>JACSYO010002143.1:1885000-2415000 GCA_016806645.1 Ophiodon elongatus
GCTCAGTGTATCCTAAGTTGTCCCCCAGCAGTGTATGCCTATAGCAGCATAATTATATTAGAACTTATCAATCTGCTTATTTTGTGTGTTTTTTTTTTTTTTTAAAAGAACACAGCTGCCAAAAAAGATATGAAACCCACCCGCAGCTCGCCATCACCAACTACTGCAGCATCGAGGCTCCGGCAGCGCCCTCCTCACCTCCGCCTTCCTCGCCTCCGCCCTCTTCATCTCCACCCTCTTCGGCTCCTTCTACGCCTTCCTCGCCACCCTCTCCCCAGTCCTCGCCACCCCCGCCCTCCCCTCCTCCCTCCACGCCTCCCCCTTGCTCCCCGCCACCGCTCTCCCCTCTTGACCCCGAGGAGCAGCCCGAGTCGGAGGGAGAGCCGGACATCGAGCAGGCTGCGCCCGAACCGACAGAAGCAAATAATCCGCCCCCCTGCCAGGTGTTTTACGAGAGCCACGTGTGACGAGCTGAACCCGGAGGAGCCACGAGTTATCCTGCTATGCATCTCCACTTGAAGACAAAGAAAAAGGTCAACAAAACATTTTTAAGTTCACATTCTGGAGAGAAACAATCACATTTTTATTCATCTTTCTTTTCCGAAGCGGAGCGATCTCCGTTCCGAGAATAAATAAATAGGTTTTTAGACACTTGAGCAGGTTGGTCACTCTGGACTATCATGCTCGAATGTAGGCGAGAGGGGTAATCAATAATATTATTAATGTAATAAGCAGCGATTTGTAAAGGGACATTTCCTGTGTTGAGATTTTCATAGCTCAGACTATTATTTAAAGAACAAGGGTACTTCACTCAAAGGGGGGAATGATTTTTCAGCTTATAGTTTCTTACAGCGATAGAGTTTTTATGATTAACACCAGAAATCCTCCTCAAGCTGCTCTTCATGCCGTTTTCTCGAAACCATGAAAGCTTCCCTCGCCCGCTCGAGAACTCACATCCAGCCACAGCTGATCCGCGGTTATTGTACGACATCCCGCTCACAGAGAAACGCATGCTGGACTGAAAAAATAACATAGTTATTGGTCACCATTTCATGATTGTACGGCGACTGTATTTCTACAAAACAAACAACAACAAGTAAGCCAGATAAGTGTAAGTGTGTGTGTGTGTGTGTGTGTGTGTGTGTGTGTGTGTGTGTGTGTGTGTGTGTACAGTATATTTCCTGATTGGGTCAAACACACCTCTGGGTAGAGTTTTTGTCCGTTTCCATTGAAATATTTTAAAAGTATTATAATTATTACCCATTGTGGTGTGATTTTGTTCTCGGCTAGTTTAAGCAGTTTAAAAAAAGTAAATAATCTTTTGTCTTCTTTCTCCTCTGTATAGAGTAGCAGCTTCTTTGTCTCCGCCGTGTGCCGTTCTAGGTTTTTAATTTAACTCCCGGCCCGATCTCTCGGCATCGTTGTGCTTCTGCAGAGGCTTTACAGTACAGTTGCATTTCTGCTGCATGTGTAGGTGGACGGTGGGACTGAAAGGACTGAAAGGACTGGTGATGGAGATAAACTGGGAGCTGTTCTGCTTTTTCTGGTGCTCTTGAGATGGCTTTTTCTTTTTTGTAGTCGAATAAAATGAAAGTGCTGTGTAAAAAAACAACAACATTGTTTCCACTGTTTGGTCAGTTGTGTTTCCTCCATCAGTCTCGCACACACATTACTTTTTAAACCTGCTTAGAAATGTCTGCTATACCTCAATTCATTTGAAATTGAAAATTACAAGTCATGTAAATGTCATGTAAATCTGATGCTTTTTGTCACGTAACGCTGATTTCCTTTCGCCAGTAGGTGGCGCTTTGACTTTGAGTTAAAATAGGCTTGTCGATATCCTCAGGCCCTTACTTTTATCAAGCATGACAAGTTTGGGGCAGATTCGAGGAAGTCCAGTGGCCGCTAGGAGCTGTGGTCGGAAGGTCACCGGTGCCTGTCGTGGCGGCAACCCGAGAACCCGGTGGTGGACACCGGGGATGAGGGAAGCCGTCAAACTGAAGAAGGAGGCTTTTCAGGCCTGGTTGGCTCAGGGGTATCCTGAAGCAGCTGAGAGGTACCGGCAGGCCAGAAGGGGAAGGGGGAAGGGGGAAGGGGGGGGGGGGTCGCATCCATATCCTTGGCAGAAGCCACTAAGGTAGTCAAAAAGCTCCTTGGTGGCAAGGCGCCGGGGGTGGATGAGATCCGCCCTGAGATGCTGAAGGCGCTGGACGTTGTTGGGCTGTCTTGTCTGACACGCCTTTTCAATGTCGCATGGGGGTCGGGAACAGTGCCCATGGACTGGCAGACCAGGGTGGTGGTTCCCATTTTCAAAAAGGGGGACCGGAGAGTGTGCTCGAATTATCAGGGTATCACACTACTCAGCCTCCCGGGGAAAGTGTATGCCAGGGTGCTGGAAAGGCGGCTCTGACCGATTGTCGAACCTCGGATTTAAGAGGAGCAGTGCGGATTCCGTCCCGGCCGTGGAACAGTGGACCAGCTATTTACCCTCGCAAGACTACTGGAGGGGCTCTGGGAGTTTGCCCAACCAGTCTACATGTGTTTTGTGGACTTGGAGAAGGCCTTCGACCGGGTCCCTCTGGGGTTTTTGTGGGGGGTGCTGCGGGAGTATGAGGTGCCGGACCCGTTACAACGGGCCATCCAGTCTCTGTACGAGTGCAGTAGGAGCTGTGTTCGTATTCTCGGCAATAAGTCAGACGCGTTCCCGGTGGGTGTTGGCCTCCGCCAGGGCTGCCCTTTATCACCGGTCCTGTTCGTGTTTTTCATGGACAGGATATCTAGGTACAGCCGGGGGGAGGAGAACGTCGGGTTTGGGGGTCTCAGGATCGCCTCTCTGCTGTTTGCAGACGATGTGGTCCTGTTGGCCTCTTCGGACCATGACCTCCAGCATTCACTGGCGATTTGCAGCCGAGTGTGAAGCAGCGGGTATGAGAGTAAGCACCTCCAAATCTGAGGCCATGGTGCTCTGCCGGAAACCGGTGGATTGCTCCCTCTGGGTGGGGACACAGTGCCTACCGCAAGCGAAGGAGTTCAAGTATCTCGGGTTCTTGTTCACGAGTGAGGGTAAGATGGAGCAGGAGATCAACCGACGGATCGGTGCGGCTGCAGCAGTAAAACAGGCACTGCACCGGATCGTCTTGGTGAAGAGGGAGCTGAGCCGGAAGGCAAAGCTTTCAATTTACCGGGAATGCTACGTTCCGACCCTCACCTATGGTCACGAACTCTGGGTCATGACCGAAAGAACGAGGTCTCGGATACAAGCGGCCCGAAATGAGTTTTCTCCGTAGGGTGGCTGGCTCAGCCTTGGAGATAGGGTAAGGAGCTCGAACATCAGGAGGGAACTTGGATTTGAGGCGCTACTCCTTCGTATCGAAAGGAGTCAGCTGAAGTGGTTCTAATCAGGATGCCTCCTGGACGCCTCCCGTTAGAGGTTTTCCAGGCACGCCCAACTGGTAGGAGGCCCCGGGGAAGACCCAGGACACACTGGAGGGATTATATCTCCCAGCTGGCCTGGGAACACCTCGGGATCCCCCAGAACGAGCTGGAACGTGTTGCGGTTGAGAGGGGAGCCTGGGTCGGCCTGCTGGGCCTGCTGCCACCGCGACCCAACCCCGGATAAGCGGATGCCAATGGATGGATGGATGGATGGATGGATGGATAGATGATGTACCTTGGAGTTGAACACCTTTCTCTAACATAGCAAACCGCACAAAATGGATGTGAAATGGACGCCACGCGAAGTTAAGGCCGTTCGACAAAAACTCACGATTTTAATAGTTTTTCATCATAAACGTCTAAAGAGCATCCTGCCCAAATTTGAAGTCGATCGCATGAATTCTGTAGGAGGAGTTCGTAAGAGTACAAAGGCTGAAAACGGCAAAAAATTACAAAAAAGCCCAAATTGGCTGTATTACTGTAACACCCCCTAGTGTCTCAATGGCATAAAGATTTCAGGGCATGTTACAGGATGCAATGGACACATATGCTGCAAATCCTGTGACACTAGGCCCAATGGTTTTGAAGTTATAAGTATTGATGTACAAGCCACGCCCCTGAGAAGTTCATTGGTCCCTATCATATGAATGCAATAAGATATCAACAATCTTTTAATAATTGTTAATGATATAAGTCCAATAATGATCTACAGCACATTTGGTATGAATCGGACCCAGCGTGTAGGAGGAGTTTGCAAGAATAGAATTTCAATAGGGTCCTCCCGGACTGACTATGTCAGTGCTCGGACCCTAATAAATGCGCGCGCACACACACACACACACACACACACATACACACACACACCCTCCTCCTCCTCCACTAAACACTAATACACTATGTTTAATTTAATGTAATACTCAGTGCAGTGTGTGTGTGTGTGTGTGTGTGTGCATGTGCGTGTGTGTGCGTGCGCATGCGCGCGCATGTGTACTCCTAGACACTAATGACTGTTTAGTTAATGAGCCATCAGAAACTTATAAAATGAATTAATTCACAGAGTACTTTTCTTCTCCTGTTGTCTCTCTCAAGTGTTTTGACTTCATGAAGTATTCTAGCTGAATGGGGTTTAAGAACAACAACCATGATATTACATTTAACATGCTCGCACTGACAAAATAGTGAGTGAGCGAACAAAACAAAACCTTGCCTTTGGACACCGCAAATGTGCAGGCTAGCTTACCAATGTTAATTGATTTATCTCATGGTTACATGTTTTCCCTCCTCCAGCACACCACAACTCACAAGCTGATCAGTAAATGAGTAGATGTGAGGATGTACTGGCATTTGTGCCAGCGAGTTCAACAGCACCATGTTAAAGTTAATGTGTTAGTTTTTTTGCATTGGGTTAACAAATATTTCTAACTTGTTTTGGATGCAGAAACAATCTTCAGGACCATCCAAGTAACTGGATACACTACATTACCATTGCATTACTGTTCAGACTTGTTTCCTAATGTGTTGCCATTCTCACAAGTCACTATTACATTCCAGCTCATATGTAATGTCTGTAAATGTGGTTGCCACAATAGATAGAACTAAATGTTGTACATGATTGGTTACATTATTGTTGGCGACAAGTGAAATACAGCAAAGAAACATCATGTTGTACTCAATGTTGGACATTTGGGCCGACTCGTATTTCATCAGATTACAGCGGACTTCAGGGGTCTTCCATGCACGTTGGTTGGTTACCACATCGGATCTCCCCGTGTCATATGATGCTACCTTAGCTACAATGTTTGGGTTTATCAAGGTGCCTGCTGGATCTTAAAATGGCATAGAAGATAGTGGTGAGACTGAGCTAAAACGCTGAAGCTGCACAGTGTAAAACCAAAACATCAAACTGAAAGATGCTCAAATGCTCTGTAGAGCTGAGGGGAACTTAAGAGTTGAGTAACTCCCTTTACACTTTGTCATTTGATTCATTGTAAATACAAACACATAGATGATATGTTATATTGTTAGCAATGTGCATATGTAACACTAGGTGACAGAATCTTCTAGAGATGAGTATGCCTTCTAAAATAGCAAGCTCATTAACAGCTCTATTCCTTTACCTTGAACCACTCACAAAAGAATAACAAAACCATAAAAAATAAAAAAAAATAAAAAATTATGTTGATTCAACCCTGTGGCCTAGTGGTCCAAGGCACCTGTAATCACAACATATCTGATTCAGTTCTAAACTTGTACCATTGTTGCATGTCTTCCCTCTCCCCCTCTTTTCCTGTATGTCTCTACTGCTAACTATCAAGTAAAGCCAAAAGGGAAACCAAAAGAAGCTACATAGGCACATCAGTAGTTTGACCTGTGATACTTTCCTGTACAGTCCACACATCCACTGTGGCGCCATAAGATCATAATTGTAATCATATTTTAATTTCAAGAAGCAGATATCGTGGGGAAAACCAATGATTTATAGGTTGTGTCGTGTTTTAGAAAGGCTCCAGATGAACAAAGGACGTCGTGGATCGAACAGTTATAATAAAGTGCATTTAATAAAGTAAAAAGTCGTTGTGATAGAAAGTACAAAAATCTCAGCTGAGGATTCGCCGGCTTCCGCGATACACAGTCTGCTCGCAGTTACCTGTCTCTCGCTTCCACCGTCGAATCCTGAACAAAAGACGCACATTGAATATATAGCACCCGAAAAGGTGTGAAATCATCCCATTGGTTTAAAAAGTAAGCAATGTCCATTGGTGCACAGCCGGCACCCTGCAGGGTCCTTCCTGGCGATAGGAGCAAAGTTCGTTGCGCCAAAAACTCCCCGCCCTGTCTGTGTGGCAGACAAAAGTCTCCTGCGCCGTTATGACCACGCCTCCAGGCACGTGACCTTCTCAGGTGCGTTCAATGCAATTGGTCATTTTGAGTCTCTCTCACTAAACCCTGGCGCTACAACTCGGTATTACACTGCATGCATTTCTTTAATAATTACATAGTTCCCAAAATCATAGCAATGCAATGGAATATTTCCATGCAGACATTTCTTTATTAATTACATAGTTCCCAAAATCATAGCGGTGCAATGGAATATTTCCATGCAGACATTTCTTTATTAATTACATAGTTCCCAAAATCATAGCGGTGCAATGGAATATTTCCATGCAGACATTTCTTTAATAATTACATGGTTTACCAAAATCATAATACTCTTCAATGGAATATTATCCTAAAAACACTTCTTTATCAATTTCACAGCTTAATACTCTTCAGTTGACGCCGAATATTTTGCCGATACATTCAGTATGAACCTCTCTGCATTTACAGTGATGAGTTTTCAGATACACACAATATAAATAAGTGTGATAAGATGAGATAAGATAATCCTTTATTAAAATTTATTTATTAAAATTGTTTATTAAAGGCAGGGTCTTCACATACCTCCCTGCACTTTTTCAATAATGTGTGAGACATTTCACACGTAGGTTTTGCAGCTTGCGGCCTCTAACAGGAAATGAAGGTGAACAAGAAAAATGAGACATACAATGTGGTCGCTACAGAGTTTGATTCTCACACTCAGATTCAACAGTGGCTGCTGTATAAACTTTTATCCAAAAGGGGAAACAATTCTTCCATTTTCTGAACTTTAGATGTCCAATTGTCGAATAACTTCCAATCTCTCTTCTGTGTTTCCATGTTTCTTTGTGTATTGCATAGAATAAATTAACATCCAAGGACTTTTTAAGAAATTGGCAAGAGCACTAGTAAAATTAAGACAAACTGCCAATCACATTATTGCAAATAACTCTAAAAGCAGGTAATGGATTAAACAATGGGTAAAAATATTATTGTAAATTGTAATATGGAATTTAGATTGTAACAATTACCTCAATTGCAAAGTTGTGACAATTGGTACAAGTGGGGTCTGAAGGAAAACTATGACATACTTTATTAGGGACACCTGTTCAATTGCTAGACGACTTGCTGAAGTTCAAACCGAGCATCCGAATGGGGGGAAAGGGGATTTAAGTGACTTTGAACGTGGCATGGTTGTTGGTACCAGACGAGCTGGTCAGAGTATTTCAAAAACTGCTGATCGACCGGGAGTTTCATGCACAACCATCTCTAGGTTTTACAGAGAATGGTCCAAAAAAGAGAAAATATCCAGTTGTGTGGACGAAAATGCTTTGTTGATGTCAGCAACAGTAACTCAAATAACCTCTCGTTACAACCAAGGTATGCAGAATACCATCTCTGAACGTACAGCACGTCGAACCTTGAAGCAGATGGGCTCCAGCAGCAGAAGACCACACCGGGTGCCACTCCTGTCAGCTAAGAACAGGAAACTGAGGCTACAATTCGCAAAATTGGACAACAGAAGTTTGGAAAAACTTTGCTTGATCTGATGAGTCTCGAATTCAGCTGCGACATTCAGATTGTAGGGTCATAATTTGGCATAAACAACATGAAAGCATGGATCCATCCTGCCTTGTATCAACGGTTCAGGCTGGTGGTGGTGGTGTAATGGTGTGGGGGATATTTTCTTGGCACACTTTGGGTCCCTTAGTACACATTGAGCATTGTTTAAACGCCATGACCTACCTGAGTATTGTTGCTGACCATGTCCATCCCTTTATGACCACAGTGTACCTATCTTCTGATGGCTATACTTCCAGCAGGATAATGCACCACGTCACAAAGCTCAAATCATCTCAAACTGGTTTCTTGAACATGACAATGAGTTCAATGTACTCCAATGGCCTCCACAGTCACCAGATCTCAATCCCATAGAGCACCTTTGGGATGTGGTGGAACGGGAGAGTCGCATCATGGATGTGCAGCCGACAAATCTGCAGCAACTGCGTGATGCTGTCATGTCAATATGGATCAAAATATCTGAGGAATGTTTCCAACACCTTGTTGAATCTATGCTACGAAGAATTAGGGTAGTTCTGAAGGCAAAAGGGGGTCCAACCCGGTACTAGCAAGGTGTACCTAATAAAGTGGCCGGTGAGTCAGCTTTTTGACTATTTATTTTTGCTACTACTATATTACAAAACAATTGTGTTGCTTTGGCATTTAAAATTTAGAATCCCCCTAAATCCAGATACTTCATATTTTGCAGTAAGTACAATTGAGAATTTGTCCAGGTTGTGAATTGAAAGAGTGTTCCCTTTTGCCAGTTGCACCTTTATTTCAGGTTCTGACTATAGCTTGCTTTGAAAACATGAAAGTAAACTACTGCATAGTCCTACTTGCAACTGACATTGAAATTAAGATGGATGACGTCCCGTGTCTTTGGCTCTGAGTAAATTGGTTTGACTGAGCTACTGTGCAAACTACCTGCAGTCGCACCTTGTAACCATAAATGGTCAAGAAATCATAGTTGAAGCTGCAAGTCTAAACACATTGGTGAGTGAGTCCACTTGAGTTGACAATGACACCATGAACGTGTCATTTGTCTGGTAAAAGTAAACCACTCACACGTACATTTAATATGTGAACGTGTATGTGCAAATTGTGGATCTTAGTACGTCTGTGTGTGTGTGTGTGTGTGTGTGTGTGTGCGTGCGTGCGTGCGCGTGTGTGTGTGTGTGTGTGTGTGTGTGTGTGTGTGCGGATGTGGTATGTGGTGACCTGTCTGGAGGCTTTATATACAACTCATAACTCCTTGTCTGGTCAAAACCTTTTATCTGAAAGGTGCTGCACTTATTCTTCTCTGAAAGACTGGTGAGTTATTTCAAAACCACATTCATTTAAAAAAAAAAAAATGTAATATATTTAGTTAGAATATATCAAGCATATATAAAAATATATTTTTTTTATTATCATTGCTCATGTCTTCTGTGTATGTGTATGTGTGTGTAAGTTTAGAGGCTGCTTGCCTACCTGCAGTGATGAAAGGTATCATGCAGATTTTTGCTCCAATCTGTTTGCTCCTCTGCTGGATGCTGCCTGCATGCTCCAAGAAGGTGAGAGGTGCATTCCACCCATTTAAATCTGTGATTGAATTCTTAAAACTTGACAACTGTTGTGTACACATGTACATGTCGCTCAAAGTACAACGCTTAAAGTTCTTGAATTAGTAATCAAGCACAAAAACTGCAGAAAGTAATCTGGCGAGGCCCCAAAGCAGTATCTTCAGTATTCATAAGTAGCAGTATGGTCCTCGAGGCACAATAAAATGCACACTGTGGAAACAAAAATCTATCCATCCATTTAGTTCTTCTACATCCCAGCTTTCTCCGCAGACACTCATATACAGTGGTACAAACTGCATCTAATTTATGACTTATCCTCTCATCCCTCCACTCCAGATCAGTTCTATCATCAATCTACCCAAGGCAAACCTGGACATCCAAATGAGCATGGTTGAAGATTCTGTTGATGACATGTACTTTGGCTGCAATGAAACAATGACAAAAAGAATCAAGGACAATTACTTTAAAAAAGAGAACACTGGAGATTTTGCGAATGTCTGGAAAAAAGCAGAATTGTGTGCCAAGAAGAGACTCAAACTAAGAATAAAAGGGGATGAGGCTCTAACTGAGGATCACATGCAAGCAATCTGTGTTTATATATCTAATCATCAAATGTTTTATATGACATTCAATAATGAAGTCCAGAAGGGTAGGAGCACATATAGCACTTCTTTTCCATTTCACTCCTTACATTTCTGGCTGACGTCCGCTATAAAGATCCTCAGTAATAATAAGAGCTGTCTCACTTCTTACCGTAGAACCAAGATTGAGTTAAAAGGCAATGTCAACCAAATAATGCGATTTGGTTTCTTTGCCTCCAGCTCTCGAAAAACAACATTGCACCAATTTGGTAAGAAGACCTGTTTTAAAATTACAACCTGTTCAGGTGCTTTCCTGAATCATTACTCCTCTCTTGGAAAGAAAGAGGAAGAGGTGCTCATCCCTCCTCATGAGAAGTTCAAGATAATTAAGAAAACGAGGGGTCTACATGTCGATGGTCTGGGTGACTGTGAGGTTGTCTATATCCTGAAGAGCGAAGGCAATGACAGCAATCTAAACTGCAAAGCCGCCTATATGAGCTATGGTTCTAACACTGGTGGAGCGAAGTGAAAACATTTTAGTCTTATAATGCAAACTGCATTTGATGCTTCTTAAATGCAACCTCATTACCACACATCTATGCAATTTCCTTAACCCTTGCTTGTTGTTGTCTTTTGGCTTTTGCAGGCATGAGTTTTTAATCATCCAAAATGCTATATAACAAAATGAGTAACATGATCTCACCAATCTATCTGTGCCATGATTTGCGTCTCTATGTATTACAAATATTATTGTGTGGAAGTTTTCTTTATGATATCAATAAAATGTGTTGCCAAGCAAAAATGTAGATTTGTCTTTGATTTGTTTTCTAAGTTGATTAGTAGTAATTGAATTTACCAACAAAGAGGTCAACTGTTGTCTAAATAGCCCAAAATCCTGGATCAACGTAAAACAAAAAGCTCTGGGAAAATCTGAGAACTATATTTAAAACCCCTAAAGTAAGTGTAGGAATATAAAAACCCTCCTACAAGTATAAAAAAAAGACACTATAGACAGCAATGTATGCAATTACACAATGGATCCAACACAGCAACACAGAGAAGTCATATTTGTAAGAACAAGGTTTTTTTGGACTGAACTTAAATGACACAAGAAGAAGGAATAAACGAAACAATTCCTGGTAATGCCTTTAAAGTTTGAACAACAAGCCACAGCTTTAGTATTATGCTGGTTAACCAGTGGCTGCAAAAAGGTCACACTCTGTGCGATCTTTTAAGTTGGTGATCCGTGAACAGCATGACAACCGAAACCAATATGTATTGTAGTTTTAAAAGTCATAGTGGAATAGTGTGGGCAAAAATGCTTTCAGAGATATATTGTTTGTTACTCTTTAACATACATCACACCAACACATCTCAAAATATCCTCACCTTTATGCTAAACTGGATGTAGCTAAAGCAATACAGAGGAAAACCGTTTTCACCCGGAAACCCGTGAACAGACAGCTGCTGTCTATCACAGTGTAATTCTTGATATGACCACCATATGGTGCCAAAAGAATGAACTTTCAAATCCTACACAGTGACTTCACTTTAAGCAAATTGGGATTCATATCCAGTAATCCATAATTGACTGTTATTCATGAAGGGAATATGCTGGAGCTCTAGTTTATCCGGCCACACAGTATAAGATTAAGTCCACATACAACAACACATAACTGTTTAGTAAGTAATTTACTGTACGCACAAAGTAAGCAAGTGCAGAGTTCCTGGGTGCTGTTTCAGAAAGCAGGTTTTGTGGAAACTCTGAGTTAGTTCACCCTGAGATGAGGGAAACTCTTTGTCTTCAGTTTCAGAATGACAGGTAATTTTAACTCTGGGTCTGTTACCGTAGTAACTGACTCCCGGAACCTAACCTGCTCGCTAATATAGGTTTTCTTAAATATTCTCTCTGTCTCCTCTCTTTTACACAGCCAGACCTGGTGTTTCATTTCCTCCTTCATTCAGAGCGCGTATTAGAGCGCGTTACGCAGGGCATTATTTAGTTGAGGTTTACTGTCTGTAGAATTTAAGTTACATGGTTTATTTTGCCCTCATATTCAAATATTACACAGAGTCAGGTAACCCTCAGCTCAAAATAAAACCTCTGCATGTCCTTCTTTTCGCATTTTTTAAAACATATAAATATATAACATTGTGAGTCTTTGAACACAGTTGATATCAGCTGTCAGTGACGGAAAAATAATTCCTATAATATTGAAGATTACATGTTAATATTTCTGAGAGAGCAGGATCATTAACAGCATGTAAGTGAAGGTGTTTAACTTTACAGTTGTTGAGGTAGCTGAAATAAAGCTGTTTATAATCCACTGCATTTTAACCTTTAAAATCACCCAAAATATCATTACTGTGTCAGATCATGAGCTTAGACTCATGTTTACTATGACTATTGATCTATATATATTTTTTTTAATTTTCAAGTATATTCTTCATCTTCAGTTCAGGCTACAGCCTAATACACAGTCAGATTCCATTACTTTATTATGGCCTGGTAAATGATGAATTAATCAACAATACAGATTAAAACCTAAGAAGTGAGCACAATTATTGACTCTTTTCCACTCACTGAATCTAGCTCATATACATGTGCACAGTCCATGTATATCTTACATGCATTAATATCTCTACTTCCTCTTAATTAAAAAGAAGGCTGATTGTTGTATTGTTGCCATGGTGAATCGTGAAATCGGAGCTCCATTGATGATGGATTCTTCTATTCACCACGTATGAGCCTAACTCAGAGGTAGTAAACTCAGAGTTGATTGAAAAAATCTGATCAGCTGTTCTAGAACCGAAAACTCCATCTCAGGGTTTATCAACTCAGAGTTCAGGGTTAGGCTCAGACTTTGTTAAACCTGCTTTCTGAAAAAGGGCCATGCTTAGCTCTGTCACGGACAGAACTGAATGCAAATACTAAAGACAATAACAATAGAAACAAGCTGTGTCACAATAACATAAATCAGCACAACATCACCAGTGAAAGTAGTTCCAAAACCAGACTACAGCATCATGTAAAACTAGGCATGTCTAGCACAACGTCAGTCTTTCTTGAAATACAAAACCATATTATTCATATTCTTAACAGTTTCCCTCTTCAGAAATTATGCACTCTGTATCACAAGTACTATATTTTGGTTTCCGGTGTGAACAAAGGAATGCTTCGATGACACACTGATTAAATGTGGGCTTCCAGAGTCCTGAAAGTTCAGCTAATTTGTTAGCTAAGAAATGCAAATCAAATAAACATTTTTTATTGTGGCAAATACAGGTTTCTTTTTAGTATTTAAAGGTGCAACCACCACAACTTGGAATTTACATGTGGAAAGTTACTTGCCACTCTATTTGAACTGAGAGGAAAGATACCCACACGAACACCAATGTGGGTACATGGTGTGGGAACATGAGCTGATTGTAGGTTTGCATACCTAGCTAAAGCAAAGTTAAGTGCAGTGGCAGTATTTAAAAAAATCTACTTAAGTGCAACACTCAAGCAAAAAGTAAAAGAGATAGATTGTGTGGGAAGTGGTGTGTGGGCAAGATCATTTACTCTGCTATCCTTTCACATTGATGAGTCCTACACTTTTAAAAAATCCAAATAGATTAATGAAATAGAAAAAGGAATGATTGCTGACCTTGTAAACAACAACAAAATCTCCTTTTCCTTCTTCTAAGATTGTTGTCAAAGCCACCTAGGAGCGGGTTTCAGATGGTATCCCATAATTAAGGTGGACAACTGCAAATAAAACAAGTATTGAAAAGAAATATTATCAACAGGAAAGGGTGAATGTCCTTCAACATATATCTTTGAACGTAACTGCAATTTCTGTGATTGCTATTTGAAATACACAACTAAGCATAAACATAGAGCAGCCTCTCTATGTCACACAGTATCATACTCTACATTGTTTGTATGTCACTGTATGCCAAACGTCAAATGTTAGAAGGACTTTATGTTGGGCTGATATGTTGATAAATCTGCAGCCTCTGAGAAGTGGCCCGTCAGCTGTTATGTACAGTTGTTCACTGTGTTTACCTTCACCAAATCACCTGAAAACGACACCATGCCCCTGGGCCGCCCTAGCTGGCAGTGTGGGAAAGTCACTTGATTACTGTACACAGCCTGCCTGTACTCATTGGGAAGTAGCTTTAAATAACAAAATAAAAACAGTGCGCGTAATAGCTTACAGCCATAAAGAACAGTCATAATAACACCAATCACTTCTGACCAACTATCATCTTTTACTGTCCCTCAATTTGAAGCAGTCTAGTATCGGGCCTGCTGTAATTGTAAAGTTCTGAGTTTCAATGTGGGACTGGAACCTTTGAGTCCAGAACCGACATAAATCCAATACAATCCCATTAGCTTAAAGACAACATATCTGACCTTAAAGCACGGACACTTAAAGATGTATTGAAATTGGATGTGCTGCAGGACTGTTAATTTGATTTAGTTAGACATCACTTTGCCCTCTTCCTGGGCCGTATACGACAAAGCATGGCAGTTTTTGAACCTCAGGCAATATGAATTGATGTCCTTTGGCATGTCCAATGCATAATCCCATCCAAATATATGAAAAAGGGTTGAATATGACTGACCAAATAATATATCCCTCACTAAGTTACTACAAATGCTGCCTTTGGCTTCTAATTTGTCTTTGTTGTCATGGAATTTGAGAGTCTTCATTTTTGCCAAATGCATGTCATTCATGCTGTTAGTATGAGAAAAGGCACTGATGTCTGATTTAACTATGGCAGACAATGCTAACAGGCATTGTCTGCCATAGTTAAATATATGTTCCATGTTGGCTAACTTGTAGATTTGTGATTCTATTATGGTTTTGGTTTTCAGGCTGTTCGTTTGGTTAGGGTTAGGGTTATTATTCTAATTAAGACTCATACAGTCTTGATGCGTTGAAGTTTATTCTACTCAATAAGTTACTATGGATTTCCGACCGATTACATAGCTAAGAGCAATTTGGAATCAATCAGTGATGATCATGATGATGTTTGAGTGATTTTCATTAATTTATCAATGTGTAATCCTATATGTACTCTGACTGATGATCCACCCAGAAAGGTCAAACACGAACCTTAGAAATAAGTGTTCACTTAAAGAAGTCTGTCATAAATTGTAAGACTACATAACAAGCTTTATTGAATGAATTGGTACTGTTTATTTGTCTGCCATATATGGACCAGATACCTTGAGGAAGAAAAGAGATTGTTTGCACATGCCTGGATTAACACAAACTATTGTGCTGAAAATAAATTCAAAGAGAGAGATGATGAGACTCTAACAGAAGATCATACACACGCAATCTGTCTTTTTACCTCTAACTATGTGTACAAGAATTTCAATGAGGCAGTCCGGACAAAAGGGAGCATCTATGGCTCTTCATTCCAATACCACTTTTTGTATTACCTGCTGAATTCTGCCATACAGATCTTGAATAACAAAAACACCTGTCACATTACTTACAGATGAGCCAAGGATGATTTTACTGGAGAAGTCAACCAAATAATTTAGTTTCGCTCCTTTGCTTCCAGCTCTTTCAAAACGGACTCAACACAATTCGGTAAACAGACCTGCTTCAAAATTAAGGCCTGTTAAGGTGCTTTTTTGAAAAATTATTCATTCTATCAAGAGGAAGAGGTGCTCATCCAACCATGAGATGTTCAAGATAACGGAGAAAACTGAAGGTCAGGATAAAATCAAAGGTCTGGAAAATTCTAAAGTTGCCTTTTTCTTGGAGAGTGCAGGGGTTAAGAGCAATCTGAACTGCAAAGTTGTCCATCTTTGAACCTTGTAACTCTCTTGTCACAGCTGAATTAATTAGATGATCAACAGTATGGCTAAACATTCTTAATTCTTAACTTCATGCTCACGGTTTGTTTGATTATCATGGGCTTATGTTTTAAAGACTTCTCTAACAACATATAATGATTTACTTTGTACAATTTGAGACCTTTTTTTAGACTTGTGTCTAAAAATGGAATTTATTGAAAGAAAATGAACCAATTCAATTTTTTTTGCTGAATGAATACTAAAGTCATTAAACTGCCTAATGTAATAATGTTGCTTGTGTGCTCTCATTTCTATCTGCAGTTAACTCATGTTTATTATTCTTAGAACATGTATGCATCCTTATTATTTTATCAAGAATGCTAATAATATGTCTAGATATAGAGCACAAGGAAACACAGGATTTGGTGAGTAACACTGAATGTTTTGTTTCATTACAAATATTCCACTGTAATCTGACCCAACCCTGGTTACTAAAGAGTGATGCATCTCACCGGTGCGTGCGTGCGTGCGTGCGTGCGTGCGTGCGTGCGTGCGTGCGTGCGTGCGTGTGTGCATAGATTTTCGTGCAACAGTTTTCCTGACTACAATGATGAAGGGTAACATGTTGATCTTTCCACCATTATGTTTGCTACTTTGCTGGATGCTGCCTGTAGACTCCATGACGGAAAGTAGAACATGCAAAAATCAGTGGACATTCCCAAAAAAATCACAAATGTTAACAGTGAAGAATTTTGACATAATGCTCACATATGATTTGGGGGCAAAAACAACACATCAGAAAAAAGTTTAACAATAAATTATCTTAATTTAGGGATCAAGTGAATAACTGTAAATAAAACCTTGCTTGAGATACTAGAGATGGTTGTGAAAGTAACAATCTTCAGTTCATTCATTTCTAACTTTGTTGAGTCCGTATTGATTAATCCTCTCTATTCAAACCCAAACACTTTGACGCACCAGATATTATGGACAGAACTTGCATTTCACATTTGTTGCTCGGGTATACCAAATGTTCACCTGTTAATTATTTATTCTTAAGAAACTAAGAGTGACATTGCGTAGGTGTAGTGCAGTGCTACAGTGTCACTGAGCTCATATTGTGTGATGGTGGATCGCTGTATGACAACTCCAATGACAAGTCAGTCCACACTAAGGCAAATAAAATCTTATATTCCTAGGATAAAAACCATCAGTATTCCTGATAAACAAACGTAAAAATATGCTTCATAGATAGAGAGGAGCTTATCTTGCAGTAGCACAATAACAGCTTGTAAAATACTTTTCATGTTTTATTCCCAAAGTGGGCAGAGAGATCTCTGTGTCCAGTCAACTAGCCGCCCACTAGTCTATTTCCCAAACTTCATTCCCCTCCAATACATACTTTCAACACTGTGTTCCACTGTAGGTGTGACCTGTGATGGCAGATTTCAGCAGGGCCCGTCCTTATAAGCTCCCAAGTGTATATCAAAATCTCCTAAAGATTTTATCTTACAGAGCCTGTGAGTATAAATTGGTTATTAGGTCAGAGGTGTCAGGTTTGCTGATAATATCTATGTTTGTTGTCTATGATATAAGCCTTCTGCATTATCCCTCTGCACCTGATGACACCAGATCAAAGAAAGACCTAGCTTAGTTAATGCTGGTGTTTCTGGCGATGGTGTGTTTATGTCTTTCTGTCAATCGTGTTTACATTGCGAGGAGTTTGAAATGGAAAGGAAAACACACTTTGTAGGTCATAGAAGCTGAATGAGCTATTGCGTACTTTCTTACCTATATTTAAGGCATCATACTTCTGTAATACTGTACCATAACTTGTTAGATCTGTGGAGCTGCACATGACCTCACGTGTTTCACAATATTTAGATTAGTGGCTTTGAATTTTGGTTTTCCATGAGACTCTTCAAAATAAATGTCTTTGTTCTCAAAGTATTCTGATTATATCTCTCTACAAACTGATTAATTTTTCAAATTTGAACTTCATGGTGCTATGGCACACAGGCAATAGTTTGTGGGTCTTGTCCCCTGTAAAAGAGGAATATATTCTTCGTCTGGATGTCCCATAACTGTCTGTAAAGCTGCTGTAATCCATATATTAACAGTGAGTCAGATGTCAACATGTCATCTGAAAGGAGTTGCTCCTAATGTGGTGAACCAATAGATAATTATTACATCACTAGTTCAGCAAAAGGCGTTTTTTTCCCAGCACATCATTTTACTGTTTTGATTCAGTCTTGGACGCTCTTCATCTGCAGTGTTCCCAGATGCAGAAGGCAGTTGCTCTGAGTGAAACTCCAGCTGTCTGTCCACCAGACACAGTTAGCAATTAGCTGCTAAAGAGCAAGACATATGGTGGAGAGCAAATATTGGACTTACATTCATCAGGTGGCCTTAAGCATGGCTCTAAATGAATGATAATGTTGCTCACAATCAGCTGGTTGTATGGCAAACAACTTAACTTTAAAGGATGACATAATGTCAATTTATTTTTCATAGTTTGTTGAGGCCCCAAAATTAGTTGATGCAGGTTTAAATGTCTTTTAAGAATGAAAAAACAGCTGTGAACTTGATGAGATGAAGAAAAATTACTCCACAAAAGTTCTACTATTCAGCACAAATTTATTGAATTATTTATTCATTATGTATTGAGATCAAAGTATTTAGCATTCATGAGTTGAGCATGGCAATGTAGGGAATACAGGCTATTATGGAATTCAATGACACCATCCACACTAAATCCAGGTGATGCTTATCAGCACCAGCCTATAATGTGAGATACGGAGGAGGTAAGCCATCTTTTAACATACGACGAGCATTGCTTAGATGGTCCCTAAGAATCCTCCATAAATGCCATCAGTGTCACATTACGAGGAGGGTCCAGGTAGAAGGATGAGTGTATGCTGAGTGTTTATTGTTCTAAAAGGGCCCTTTATGTAGTGAAATTCTATCCCAGCTATTTCTGAAAATCAGCAGGTCTCGTGTGTGGTTATCAGCTTAAATCTTCATGGTTTTAAATTGTTATTCACTGACAACTAATAGGTGAGAAATGATTTTCTTATATTTTCCTATACTGTAAATGCACACCTGTTTTTTGTTTATGTTTTTCACTTAGCCTATTGTATAAGCTCAATGAAGATTGTTGTTAGTAAAAAAACGACAAAATATTACTAAACATTTACAGACTTATGGGTGGCATGGCTGCAACAAACAAGTATATACAATATGTATTATAACACACTGATTAAATTGTACAATTTCTGATACCGTACAACAATTTGGTTTTGAGAGGATTATAATGTATACTATAATATATATGATGGTGCACTTTAATCACATTCACATTACATTCAGTTCTCTTAAAATTGTTTTTCCAGCCTTTAATTCTGGGGGGGGGGCAATATTCTTAACTGACCTTGGAACAAAATTAAACAGCGTACAATATATGAGCATTATGAATCACAGCATATTGTTGTTAGTCAGTTAACAATGAGAAATAAAGATGATAACCTGTGTTGTAGCTTCATCAATACAGGATCATTTCTGTGTTCTTTATTGTTGGTTTATTTTTTGACTCGTAAATATATATTTCCATTTATGACATCGTCAAATGCCGTGACAAGAATAATAATGGGCACTGACTGGTCATGAAGCAAAAAGCTCTCAACTATAAAGTGATAAGCTTAGCGAGTGAAGGAGTAACTACTGGCGCAGCTTCATTTCTTGAAACCAGCTAAAGAACTATCCATTGCATCAAGGTAAGTGAGATTAGCAGCACATTACTGTATATCATAGCATTCCCACTAGCGGCTACATCGATACTAAGGCACAGTGTCAAATTATAATACAAAGCAGAGTTAGTTTCTATAAAGCATGCTTGGCTGCAAACACAGTTTCATCTTTTGGTCCTTGTAGAATCATTGAAAATATTCAGTATCAGTTGTTCATGCTACTGTACAACCCATTAAACATTTCTGTATAACTGCAGCTAAGTATGTCCATTATCTTTGGATTATTTTTTGGGGGAAATATTTTCTTTAAGATACTCATCCTTGTTGTCACTTATGAAAAGCTTGTGTATTTTTTTTTTCTTTAATTGTTTTTTAATGGATCCAAGAATTAGTAATGCCAGGCCCAAAAGACACATTCAGTTTATTTGCTTTGCTTTTGTTTTCAAAATATGTCTGTAGAATTATGGCTCTTTAACTTTTTCCTCATAAGTGCCGCTGCCCTTGTAAGCTCCCACATAGCCACTGTTTTCTGTGACGTCCTCGCGCCCAACTTTTCCTTTTCCTTTGCCTGACTGGTCAAACCGCTCCTTGTGCGCTCCAGTGTACTTGGTGGTATCAGTCAGTCTGTCCACTGCTGCTGCCTTTGCCACTTTCTAAAAAAAACACATACACACACATGTATATATTATCCCATCTGTCTGCTTACTTTATTTTCCCCTTACTCTCAACTATTTATTGAAAATTTTCCAGCCCTTTTATAGATTATCCCAGTAAACGAATGTCAGTTTAAAGCCACAATGCGTTGGATTTGAAGTTTCTGGAGCTAAAGAAATTCTAGAATGACACTGACAGACAATAATGCACATAATTATTGTAGCCATGGCGCATAGACTAGATTTAGCCAATAAAACTAAAAGATATGTAAACACATTGTTGTGTCTCAAATAGAGAGAGAAGTCATTCTGGGTTCTTACCCCAACCTTAGTCAACCTCAAACATCCTTAAACTTAAGTACTTTCTGATGATGGGTCAATCGGAGCATTAAGTTGTCGAGAAAGTAGTTCAGCATTGTTGGATGCTGCGTGCCTGAGTGTGGTGAAAGGTCGGTATGTTGCAGTTAGAATTGATGAAATACTCACAGTGACTCCGATGTTGGCAGGCTCCTTACCAACAATGAGACCGTAGAGCTGCTGAAGCGACTCCTCTTTGCTTTTGCCTTTGAAACGTTTGGGAGCCAACTCTGTCAGGGCCTGGTTGAACTGCTCAAATGTGATAACACGAGCTGACTTCACCCTGAGGAAACACACATTGTTGCCAAATGTTTTCTGAGGCAAGTAACACAATTATACAAATAATGTCATGTTCCCATTTGCACATCAACATAATGACATGGGGCTAGCAAACGGAGGGGCTACAGGGGTATAACAGTGTGATTACTAGACAATATAATCAAGAGCAAGTACAGACATTTTTAATTAACACATTCCTCTCAAAAACTAGAAAAAGTACATTATCATGCAAACGCCATGGCTCTAGAGATGGCAAAACCAATCTGTCGGTCAGTCAGTCCACTACTTTGGTCCAGAATAAATTGTCTCAACAACTATTACATGTATTGCCATGAAACGTTTGTACAGTCACTCATGTTCCCAAGAGGATAAAATCCAAATGTCTTCAGTGACCCCCTGACTTTTCCTTTGCACCACCATGAGGTTAACATTTTGGGTTTTTAGAGAAATGTTGGATTGGATTGCCATGAAATTTGTTCAATATATCCCTGGTGCCTAGAGGATGAAAGAACTTTAGTGATCCCATGGGGTGATCGGGTCAAAATTTAAATGTATTCCATGCTTTGGTTTATGACCAAACACCTGCAAAACTAATGACTTTCCATCAGCTTGAGCAGTACTTAACTAAGTGCAATGTTTAGTACTTATTGGCATAGACAAATTTGTTTTTAAAGACTAATTGACGATTGATGGTTTTGCCATATTGACGTCCGCTTTTCTTGCCTTGTTGTTACCCTGTGACTGGGTTTTTGAATGAAATCTTACTTGACTTTGCTGAAAACTATGTCAACATCTGTAGTGGTAACGTTCTTGCCGTCGATGATGTTGCAGTCCTTGCAGATCTTAACGAAGTTCTTGCCGTTCATCTCCTTCCCACTGGATTTTGTGTCTCCATGGACTGCAAACTTCTGGAAGGAGGTCTCCACCTCTGATATAGACACTGAGCCCTCCGCCATACTGACAGATACACATAGATAATACAGTATTAAAATGATAATGGTCAACGTACCAGCTTAATTGCCGCACAAAGTTGCATTGTCCTACCTTTAAAAACCCCTTCTAAAAGTGATGACACCCTTACTTTGGATGTTCATTAACTTTATCTCCTAGTGAGGACATTTAGTGACACTAGAAAATGCATTACCTGCTGAAAATGCGTTGGAATGCTGAAAGTTGAAATTTGAAGCTGAAATATTTCTGAAAATAACTGAAAATAGCTGAAAATAGCTGAAAAAACAGCTGAAAATACAAAAAAGGGAAACTACCTGCTGAAAAGTGTTAAAGCCCAAAAGCATTGAACTGTACTGCTGAAAATCCTTGTAGTTGAAATGTATAAATGTAAAAAAATGTAAGAGAGAGAAAAAGAGGAAGAGAGAGGGAGAGAAGGAAAAGAGAGGTTGAAAGGGAGAAGGGGGAAAGGGGAAGCGAGAGGGAGAAAGGCAGAGAGAAATAGAGAGAGAGGTTGAGAGAAAGAGCACAAGCACAAGATTAGCTACATTTATATCTTTAAATGATGCCTGAAGAGTGAAAATTGTGGAATCGGGAGCAAAATAGTAAGGCGTACCTGCTGCCGTAAATGGAAGGATGCTGTGAAAATATTGAGGATGATCCTGATTAGCGTACAGCTGCTCGACCTCTTCGTTTTCCTCCTCCTTTTTCTTCTTCTTCTTCTTCTTCTTCTTTCTCCTCTGCCTCTCCTCCTTCCTGCCACTCCCAGGCTTTCTCACAATGACGACAGAGATGGAGAGATACTGAGACACAAGTGGAGAGAGGGAAGGGGGAGGGGAGAGAGCGAGAGTACCGACCAGCACAGTCAATGACATCATGGGCACTCAGCCTCTCTTGTGTCTATTCACTCTCATTAGCTCCTCGCCTCTGTGCACAGACTTGCTTCTGTGGAAAGATTTTTCATGTTCTGTTTATTTCAATTCACGATTCTATTCATTTGTGTCACATATCTTCTGATGTTTCTTCTTTAATCCATGTTTTGGGGAAGGTGCTACATCACCAAAGATTAGCATTTTCTTCATTCTCCCCTCTATAACACTAAACTCAGCTCACAGCTATCTGTCATGCCCGCTCTCCATTGCTCTCCCACCCTCATCTCTTTTTCCCCCTCTCTCTTACTGTCATTGTCACAAGAGCCCTCTTGTCTGAGAAAAGATGAGAGCAGACCTTCAATGGACAAAGAGTACTGACAGCGTAAAGCTGACACATTACAGAAAAGATTATCCCTCTCGCAGCTCCATATCAATCAAACTGAATATGTGACAAAAGAAAACGAGTGGGTGATAATACTCTACTGCTGGGATTTAGAACATGTATACTGTATACTGGTATACCATAGTCAACCATTATACAACTAAACGTTATTCTGGCATTATTTCCATATACACATCAATTTTCCACTCAGATTCAACACTATTCAATAATATATATATATATATATATATATATATTTAACCTTGCATTGTTTGTCAGATTTTCAGCATGCTCCTGTGGGAACCCACATAGGCCCACTGATGCTGATGCTCTGTGCTTTGTTCACAGGATAAACAGAACAAGTTGTTTTGACATCATGCACCATCATGAAACTCACGTACTGCTCAGCTAAATGGAAAGCTGAAGGGTGTGAAGGACTTAGTGTCATCCCCCCATTGTAAATACTAATATGTACAGCCAAGTCTTATTCCATTAGAAATGTATGTTTTAGGGGGAAATATTGTAAAAGTAAAACAACTCATTAACGCTTATCCCTGAACAAATCACTGACTGGTTTCCTGGGACGTGTGTGTTTTGCAAGCAGCAAATACTCTGTGCTGACATTAGGTCAGATGAACCTTGTTTTGTAAATATAAAAAATGTTAAAGCTAAAACAGACCACAGTGTCAAGGATCATTTCAGTTGAACACCATTTCAAATGATGGAAGGTGTTGATACTCCTTTAAATGATGATATTTTGTTGACAACTTGACCTCACTGTGTGAGTTTCCCTGACATACCTGCTTGTTAAGATGTTCCTTCATGGTGGCAGACGGCACTATCTTTCACTCAGATGCTGGGAAAGAGGTGATATGGGAAGACATCACCGTGTGTTTACAGTAGAAACAAAGCCTTTCCTTTAAATATCACCAGAGAACAGCATTGTCTCTGGTTTCTGAAAAAAGAGTTGGACTCTCTGGACAGCATACTGACTAAGAGCTGGACTTACCATCATTTGGCAGACTTAGCCTATTAACATTTCTGATTCTGATCCTAAGTTCGTCCAATATTTGATTCATCCAACATCACCATGGCTGAGTCCAGTTTCCCTTTACCTCCAGACGATTACTGTCCACTGTGTATGAATTTGCTGAGAGACCCGGTCACCATCCCCTGTGGTGACACCTACTGCCTGGAGTGTATCAAGATCTACTGGGACCAGTTTGACCACATGGGTGTGTACAGCTGCCCGGAGTGCCGCTCCACCTTCACACCACGGCCCGTGCTGAGACGCAATCTGCCCGACGTAAACCACGAGCCGCGGCGCCAGCTCCCGGAGCTCACCCCTTTCCCACACATGCACCAGGAATCCTTATGCGACTTCTGCGTCGGCCACCGCAAAAAGGCCGTGAAGTCGTGCCTTATGTGCCTGGCCTACTACTGCGAAACGCACGTCAAGCCACACTACGAGTCGTCCACCTTCAAGAGACACAAGCTGGTGGATGAGACGGGCCACCTGGACAGGAAGATCTGCCCCCAGCATGAGAAAGGCCTGGAGCTGTTCTGTCGCTCTGACCAGATGTGTGTCTGTGTGCTGTGTACCGTCAGAGAGCACCGCGGCCACAACATCACCTCAGCGGAGGAAGAGCGCATCGATAAACAAGTGAGTCTGGATTGGTTGTGAGTCAACGCGTGTGACTTTTAAAACGAAACAAAGGAGTGTCGGTTGTGAATTCAATATCACAACACCCAAAATGATCCGAAATGATGCCTCAGATTAAACGTACGTTTTGTTCTCTCAAGTGACTGTGGTTGACAAAAGCCTGTTATTCCAACACAACAGAAAGTCCTGGTGGTCACACAGACTGAGGTCCAGCACATCATTTCGGAGAGGATGAAGGAGCTGCAGGAGCTCAAACACAATGTGGATGTTCTCAAAGTAAGTGTCTATACGTTGTATGATGCAATGTGACACCATGTTTTTGGTAGGACGTATTTCTGCATTTCACTACTGTATTTTATTTCTTAAACTGCACTGCAACTTTTATTCAATTTTTTAGCTTTTTAATGTTTTACTGACTGTTTTTAATGTTTAAATGAATATTCTTAATTGTTTTTAAATCTTCTTTTTTTTGCATTATGTTTTGATGCTTTTAATGGTTTTATGTGAAGCACTTTGAATTGCCTTGTTGTTGAAATGTGCTATACAAATAAACTTGCCTTGCCTTGCCTAGAAAATACAATATGACCAATAAAGCCACTATGAACAGATTTTTTAGTTTTCCGATGCAGGTATCAAATATCACACTTGCCTTAAACCTCTTGACAAACTGGTTTTCCCCTTCAGAGTGGTGCCCAGCGGGCACAGGCAGAAAGTGATAAGACCTTCCACGAAATGCTCCAGGCGGTGGAGCGCTGGAAGGCTGAAATCCACCAGATGATAATGGCCAACATGCAGTCGGCGATGTCGCAGGCTGAGGGCTACGTGGACCGTCTGGAGCAGGAGATTCTGGAGCTACAACGCAGAGATACAGAGCTAAGGCAGATCCTCGATACAGAGGACAACATTCACTTTCTGCAGGTGATGCAGGAAATATTTAAGTCTTAATATGTGTCATCCACACGCCGAGTTCATGTACTCTTGAAGCTATCTCTTTTTATTTAGACACATTTATAATGTATCTTGAGGCCAAAATTAGTTTTACAACAACAAACACATACAAAAAGTCACTATACATAATTTTTTTTCCCCATACAAAAATGCAGTGACTTAGAATAATTATCCTGGAAAAACTTTTTTTTCATCAGTTCTCAGTGATAAAACCATGAGATGAAAACAAATGAGATCAGACTTGAAATAATGGATCCCCAAAATCGACTTATCTCACTTGCAATATGAAAGTAGATATGCACTACTTTGAAGGTGGCAATTATTTACATATTTATGTAACATGTAAACATTTTTGCGTGCTCCATGCGCTGTTTGAATAGCAGATAATAACTGTAGTTGCGAATTAAACAGGGCAATATATGTTGATATTGATCATATTATTTTGGTCAGACGAGGGCACTGTTTGTATTTCTGACTTGTTGACTGGATTATGGAGCTCCCATTTCTTGTTGAATAGAATTTCCTGACCCTGTGCGTTCCTCCTGAGGCCATGGTGCCCAAAGTGCTCATCAACCCTCAGTTCTCCTTTGGAGAGATGAGCAAGACGGCCACCGAGATGAAGGAACATCTGGACAACATCTGTAAAAAGGAGCTGAGCAAAATCTCAAAGACAGGTTTGTGTATAACAGATGAAATTGACAAAATATCTTTGTACTATGAAAACTATAAAGTGATCCAGTAACACGCTAACCTATGTATCATCCTCACAGTTAGTGAAACCCCCGTGTACATCCTTCTGCCGAGAAATGGAGACAAACGACTCAAAGGTAAGTGTATTCGTCAATATGTGAAAATATATACAACTTTACCTTTAAGCACACATGAATATTAATTATATAGAATTAATTTCAGAGAAAATTAGAAAAGATGTGAATAGAAAGTGTTTCAAGTTTCCCTCATTTGATTAATGTAATTATATGATTACCCTTAGATTTATTTAAAAAAGTAAACAACAAGATAGCATACATGTTATGTGTTTTTTTTATATCCAAACAGTTCCTTCCAGAGTTGATTTTAAGGAGCCAAAAACCAGGACAGACTTCTTAAGATGTGAGTTAAGTGTTCATAGTTCAGTCCATTCAGTGCCTCTGTCACTTTTTTCAGAAATAAAGAGACTACTTTGACACATTTGTCTTTTCTTGCAACAGCAATATTTGTTTCATAATATAGTATTATCAGATAATTAGTTGTTGTGGGAGGGAGATACAATTTATCGATGAGTGAATGATCAATAAGATGCTCCAAATC
The DNA here is from genome assembly GCA_016806645.1 of Ophiodon elongatus. NCBI lineage: Eukaryota > Metazoa > Chordata > Actinopteri > Perciformes > Hexagrammidae > Ophiodon > Ophiodon elongatus. Next base: position 1,911,957 of record JACSYO010002143.1, read on the forward strand.
TAAGACTAATAAAAAATGTGTATGCCTGTCTTTGCTCAGACTCCTGCAAGATGTCCCTGGATCCAAACACAGTATATAAAGAGCTGGTCCTGTCAGACGGGAACCAGAGGGTCACGCGGAGGAAAGCAGTCCAGTTTCACCAAGATCACCCAGAACGCTTTGATGGCTTCTCCCAGGTTCTGTGCAAAGAGCCTCTGACTGGTTTCAGATTTTACTGGGAGGCAGAGTGGAGCGGGGAGTTTTCCATCGGGTTGGCCTACAAGAGCATCAGTCGCAAGGGGAAGAACTCGAACAGCCTGCTGGGCTACAACGACAAGTCTTGGAGTCTCCTCTGCTCAGACTCAGGCTACTCTGCCTGGCACAACAAGGTAGACAGAGACCTTCCTGAGGCTCCCAAGGCTACACGAATCGGTGTGTACCTGGATTATGCAGGCAACACTGTGGCCTATTACGCAATATCAGAGACTATGGAGCTTATCCACAGATTTAAAGCTCAGTTCAGTGAGCCTTTGTATGCTGGCTTTGGTGTGGGCTCCTCTGTTACCCTCTGCCAGCTGAAGCAGAATCCCACGCCTTAGTAAGGTTTATTGGGATGGGTATTTATCTCACAGGTACTGTTAAATACAAACTGAACAGTGCAATGTAAAGTAATTGTCTGCAAAATAAATTAATTTATACCCCTTTATTGCGCAACTTTTCTTGTTTTTGTGACCACATTCCAAATGTGATGATAATGTCTCACTGAAAGTTATTTTAAGGCTATTATTTTGAATACATATGTCAGTGGTTTTATTTCATACAAGTTCCTGTTGGGAGAACTATATATTGATGTACACCAACGCAATCTTCTAATAACAGAAGGCATATATTCAACTGGGCTGAGCATGCTGTGGCTGAAACAATATGCAGATAAATGACAAGAAATATGCATGCGCTGTGTGTGTGTTTTATATATTGTACTGTATATATGTGTGTTTGTGTGAACAGCAAAAATAAAAATGCACATGCTGTACATTTTCAAGTTTTTATTTTGGAAAACGATGACATAAAACACCAAAAAACACCCTTATGACATTTTATAATAAAGCAACATAAGGACATGTTATAAATATATATCACAGCAAACAGATATTATTCATCATACCAGTATATCAATTCATATTCAGACAAATATACTAAAATAAGTAATTTAACCACTACATTTGTGTATAATTAAACTTTAGTGACTTATTTATGATCAATTCAGATATTTTTCTGATCGCAGCCTCTAGGATTAATGCCTTAAAGACATCTTGTAGGCAAGTTATAAAAACACAAATATCTGCTTACAGGCAGTTGCATTTACTGTACAGTTTCCCCACCCTGTAAAGATATAGCATGGATGGGACAAAACCTGTTATGACAAATAAACAGATATTTATTGAGTAAACAATAAGAAACAGGGAATGTGGTATTGTTCCCATTAAGGATATATTAACCGGCACTGAGAGCTGGGACAAAGTTGTATACACCAGATTAATCAAAATGATCTTGAAAGCCTTTTTCTTCATGCTGTTACCCCCATGTTGGTCCCTCAGCCGCTCCCCTGGTGCAGGGCGTTTCAGAGCTCTGAGAACTGATAAGCAGCAGAAAATCATCAACAGCAAGAAGAACAGATCCAAAGCTGCTATCAAAAAAAAAAACTCTCTTTGAAAATTAAAAGCCAGGCCTACAGCGGACAGCATAATCGCTATCAGCCAAGAAACACAGCAAATGGCCACCTTGTACCTCAGAGGTTTACACCTGAGGAATTTCACAGGATGGACAGTTGCAAGGTATTGCTCCAGACAGATGTAGCTCTGCACCAGGGGACGCATAAAAACGAACAATAAACTGAAGAAAGTAAACATGTTTGTCAAGATACAGAGTGACAGGAAGTGAATCAGGAAATACCAAATGCCAGAGAGACAGAGAAAGGATTCAACCGCAATCTGGTTGAGAGGGATGAAATCAGAAGCTATCTTCTCCTGTCGTTCACTAGCTATAAGCCACAGGACGTAGCCATTGATGGGGAGACCAAAGAGAAGTTTTGCCGCATATGCAGCTCCTGTCAGAACGTCTTGAGGTGACACCCACTGTGGAATTATGGCTGTTTGGTTGATGGTGCAAACGTTCATCTTTATCCTGATAATAGATACAGTAATGAACACAACCAGGCTGAACATATTCTTGTTATAGATGTACAGTAATGCATACACTGTCAATCTCACACTATAAATATTTAAGTCATAATGTGTTAATAAATAACATAAGCAATTGCACACACAAAAAACTGTTTAGTGCAAAACACAAAAGAATCGTATAGACTTATGATTTAATTAGCTTAAATTACATTATCAAAAGCCCAATGTGCTTATTTGTAAGAGTGTGCATTGTTCACGCTGCATCATGTAATTATTATCTTAAGTATCTGAAATTAAATACAAAGGCTTTGTGTTGTTTTTATGAAATGTTCTTAATTCTTTTCATTGAAAAAAAACCTACCTAACTGAGAATGTCATTAATCCTGTAAAGAGTTAAATCCAACATTCAAGTCATTGTTCTACTACTTAAAACTGCACATACCATGCATCATTTAACATTCGAATAGTGTGAAATACAATGTCTCCTACCTGGAGGTTGTGAGTCCTGGAGACACTTCTGTGAGGCTATAGGTTCAGCACCTTGGTGGATGCCTATTTTGTACGTATCCGTACACTGAATATTAACATATTGAGCACACCTTCAAAATAGACAGGCACACTGTTGCACCCTCAACTTGATTTTGGCGGTCCCTGTGGGCAGAAGCAGTAATGATTCCAAGTACCACATTGCTTTTAGAAAAGCTCTTGTTTTACTGGGTCTGACAGTCTGCCCCACTCAGTGCCTTCTGAGACGTCACCATTGAATTGAGACTCTTTCATCACCAGTTAAAAGCTCCTTGTCATAACTTTAACACTCTTCATGACTTTCAACAAGCTGCTCCAACATTTTTTTACTGCACAACAAGTTGGAGAACAGTATCAACAGCTGTTCAAAATAATACTGTAGGAGCCATTGGTTAGGTCTGTGTATTATATGTGTGTGTGGAGCCTATCTCAGGTTGATCACGGGTGGCAGTGTGTATTAGTGTGGGAGGTATTTTATATATGGGGCACAGGCGCAACTGACAGGGGTAATGATGCATGGGTGACGGGGAGATCGCACGGTTTTTACCCCAAAACAAAACACACCAGAGGGAAACCAATAGATATCAAGCAAATGGTCAGTTGTGAACTATAATTAAACGGGAACCTCACCCAAAAATACAAACGGCAATGGAATCTCTTTTGTAACAGCGAGTAAAGAACAGGATCTTCTCCCTCACCCAGCCGAGTGGCTCGTCACGGAAATCAGTCACTATACAAGTAAAAACCGTGCGATCTCCCCGTCACCCATGCATCATTACCCCTGTCAGTTGCACCTGTGCCCCATATATAAAATACCTCCCACACTAATACACACTGCCACCCGTGGTCAACCTGAGATAGGCTCCACACACACAAATAATACACAGACCTAATCAATGGCTCCTACAAATACAATTTCATTACTTGTAAAAAAAACAGTACCCAGATATTAAGAAATCCCTTTTTGCATATGTATAGGACACCGTGTACTGTACTTGCTATATCAACAAATCAATGGACAATTGACCTTAGGCTCAACTCTAATGACCTTCCCTGGCAAAAGAAATTAAAGTGTTTTAACACATACATAATATCAAGAAATGCTCAAATCAGCTGAATGTGTGTGATGAGAGCTACTGGGATCTCTGGGAGCTGCTCCTGCCACTTTTGCCATAACAGACTTGAGGTGTCTACTCAAGGTGTCTAGTTATACACATATTATCTTTCATGTCACATTTTGAATGTAATTGTTTAAATTTATATTGTGTCTTTGTAATGATATTTTTAACTTATCTGGAACTGTCATAGCAACGTTTCTTTTCTCTTCGCTGACATGATTTGCAAGAGAAATGTTCCAATACGTGCAGCAATGCTTTACATGTTTGCAACAGAGACGAAGCACGGCCATGGTCCTCTATGCAAACTTGTACGTGTTTGAGTCCGTCAACCAGAAAACCACGACATAAATGTTTGCAGCTGCTGTAATGAACACTTTATGTACAACAGTATTAGCGTAGGGCTGCACAGTGGTATAGTGGCTAGCACTGTCACCTCACAGCAAGAGGGGCCTGGGTTTGATCCCTGACTTCATTTTGCTATGAAATAAAATTTCCATTATAGCCTGTTTACTAGTTTACCTGTTTACTAGTGTTTTCGTAGTGTATTTGATTATGTATGTATAAACAAAGTAATAAGAACTTCTCAGGCTATTTGGGCATCAGTCCAAAACTTCCCTTCACTGCTGCTTGACCAGAACATCGCTTAACTCTGTACCAGAATTCTTTTCTCTCAATTTGGCGATGTCTAAGATCGTTTTTGCTTTATTCTGCATATGCTAATATGTTTATGTACATTTTGATTTAGACTTCGGTTTAAAATTGTTGCCCATGTTCTCACAGGGCCTCCTCTTTACAGCCCATCCCCTCTTCTTATGTTGCGTCTGTGTCGAGTACTATGTTGGGGTAGTCCACCCTGTGATATATCTTAGGTTTAAACCCCTGAGGTTCAAGGTGGCCTGTTGTTGTGTTGCCTGGGTGAATACCTTGGTTTCTTGCATCTACTTAGTATAAACCTATGAAAATACTCTGTATCTTTATGAGTTTTTCATGCAGAATTTTATCTTCTTCTCAGTGACTTTTCTGCTGCTGCTCAGTTCTCAGGGCTCTGAAACGCCCCGGGCCAGGAGAAAAAGACATAGAGAAAAAGAAGAGTAATGCAATGAAGGCTAGGGCCTTTAAAATTATTTAGGTTATCATGATTTCCCTGGCCGTTAATTTATTTTTGTATATGGCTGCTATTCCACTGCAATGTTGCTTGACGACCAATGAGTTTGTCAGTGCCTTCGGCATTAGCACAATCTTGGCTTTAGCAACTGTGTTTCTACAGCCCCTCCTCTACCTCCACAGGGCCGGAAAACTATTCTGCTTCAGGGAGCTCTAACTATCACTGTCAACATGTTTATGTCTGTAAACGTGTTGCAATGCAAAGCACACATTTGCAAGAATATAACTCTCATTTAAACTGCTGTAATAATGCTCATGCCTCAAAAACGGTGGGATTAATAATGTAAACAGAAGAGGTGGCGTCTTTTTTTTTTTATTTAGGAATTTTTTCATTGGATGTGTCTGATAAACTATACAATAAATCTGGTCTATTGCTTCAAGAGGTTTTAGTGTTTAAATGTATTCATTGTTGGCAAATTACGTAATAATGACAAAACAAATGTCACTCATTACAACTCAATGGCTCTTAATGTTGTCATGGGACGTAAATCTTGAGATGTCAATAATACCATAGGGATGAAATTATGTAATATAGATTGTGGGCTGAGATTGTACAGCCGTGCCTGGAAACTTGGTGTCCATGCAAGCAAATACTCTCATTTGAGAAACAAGGATTTCTCCTCCTATTAAAAATGTTATTACTAAACTGTGAATGCTTCTTAAGGACACCAACTGAGGTTTATGGGTGATACATAATCAAACAGAGGTTTTCACTCAAAAAGCAAACACAAAATCTTACTGTTAGGTTGTGTTGACTTGAGGAACTTAAGGAGATATGCATATTTATTGCACCAAAAAAGACAAACATAATTCATAGCCTAATTATTTGTGAATTGTAGATACATGAATCTGGTATTTCATAAAAAAAAAGAAAAAAACTCTGATAATAGCTGACTTAACAGCATTCAAAACGTTGTTATTCTTCTGTGATGTTTTTGTATTAATTTCATTGTAATTTCCATGTTTAGTTTGAGAACTGCAGGTGATACGAGGACTTCACATCTGATGTGATCACTCTTACAGCAGGACAGAAATATTTGTGGTTTGCATTCATTTCCTGTATAGATTTTTTGAATGTACTAAATTATTAATATTGATAATGCAACTATATTGCAATAAGTTTAAAATTGTGATCAGCCCAGTTGTAATCTCTTTTTTTCTGTTTCTCCTCTCAGTGTGATTGGGAGTCAAGACCTGACTCTGAAAAGCTTACCAGATTTTTTTGAATTAAATTTCAAGGAAAATGAACTCATCCAAGACATCTCTACTCTCGGACACCGACATTTTAACAATCGCCTCCACTGCTATCAATCTCGTCATAAGTCTGCCAACCAACAGCTTTGTTGTGTGGCTTATGGCGACTGGGGCAGGAGGCACGTTGGTGGCAGAGTTCCTCCCGCTCAACCTGGCTGTGTTTGAGATTATTTTCTGCTTGCTTTCTGTTGGCAGCTTTCTCGCATTTATCTTCCCCTCAGTGACATTTCTGTTAACATTCTCAACTGGTTTTCTGTTAAGTGGCCGCCCTGTGCTGCAGTGCTCTATTTGTATAGAGCAGTATCTGGCGGTGGTACACCCTGTGCTCTTCCTCAGGTATAAACCACTGAGGTACAAGGTGGCCTTCTCAGGGGTGGTATGGGCACTTATTATTGGACTTTCTGTATTTTACGCACTCTTTCCCATGGCGAAGCATTTTGTTTTTGTGAGTGAATGTGTGATCTTAATATCAGTGATGCTGTTCTGCTACTTATCAGTCCTTGTGGCTCTAAAAAGATCTGGGCCAGGGGAGGGCAATACAGAGAGAAACAACAACATGAAGAGAAGAGCTTTTCTCACTGTCTTTGTGATCATTACGACATTTGTGGGAACATACTTCTTTTGGTGTGTCTCTATTGTCTCCAATCTAAGCAGCTGGTTTTCACATTCGAGGAAAATATTCACAAAAACTTGCACTTTTATTACATTTGCCAGCGGGTTTGTCCAGCCACTCTTTTACTTGAAAAGGACTGGAAAATGTTCTTGCAGTAAAGCTGTACGGATATGCACTTGATGAGCTTCCTTCTGTGCATGAATGTTCATTACTGACCAGTGGGAGCGAGTGGGAGTTCAAAGGTCTTTATTTTTCAACTGGAGTGATTTCACCATAGTATAGCATGCTAACATGCTGAAGATGTTTTGTCACCAGCTGATTATTTTATCTATAATACGTATTTATTTTAACATTATATGTAACCATAAGCCAGTCAAAGGGTCGGACTTTCTATGATCTTCATTTGATTTGTATCAATGTATCGTCTCTGAATTATATTTTGGAATTTATTTACTTCCATGGTCAGTTTTTACTTGATAACTTTATATCTCTTGTAGGCATTAAATGACAGATAAGTCGTGTGAGAATATCCTGAGTGTAAAAGGTGATGTAAATTCTGCTTAAATAAAATAAATACAATTTCCATTTCTGTTTGGTTGTCCAACTGAGATTAGATTAGATGGATCCAATTACATACAGCTACATACATTAGACTCGACTTGATTTTCAAATTTGAAAAGATCTGAAATATAAAATAAGAAAAACTAAAAATATGTATATCAAGGCAACAAACTTAAATAAATCAGACAATCTAATTTGCTTTCTGAGGTTTAGGTTTGGAGTTTATTCAATTTTACTTCTGGTTATTTAAATTGATTAACCTAAAATCTGTCGGCCTGAGCTGCACCTGTTAGTTATTCTCAGTTTAAAAATTAGCTTGGATTACAGCTTTTTATTCATTTTGAAGGAACAGTGTGTGGCTTAATCTTTTAACAGAAATGTGATATAATATAATTATGGATATGTTCTGTAGTGCAATCATCGGAAAATAAGAATCGTTGGGCCATTTATTCATGGTTTGTTTCGGGGCTAAACCCATTCCTACTTGTGTCCCTGACTCTCCTTCCTCATATTGTGTGTGTTTGTGTAATCCACTCAATGTGCATTTTAGAGATGTCTGAGAATCCCGTGAACCATCCACCCAACAGAGACCTGTCTAAACAGCTGCACTGCAGGGATTCATTAATGCGGTATTCTATGGAGCACAGTATGTGTATGTATGTATATAGGTAATCACTTGTGCAGTTGTGGATGTAATTTGTGTTGCAATGGATTGCATTGCATTGCCAGATGTTTCTAATATTATTGTTTCTCTATCTATGTGAAGATGACCAAATACTAGAAAAAATAATTAAATGCAGCCCACCATTACCATAGTGTACAGCCCCAAAACTTTCCATAGAACCTAGTCAATACACAAACAACTGATCTATGCTATCAATCATTTTCTAATATTTTACGTTTTATTTATTGTTGATTGTTTCTATTTTTCTGATCTCTCAGTATCTTTCACACATGGATATACCAGTGGTTTTCAAATGGTGTAAAATGTGGAGTCAATGCCGATATGTGGCATTTAAATACAAACTGCTATGCAATATAATGTTAACAAAATGATGAGTGATGAAGAGAAAAAAACTTTACTAGAGACACACATTTAACTTTATTTTAAAACTACTTGTAGTGCACATACATTGGCTCATCTGATACTAAATGGTTACAAACGAATAAAGGCAATTCTGTGGCTACTTTTACATGACATCGCACAGTTGTAATGCAGTCTTGATTTTGGACTGTTGTTTGCCCACTTTGTCATTTTGAAGGCTGTTTCAAAAAACCACTAGAGCGCTCAAAGCTTCTTAGTAAAGTGCAGAGCAGAGCTGGTATCTACTCCATGATCCAAATGTGTCCCTGTTTATTTACCGTTGCAGTGTATGTGAATGACGTCAGCTGACAGGAAGTAAACATGAAACCAAGCTGCTGCCTAGCAATGCAATTCCATTGAAACGATCAATGGCAGAGAAAAGAAGGAACAGCAACCTCACGTATTCTAAATGATTTCAAGTGTAGCTACACCTGAAAACAATTGACACATACATCATTTCTCACCAGGTGTTTCCTAGCCCTGTGGAGGTAGAGGAGAGGATGGATAACCCCATGCCAAACCATTACAAAGTAAGCCAATGGACGCAAAATACACAGTGTGCTCCATTCTATTTCGTAAACCAGGAAGAACATTGTGACCATGGGTAAATAGCCTACAATCGCATTCACCTGGAAGATCAGGACTTTATTGAAAGCCCTTTTCTTGATCAAGTTGGGTCTTTCCTTTCCTCCTTCCCCTGGGGAGGGCTGTTTCAGAGCCCTGAAAACTGATAAGGAGCAGAAAGAGTTTAAAATAAAGACAATAAAAAAATAGACTCTGTACATAACTAATGATTCCAGATGTTCAGTGCAAAGGAACATTTGGACTAAACCAATCAGGAGGGCTTCCAGACACAAAACACAACAAAGGCTAATCCTGTACCGAAGGGGTCTATACCTGCGGTACAGCATTGGGTGTAGGACTGCAACATAGCGTTCTACACAGACACAGTTCAGGAATTGAATCCTGACTATGAACATGATGTTGATGAGTTTAGTCACTGTGTCTGCCACTTCATAGTTGAAAAAAAGTCTCATGGTTAAGAAAGGTGTCTCCAGGAATCCAAAAAGCATCTCTATGAGGACCATGTGGAAGTCAAACACTTCCATCTTGTCTGTCCAGAAGACTGGAGATGATATCATCAGCCACAGCACCCAGCCATTCGCAGGCAGAGAGATCAAGACATAAGGCAGAATCGTAGCGTAATAGACAGGAGAGTGCAAACAGAGACCACACTGCGTCAGGTTCTTTTCTTCTGCCGTGAGGTTTTGCATGTTTTCTGGAAAGTAGTACAGGGAGAAAAAAACACTGTCTTGAAATGTAGTGTGGAGGTTCGCATTTTTTACAACTGACTCAACTCACCTCTTGTTAGTAAAATAGGTCAGAAGAGTCCTTTAAATGTAGTTGTCAAGAGGGCAAAGTGTAAGATATGTCACTGACTTACATACACAAAATTGACTAGGAGCTAAATTAACTGACAAACAATTCGTTTTGTGAGAGAAGGACATTTTCTCTTCATGTATTTGCAGATACCCCGAATCTGTTGCTTACAATTGTTCAACTCAAGAAAAGCTTGAGAAATACAGAAATTGTCCAGCGATCTCATTCTTTGTGTGCATCCCTACATTTTCTTCTCAAACTAATCTGCACAAAAGCTGTAAAGGTGTCATGAGGGATTATTAATAAAATATACAATTCACAAAATGAAAACACTCTTTTCCTCACAAGGTGTGAAGAAAAAAGACGAGAAGAGAGATGTACACATATGAAAACTAAATATGACCCGAGAAAATTATTTAATTCATTCATTGTTTCACAAAGCAGTCTAGAAATTTGAAAGCACCAACCTTGTCTTTCCCTGAGTTTGTTGAAACGTATTTTGAAATGTATAGCAGGAGCACCACCTTTAATCACATCTGTTTTTGCCTGATGGTCAGTAACCAAATAATGTCCATGAGTAATATGCTGGCATGCAAAACTTGATGTATGTAAACAATTTGACTAAAGAGGGTTTGGTGTCAGCTCTTGTGATAGACAGAGTTTAAAATGTACAGACCTGTGGAGCATTGTACACATCAACACATACAATGCAATGCAGTTTTACCTTTACCATTTAAAATAATTATAGCAAAACCAGGTTCAATGTTTCAAATTTTCTTATTAGTATTAAACATTCTTCCAAACCTTCAAGTTTACCCGGACCATTCATTTGTTCTATTATATTGAACAGCTCAAAGGAGAGGAGATGAACCCTTCTGCCTTTTGATCACCACAGAAAAAATATTTTTTAAAAAGCCCCTTCACAGTTCTTCATTTTTAAACAGGTCTTTCTACCATAGTGTTGCAAGTTTATTCAGTAAGAGCTGGAGGTAAAGGAGCCGGACTACATGATTGAACATTTGGCACACATTGTTAGAGGTATAAACACAGATTACTTGAATGTGATCCTTGGTTAGAGTCTTTTTTTATTTTCAGCACAGTCTTTTGCCTCATTCCAGGCACCTGCAAATGATCTCTCTTTTTGTCCCGGTCCTCTGCTGTTGCTGGTAGTGTTTGGTGTCACAGCTTTCATCTGATGTGTTGGCTGAGTATATTGTGTGTTGGAGCCCCATTGTTGTCCAGGCTACCGTTGTGAGTGATCTAATGTGTTACTGACACGTACCAGAGGTGGCTCACTTGCAGCCGTATTTCCGTTTCTTTCAGTGCACAGCAGAGTGACATATTTTTGGGAGGCCAGGCACACGTGGTGAGGTCCCAACACTTCATGTATGCAAGTAAAAGCACTTGGACACCAATGTAGATTGCATCACTTTTGCTGTGGGGATTGCTGTGTTGTACCTGAGGTGATTAAGTGCTAGCATCCCTGGGCACTCCTCAGTGTAGTCTGCCTCTCTGCCTTATAAATTTCCAAAACAATTTTTCCTGGGGTGCAATTCCCGAGGTGACGTTGTTGTTTTTTCTTCCAGTTCACCCCTTATTGCCCTCACCACACATGCCACAACTGCTATATAGAAAAATGAAGGTTCTGTTACAAACTGGCACCTCAACATGTTTAATCACTTAAGAGGATTTATCAATACACATTCACAGATATTAAAAGTGAATAAACTTGAAGATTGCTGCTTCCACAATCAGAGTATCGTAATCTCATGCAAGGTTTTATTTATTCTTATGTGCTTGATCAACATTTTAACTTTAGAGAATGTTAACATGTTCCACAAGCGACTGTGGCTTAGTGGTGAGTAGGGCCATTCTTCAATCAGCAGATCAGCGGTTCGATCCCTGGCTCAGCTAGCACATGTCAATGTGACCTTGGGCAAGACACTTAACCATAAATTGCTCCTGTAACAGTGCCTACAGTGTGTGAATGTGTATGAAAGTTAGCTACTCCTGATGGGCAGGTGGTACCTGAGCCACCGTCATCAGTGTGTGAATGATGTCATGTAGTGTTGAAAGCACTTTGAGTGGTCGGAAGATTGTTAAAGCACTATACAAGTCCACTCACCATCATGGCTGCATCCAGCAAAGGAGTACTTCAAAATCGTTACTTTAGTTAGGAAATAGGCACACACAAAACAAGTCCATGTTAAAGAAACGATGAACTGTGTACTCGAAATGATATATTGGAAAAGTGGCTTGTTTAAATGCTTAATCTATTTCAGGAAATAAATAATATGGTGCTCAAAAGTTGATTTAAAAGCTTAACTCAACAGGCTTCAGGATGAGAAGATGTAGCGCACTAAGTGAAGCCCTCAGGTCAAAGGTTTTGATGAGACAACCAATCCTCAGCATGTGTTCAGGACTAACATTACATTACATTTCATTTAGCAGACGCTTTTATCCAAAGCGACTTACAATAAGTGCATTCAACCATGAGAGTTCAAACCCAGAACAACAAGAATCAAGAAAGTACAATTTCTTCAAGAAAGCCAAACTAATGGACAACTTTATATATACCTTGCCTTCATGAACAGACAAGTCCTCACTCATACCTATATCATTTGCACATTTGCATATGCGGGCAGACTGCGTGCATGTTTTTAAAGCATTAATGTGTGATGTGCCTTGTTTATATTATTGCTTCCATTGTTTCTGTCTGTACCATGTAAAGTGCCTTTGAATACTTTTTCAAAGCACTATACAAAGAAAATGTATTATTATTATTGTGTATGTGTAATGAATCTAAGTTTGTGCACTTTAAAACTATGTCAGAGAGGTGGAGTTCTATCTTGCACTAATAAAGTGAAGCATGTGACAACTGACTTTGGTCCTGTAGAATTCACAGAAGTCCAACGATCAGGAAGAAATCATACAAATAGCTATTTCCCAATTTGTTCATTTGTAAGAATTCTCCACCATATGAAATAAAATACCTTTGGCTTTTTGTTTTCTTAAAATTCTCTCAAAATAATTTTGTTTAACTTATTTAGAACTCTGAACAGTGACTCTTAGGACGATTAGTCTATCTTCTTTGATAGTATCGCACATGATTTGCAAGAGAAATTATCCAAAGCTATGTACAACACTGCTTTACATGTTGTAACAGACAAGAAGCACAGGCATGGGCCAAAATGCAAACTTACAGATGTTGGAGGCAGTGAACCTGGAAGCTACGACAGAAATGTTTGCATCTGCTTTATTGTTCACATTGATTGCAATAGTATTAGTGTATAACTCGACAACGGTAACTAGTGAAAAGTCAAATGTACATTTAGAAGATTCATCCTTCATGTATTCCGATGGCAGCAGTTTTTATTTTTTTTATTTCTCTGCTTCATCCCAGGCTTGTTTGAAGTTGCCATCTGTTTTTCTCATTTCTCTCAACTGTTTCGAGCCTCATCCAGTTGAAGGCAACCATTCAGCCCAGGTTCAGCAGACTGCTTTAAAGAAATAACTTACATAAGGACACATTATCTTGTGGTCATTTTACTTCCAGATATAGTGTACAGCAGTTACACTTAAGTGATGAAAAATGAAAATAATCTCTGCCAACATGTGGAGTCAGATACACCCTTCAATGTAACAGTCTGTCTCTGCAGTCCTCCCTCACAACATTGGATGCCTCATTAGTGTCCAATAAGGAGGAGACAGTTTTGCAAGATAAACATGACTATACCAGGGAGCATTATGGGGAGTGTTAATGCATTAAGCTGGAGGTAAGAGCTCGACTAAAGCATCTGTGCAGTCAGACATCTTTCTGAAGTGTTGCAAGTTTGAGTTTCATACAATGCACAGAGCAACCAGTTTTGTATATTTATGTTCTGTCTTTTGTCTTGCATGGATAATAAAGCCAAAGAGTTGAACTCCATGAGTCAGGATAAAAGTGCAATGATCACTGAATTTGGTCCTGTAGAACTCTAGATTCACAAATGTCAGACCATCACAATCAGGAAGAAAGCATAGAACTAAGTATATGACAAAGTTTATTGATGCCGACTTTGCTTTCAAACATACTGTTCGACTGTTACACAGTATAAGGTCTGGTAGTGGACACAGTTAACGGATTTATTTTTCAAAGTTTTCAGTGAACAATATTGTAATCTTCTATTTAGATAATTTAATTTACAGTTAACACATTTGACTTATAATACTAATGCAAATAGCAGTAGGGAGGAGACTTATACACTCTGAACATTTATTTGATTTCGGTGATGTTTTCTTTCACCTCCCTTCCCAAAACAGAAAGCAGGTTTCCTCCCACACCTTCTGGTTCAGAATCTGATCAAACAAGTGAAGCAATAAAGACTTTACATTTCACACACTAATACCGGTGATTTGTCCGATACATTATTTGCATGAGCTCATGTAACCCTTAGGGTTAGTTCATGTCTGTCACCAGCTTCAGGCCTTTCCTATCACATCTGGAAGCTCAAATCATTAAGTCTATGAATTATACATCCAAAACAATGTAAAAAAACATTTGGCAAACAGGCACAATTTGTGAAACACAAAAGGGTATTTTATTATATTTGACAGGATTTTTACAATTGTTTTTCTTCGATAGATTCCATTTATATGTGCAGATGACAGATACAACAGAACAGAGATGAAATATAATACAATTCTATATAGGCCTATAGTTTTCACAATCTCTTCACCTTTTGACATTTTAATTATTCAAATATGAAAATACTAGTATTTCCCCATGTGTATATTAGGAAAAAACAATATCATGCATTTATTTAAATATCCAAATTAATTGAGAATAATGTGAAATCACTGCACTGCTTACTCAGACCAATATATTATTTTGCATGTTTTCTTACGTGTAAAATGTGAGAGACTGCTTGTCTCAGAAAAGAGCACAATTCAAATTAGAAATTATTCCTGCGCTTTTCAGTTTATAGACCACCTCACACGGAAGGCTCTTGCGGCCAGATGTCCTCTCAATTTGTGTAACTTTAAATACCTCAGAAGGAGGAATCAGGGCTTCTCTCTCAGACTCCCCGAGCTTAGAGTACAGAGAGACGTCTGCTCCGGAGCATGTAATAATCTCAAAGCATGACTTGTTTCCAAATCTTTCAGCGCTGGGGTACCAACCCATTGAGCTGGAGGTAAAAGAGCCAAAGCGAATCACCTTGTTTAGAACATCTTGGCTAAAGTAGCTATTGACTCTGCGGTAGCCAGTGAGACATCTTTCCTCCTCAGGTTTGCGAGTGCTGAGAGTTTGGAGGGCGTCAGTCAGGAAAAAGTGAAGTGCATGATATCCAAATGTGGTCTTGTACTGAGATTTCTGGGTTCGAACAGCGTAGTTGAAATCAAGATATATTCTTGGATTGTCGAGGCTATAAACGTAAATAGCCATGATCTTTTCTTTCCCCAGAGAGGTGGAATGTCGCTTTCCCTTAATACCCTTCCATTTTTTGTTGTAGTATTTTTCTGCTTTGCCCCAGGCCAAGGTGAAATTTTTGTCTTTGTTTTTCTCATTCGCCAGAAACTCCTTCACTCTGTACTTCATTTTGTCTTTGCAACCAGCGTACATGTCGTCAACAGTGTTCGGAGCCAAATCCAGTGGAACTTTACCTTTTAACCCAGGTTCTGCAGAGCTCTGAAATAAAGATCTTACTTATAAGCTTACCTACAAATGGCAGTACAAAATAATTACCCTAAAGCAAGCCACTATTCAGTTTCTACATTACCTTTGCAATTCCTATGGAGACTCCATGTATAATTAGCACTGCTGCCCAGACTGCCATCGTCTGCCAGCATAGAGACCTGCACACAAAAATACCTCTTTCAGTTAACACATTTTTGGCATTTTCCGTGTTTATCATTCCATCTTCAGTTATCGTATTTTGATTATTACCTTCGGATGGATTGAAATGGGCCGTGAAGTGGACTTCACAATATTTGTTTTGAATCTAACTAAAACACTGCAGAAGAAAATATATATTTTTTTAATTACCCCAGCTCAGTTCTCACATGTAGCACTACATTGGTGACTTGCACATTATCTATTAAGCTGAGCTCCTGTTTTACTTTCACCAGCTGCAGGCCATTGCAATTAGGGGCAGGACGACAAGGCCAACTAATTTCCTCTTTGATTATAAGGGTCTGTGCAACAGGGAATCATGCTGTTAGACTTAAGACAAAAATACCTCAAAGCTAGGGTGAGTAAGGGATTACAGAAACATATTTTGATATTTATTCAAATTCTCTTTACATCCTGACAGCAATAAATAAATCAGCGCTGGTATCCTTGCAATCCATGTCCTCCCAAAACAGACCAGATATACTGTATGAAACACTTTTTAGACTATCATATACACAGCAGTCGCGCTTTGGATTCCTGCTCATAGGGGCATGGACAAACAAAGGGTGTTATCTCTATGAAAGGAAAAGGTGGCAAGAATGAAAACTGGAAAAAACACAGAGCAAACAATCCTATCAATACTACGGTTAGTGCTGAAAGGGTTAAATGAAACAATGCAATTAATGGTGAAACATCCATCAGGTCTGTTTGAATGTGGCTGAGAATAATTAACAATTACCACTGAAACACGGAGAAAAGCTAAAGAAATAATTAAATAATTGTGGGCTAAGATTTGTTGACTCTTAAGATGTATAAAGCATTTAGAAGGGAAACTATGAAGACTTATTTGAGTTTTTAAAAAGAAACTGGGTTGGTGAACATCATTTTGTTTGCTTTTTTCTCCTGGGCTAGATAATGGGGAACTGGCTAACACTCCAGCATAGTAGGTGGCAGTAATGCACCTCAATAGTTGCACAACCGCAATTAAACGGAACGAAGAAGAAGAATGGACGCGCTATCTGCCACTCCAGCCACGTCGCTTATCCACGGTACCTTCCTGTCCACCTGCCTGTCTAACCCACCTCCCTATCCACGTGCACTGTCTGCAGGTACGCGCTCTGCCCGTGCACTTTGCGCGTCACAGAGGTCTTCTTCCACAAGCTGCTCGCTAAACAGCTGTGAATACTAACAATAGTCATGTCTGCTGTTTGCGTTCATTTTTCATACGTCTACTTTCATAAAGATAATTTTGGGGGAGTTGACTGTGGAGGGAGGCCTGAAAGGATGGGTTGCCAGTGTTGCAAACCTGGCAACCTTTTCGCTACATTGAGCCACTTTTTCAGCCGATGCTGCTGACGTCAGCTGCTTTCACAGGAAGGTTTGCAGCACTGGGTTGAGTTTTCAGTTGCATTTTTCAAGTCTAGCTTACTTTTTTTTCTGTTTCGCCAATGTTACCCAGCTCTGAGAGTGTTTAAATGCCATGTAAGTGACTCTAAAATTACAATTAGACATGGGAAGACAGAATAAACCGTACAAATGCATGTTGAGTCTATACTGTACGATGTGTTCATCAAAACTGCTGTTGATCTTTCACACAAATACAAATTGCACAAAATACTGTAAATTACATTTATTATGAAAAGCATGAATAACACCGATACATTATTTTTTGATATTTATCAATAAAAAGGCAAAACTCCTTGGCTCTCTTGTCTTGCTATGAAATATCCCCATACTGTAACTCATGTAGTTTTGAGTGTAAACGATGAGTAGTGACCTCATTTTGATAATGATTCCATAATCAATGAAAGAGTTGTGAGCTGTTTGGCATTTATTGTGGACAGTGTGGCCTCTGCAAACTGATTTTTATTTCCTTATAACTTTCAAAAACATATTAACAATTCTCTCAATGACGCACACCATAGCAAAGTGTCCCAATAACGCAACAGCACCCCTCTTTGATTATTGGATAAATCTCACTATCACCGAAATAACCAGCAGCACCAGCAGAGCTTGCAGCACTCCCGCCACAAAACGCTTCTGCCTGCGTTTTACAAGAACCACAGAAATGATGACCAACAGCAGTAAGCACACTGCCATCATCCCAACATTGTTTGCATGCCAGTGTGTTAAAAAAGCTCCATAATCTGTTTTTATGGGCTTCTGAATCAATTTACAATTTAAATCTCTCCTCGGTACTTTGGTGCTCTGTAGCTTGTAAACCACACTGCACCATGGGTCATTTGTCAGGACATCAGTGATTTTGAAGACCTCATAGGGAGGAATCAGCACCTGTCCCGTTTGCTTTATTGCAGAGTAATATGATATGTCGGCACCGAAGCATGAGTAGATCTCAAAACAAGACACATTGCCATTCAAATCAAACGACTGCTTGCTCGACGCTACCCAAGTGAAAGCACCAAAACGCATGTTTGTGTTGATTACGTTGCGGTCGAAGTGTTTCCACGTCCTGTGAAAGGTGGTTCCGCACGATGTCCGATTGTGGCGCAGAACTTGAATGGCATCAGTCAGGTAGAAGTAGAGATAGTGGAACATAAATCTGTGTGTGCTGTAGTTGTGTTTCTCTGTTTTCACTGCTCGGTCGAAACTTTGTTGGATGTTTTTCCCCTCCGTGTACATGTAGATGACTGTAGCGTGGTCCCCTTTCAGGCGCTTGTGCGCAAGTTTCTTTGCACCGGCTTCAGCTGAAGCCCAGGCGACGCTGAAGTTTTGGTTGAAGTGCCACTCAAACACGCCAAACGAGTCGATCACGGAGGCCGCTTCAGACTTGCAACCGTCGTACATGTCGTCAATGCAATCTGTCGCCATGTCCAGACGGAAACCAGCAGTCTCAGTTTTCTGCAGATGACAGATGAGAGACGGCTACGGTGAGCAAAGTCAACAATTGCACAGGGTTTTGGAATATTCAGTGAAAATAAGCTGACACAAGGTAACGGGTCAAATGTGTAAAAGAAAGAACTGTCATCCGCACCTCAGCAGGTTTCTGAGGTCGCCAGAATAGTAGAGATGGGTGATAATACACAAGGAGCGCCGCCGCCAAAAACACACAAAGGGTTGTCCAGTTTCTCAGTGATTTCAACTCACATACTGGCCCTTTGCCAGACTTCATATCTGAATGAAAAGAGAAAAAAATGTTGAACTAAAATATATTTTCTAACTCTTTCCAACACCATGAATATGCATCGGACTTTGTATAATCATATTTACTTGCATGCACATTGACACTGTTTGCATGATTAAATCTGCAAGTAAAAGTATGAGCCTAGTGGCTGACATGTAGAAGATAGATGATAATCTATAATCAGGATCCACATAATATGTACTTCCATCAATAAACATGTTCTCCACCAGCAGTGTGTAATATCTGATCTGTTTTTGGCTTACCTTTGCAAGGTGATATCCTCAGCAGCATGATATTTCTTTGAAAGAGTGCTGCTGCTTTGTTGTTTGCCAGCCAAGATGTTCTGGCTCACAGGATTTACAGGTACAACCACACAGCACAGACATTCTACTACTTCTTTGCTCTGAGGCTCCAGAGCTAAAATGGATCGTATCTTGCGTGTGAGGTTTAAACAGTATTTAGTGAGAAGAAACACAAGCGTTTCTCTTTTCCTAGTCTGCAGCGTAGTCTCGTATCATTTATGTATTTGTCAAGTGTAGATAAAATCATTGTGCCACACTGGCCCTGTCATTTCACTGCTTTCACTACTAGTGAAAGGTTCCACATGGGCTAAGACTAGTAAATCCTGTTTGGTAGCTTGCTCAGGTTAAAACAAACAAATATATGTGTCATCGGGTTGTAGGACACAAAACACACAGACTAAAAAAGTTTTTCAATCTGGAAAAGGTAGATGGCAGCTCATCTCGTCACATAAAAGACAATACTTCATCATAGTACTGCTCAGGATGTGGTAAGTTATAAGAACTTCTACTGTTTTCAAAATGTAATGCTTTGTTCTCACATTTATATGCATCAACTTTAAAATGTTTGCCGATTGGAGAGTCAATAGTTAAGCACCAAATGACTTCAGTGCGCAGTTCCACACCTTTATTTGCATTTCGATCCACTGCTCTTACAGTGCAGCTTGATAAAATGTGATTTACATGGAGTTACAATCCTTTTAAGAAGATTAAACTGAAATGATACAGTATGATATGTTACAGTACAGTGCTCGGTTGCAGTACTGGCCCTGCAGGTTTTTGTTCAACTCACATTCTCTCTGTTCTCAGTTCTTCTGGGTTATACAACAGACTTCCTCTGTTTCAGATACGCGATGCCTTCTTGGGAGAGGCAAGCATGTCAGAGAAAAGCTTTATCTGCGTGTGCCATTACTTCTCTTGTTCTTCTGGTGGGACTGCTGATCTTTGTTGTCGTATATCTCACGCTCAGCTGGCAGGGTATTGTTGGAGAGGTATTTTTACACTTGGCATTTAACACTAACATTTACAGGACTTGATCATAAAATAAAAGGATTTACTCTGATCACAAATGCATTTCTCATTTTTAAGTATGCACTTTTAAAAAAATGTATTGCCATTATCTGTAATTGTTTTTTAAGGACTGTGCAAAAGAGGTTCTAGCTTAATACTGTTCATTTAGTGTATATCTCCATCTACTGAATAAATACTGAACAGCAAGTCTCTCTTCATTTCAGCATTTCACGCTGGATCTGACCCATGACCTGAATGACAATATGTACGATGACTGCAGATCCAAAGCTGTTGCTGTGACTGATGAAGCCATGATGCAGAAATGGGACACTCATACAAACTTTAGTCAAGCCTGGAGCAATGCAGAGCAAAAAGCCAGAGAGCCCGCACACAAGTACATGGAGAAACATCATTCAATGGCCATATACATGTACACAAATAGTATGCTGCAACCTGTCAAGCAAAACCTAGAAGAAAGTACTGGAAAACGACAAAAGGAGACATATGAGCCCCGCTCCCTTTATTTGTTCCTTAGCGAAGCAGTTCAGATTCTGAGGCACAGTCAGGTGACATGTCTTCGCACAAATTACAGAACAGAGACACTTTTAAATCTGAACATCTCTAAAGAACTAGTTCGTTTCAGTACCTTCGTATTAGGTTCTGACGGGTGGAACTTTGGAAGAGGTGCTTCATGTTTTGAAGTATTCACATGTTTCGGAGCTGACATCATGTATTACTCAGCCCTGAAGATAAGCAGCCAGGTGCTGATTCCTCCCTATGAGGTTTTCAAAGTCACAGAAACCGAGACGGATACACAGAAGTGTAAAGTCATCTACAGACTGGAGAGCAACCTGAACTGCGTTTATGACCGAGAGAGCGATATGTTGCATTCAATATCTGCATTAGCAGTGGATGGGTTTTGGCTAATTTTTGCCATCGCTTGTATGATTATTGTATCTCTTTTGCTACCCTTTGTTGTTGTGAAGGTGTTGGAAAACCATAAAAAAAACTGCTGTTTACAGTGCCTCAGCTTTTCATAACTGCACTAACTACCCAGCTAGTGTTGTCATTTAAAGGGTCAAGTTTGATTTTAAATAAAGATGGTTCCACTAGCTTTAGCGATCACATTGTGGCCCGGAGTAGGCAGACGGTTCCACGTTTTAAAACTTCAAGGATAGGAAAAAAGTATGTGTGTGTGTGGGGGGGGGGGATGTTAAGAATTTTCTGATGTAATATTTGCAAATGGTGTTGGTCTACATTTCAGACTTTGTAATACATTTTCTCTATTACTCAATTCATATCTGCTAAAGTTTCAAACTTGTTGCAAATCTACAAGCAGCAATGTATGGTGTGGTCTGATGGATAGAATGGCTTAACTGAGATCATAATTGAACATGCATATGGAGACCTGGAATGAAAAATAGTGTCATAAAAGAGTATTGGACAAGTCAAAATATCTGAATAGCAATGTCTAAGTCTGCTTGTTTATCAACAATATGTATTTGCCCTTTACCACCATACAATTGATAAAAGAATGTAAAGGGTTAGGGTTGTCGCAAGATGCAGTTGTGAAACATTACAGGTGTGTAGTTGTGATCAAAACTGAAGGCAGAGTTCAAAGATGGGTGTGGTCCGAGCAAGGGAACCAGAGGATTTGGCGTCACGGCTGGTGTGATCCCATCGGAAGATGATCTCCAGTCCCTCCCTCTCCTCTCCTCTGACTAGATTTAGTCAATTTTTTGCTATCCATAAAATGCAATATTATTAGTGTCGTAGATGTCACAACCAAAGTGTATGGCCCCTTCATGACTTCCTACCCACCTGCTTCTGGCGCCCTTGCTCAGACCACACCCATCTTCAAGCTCAGCCTTCATTTTAGTCTCAACTAAACACCCGTAAAGTTGCGTGACTGTACCCTGTATGGTTGTGATGCTATGACTGTAACAAAATATGTCCACAGACAGACAAACACATAAACACCTGGCAATGTACTCAAAACTGCTTCTGTGGTTCCTAGTAGGTGTCTCCAGGACCACATTTTGCCATGACGACGCACATACAGACTCACAAGGTGAAAACAATACCAGCCATACTGTCAAGGTTGGTAAATATATTTGAGGTACTCACATTCATTCTCATCTATTGTTACTAGCATCAGTCAATGAAATGCTCTAAGGTCAAAATGGCAAAATGAGGCATTTCTAATTGAAAATGGGTCGGTGTGTGATTCACACATATTCATCAATGTGGGGTGTGGTGAGTTGGACGCCACTTTGTGGTTCAGAGCTGCTTTTAGCAGCCCAGTCACCAGGAAAAAATGTTTTCCAGGTGTGTTTGTGCAAACTATGGATTGGTTGAATGTGGATGCTTTTGCATACGGTCAGAGCAAGTGACGAAGCATATAAAGTGACTGTTATTATATATTTTAATAACGAGTATGATAAGCAAAAAAGTCCACTAAAGGAGGGTGGGATGGATGGACAAGCACAGGACTTTTACCCAGGAGACTGCTGTTGGTGTCAAACCAAAAGTAAGCCGACATTGACTACGTTATAAGAATAGTTATTCATTGTGTGTTTCTGCAAACATGAATAAACGTATTTATGAAATGTATTTTTGGTTCAGAAACGTCAACATTCAGTGTATCTGCGGTTACTGTAGAAACGTACCACAATGGATATGTTTGAATGCACTTGAATGAACAGGTATGTCAGCACAGTTATTGGTGACACCCAAGTTCAAATACAGTTCAAATCTAGAGAAAGGTGGCAACGCCTGATACCCACAAAATATCATGCAACACGCAACTTGTGACACATTTCATTGTGTATTGTCCCTAACCTTAACTGATGAATGTCACTTGACAAGTTAATCGATGTTGCAATCATATTCACATCGTTCTCTGAAATTTCACAATCATTTGTTGATGAAATAGGACATGACTCCTTTAAAATGTCAAAATACTCATTGAGGGAGTGAAGAGGTCAAAGAATGTCAGCTACTTAAGCTCCCTGTCCAGGAAGTTTATCTTCTTGACTACGTTGTCTTTGTTTGTGTACACAGACTTACACAGACTGAACATATCAAATAAAGGCAAGGTACAAAATATGCTGTTAAACAGGGTTTTTACCTTCAATCCACCAAAGGTGCCACTGTGCACGTGTACGTGTAAAAGTTCTCTAGTATCTTTAATTCGAGATTAGCTACTGTGTACCCCAATCCGATTAACACAGGAGTGACATTTCAGTAATGAAACAAAAAGCTGAGTACAGTACATGACACAAGTTCATGTTGTCATGTCCATGCAGCATTTTTTATTATTGTTTTTTTCACCATAACTTGAAAAAAGAACAGCCACAATAGATTACAGAAGGGTTTAGAAATGTGTAGACCAGGGGTGTCAAACTCATTTTCACCATGGGCCACATCAGCATTATGGTTGCCCTCAAAGGGCCGGTTGTAACTGTAAAAATTTATAAATGTAACTACTCCCTAATATATTGTTAAATGACTGGCTCTGCATTTGATTATTGTTTATTCAAGTGTAAAAATATAGTACATGCATCTATATAAATGTAAAAATGTATGTAAGCAAATTTCTCTGTTATAACATAAATCATTTTGATTTAGGTTTAAGAAACCCACATTACTCTATCAAAGATCAAACTTTTATAGAAAATAACAAAGACAAATATCATCAAACACACGTTATTACATTAACTTTGTGCAAAGCTTTTTTTGTCACAGTTGAGAGGAACATAACTCTGGTACAACACATAATTGTGAGCTGCTAAAAACATGTGTGACAGATGTGGTCTGGGGCTCACCTGCTCACACACCTTTACATGGAACACCTGCTCACATACCTTTACATGGAACACCTGCTCACATACCTTTATGCTGCGTTCACAACAAACTTGTTGTGAATTTTTCGCGCGAGTAGATTACAAACAAAGTCAATATGATAATGTTATGAACCCAGACACGAGGGTGTTTGATGTTCCCACGTTTGTGGGACTTCCACAACACGTACAAAGCAGAACTAGTGGTTATTTCTTCCACGGTGGATGGCAGAAATTAACTATTTCCACGGAGATAAGCCACGCCCCCTCCCCGGCGCGTCTAGCGCGAGTGAAGCGAATGAAGCGAAATAACCACAAATAGTCCGGCGAGTAAACTCACGCGAGTAAAGCGACGCGAAGATTCGCAACACTATTGGTGTGAACGCAGCATAACGGTAGGTAGGATGCCGTTCGTGAGTCACAAAATCAACATGCATTGTGGGAGATGTAGTTTATGGTCACTGTACATAGTAAAGCAATCATATTCCTTTCGAGCTCTCGCGGGCCACATAAAATGACGTGGCGGGCCAGATTCGGCCCGCGGGCCTTGAGTTTGACACCTATGGTGTAGACCAAAACCACCTTCTATGGATTCCTTCTTGCCTAATAAGTATCAGTTTCTTGCAAATGACATTTTTCTACTGTGACATGGGATTTCGCTGACAAGGTTATTGTGAATTATTCCGGAAGATGACACATTGAATGGATAAATAATTTTTCCAACGCATCATCAACAAAATATCAAAACACTGATGTCAGGCCTGTTGGAACAAAGCATACAATGCAAAACAGGCAAACAGTATTTGGGTGTATTATGTTAACATTGGGTACATAACGGCCAAAAATAATATGACGCTATTGTAAGTGTTCAGCATGGCTGCCATTTGCTGTGTAGCAACAGAGGACAATGTTGATTAACACAGATATCTAATTTTCTGAAGGATTCATCCTTCTTGGTTTTATTATCAGAGGGGAATTCCTTTCTCCCTCTGAAGTATTATAAAGGTATTTCCAAAGGGGCAAAACTTAAAAGACAAAAATGTTACATCCAAAAATTCTCTTACTACACTTTACAGACTGTACTGGCCACAGTGTCTGTGTGATTGAGCTTAGTTGTCAGTTTGTAGTATTATCGTCACATAGGTCCTTGTTATTTGCTAATCTCAATGTCAGAGGGGAGTGCCTTGGAAGAGTGGGGGGGAAAGACAATCTACTGAATAATGTAATGTAATCCTACAATAAATGTGTTGTCCTTCTGTACTCTTTTGGCACTTACATTACTTCTGTTCTGATGAACACTTTACAAGGAAGCATTTCTAAATGGGTCTCAGTTGATTTCCTTGGTTGAACTTGGTCTAATGAAGGAGTTTGTGAGCTCTAGAGGTGTTATTAGATGTGTTTTTAAACTTTTGAGAAGGCCAGGCTAGCTTTTCCCCCCCTGCTTCCAGTCTTTATGCTAAGCTAGGCTTAACATGACCAGCTCTGTACTTGACACATAGACATGTTTAACTATTCCTTTAGCTGGACACAAATTGCTCTTTGAGGTGAATGTTTGTCTCCATGTCTTAGCCATGTGATTGGGTGTGCCGCTCGGAACAGATGGATTGATTGATGGATGTTGTCAATCAGGATCTGGGATTGTTAAACAAAAAAAAAATACAATCAGATGAACACAGGCACACACATGCAAAAAAATGTGAGGTGTGTGGGAGTTCTATCCCTCAGCTCAGTCACTGAAGACAGACACAACTATAAGAGGGAAGAATGAGGGCGCACACTCACTGTCTCTTAGCACACACACTCACACACACTCTTAAGAATTCCAGAGAACACAGGAAACGCATATAAGTCTAACAGTTTGCACAGTAAACAGGAAACGCTGAAAAGGAAGACTGAAGCGTGGACACGGGTAAGAGTATGTGAAATATACTTGCATTTGTGTATTGTTAATTGTGTGCGGTTAATTGGTAGTAATCTTGGGTAATCTTACATATATTATAGTTAAAATTATTTTATTACTTTAATTAGTAGTAATATTATAATTTTTCTATTTTCTATTTCTTCTATTTAAAATATGAGATTGCTGTCTTTCAGATTAGGTCAAACCATGATTCAAAAATATATTTAAATAGCACATAAGATGCTGTTCATCGTATTTTCTCACGAAGTTGAAACTATCGAAGTAGAGATTCTCCTCTCTTTTAAATGCATGCTCTCTTATAAATCTTTTAATGTAATCTCATGATATCGTGTTGCACCAATGCTAATTGTTTAATGTAAACTGTGTTTGTTGTAAAAAGTAAAAAAAATGTAAACAGTTTTATTTCTCGTCTTTCAGTCCTGACGGTCATATTCTATTTCTTCCTCAGGTGGTTTCACTTGCCTCAATACATATTGTTCACTGCCAGTAACCACCCATTGTGGAGTTGCTGCAATCAGCGGAGGAGATTGTCTCCTATTTCTACTCAGTCTGTATTTGTTTTTGGGCAAAGAAGTGAATTAAAGAAAACAGGTAGAGGGAGGAGCTGGCACAGTTGAGAAGGTTTAGAGAAAGTACAATTCAGATTTCTTCCTCTCCAACTTCGTTGCCCATCATGGGAGTCTGGTTCATGGTGGCGGTGGTCATCTCCCTGCCGGCCCTCATTCACAGCTTCAAACCACTCTTCTCATTGGATGGGAATTCCACGACTCACCGTGACATCACACAAAGAGCAGTCCTCAGAAAGACGGCTGAGGTCTGCCGAGATATTGCTGCCTCTGAGGGACGGGACTTCAGCCTGACTGTGAGTCATAAAAGCCACACTGAAATTATGTATTATATGTATTTTTTTGTACTATTTATATTACTTGATATGGGGACAATTTTTCCACATTAAACCTTGTGGTGGTGTTTTAGAAAAATGGTTCCCCAAGAGTTGGGTCAATCAAACATGCAGTTTGACTGAAGAAAGTTAGGGCCAACCGTTTGGACACAATGATGGCAAATCATGAATGAATTAATTAATTACAGCTAAACCAAGTGCATAGTTTGCTTTTGCAGTAACTTAAGATTTCGGTAGACATCCCTGCTCCCTTTTTGAGCTCTGGCTCCCACTTTGTCATCTATGCCCAGATCACTCACATAGTTTTTCCTCAGAAAAACTACAGGAAGATGGAGATACATGCGTCTCTATTATTGATCATCTTAAAAACTGTTCAGTGCAAAACTGCATGAGGCCTGGAACACAAGAGTACGCTGTGTTAAGGATCGATTGAGCACTCAGTAATTTGTCATGTCTTTGTCTCCAGATTGATGACAGCCTGTCAATTGACATGGTGCAAAGGGCCTGTTCCTCTACAGATGACTCCACCTCTCTCCTCTCGACTGTCAAGTTCACAACTTCCATCATCAAAATGTACTTCAGCAACGCAGTAGTGGATGTGATTTTTGCGCTGAGCGAGGAGCACCATTTTGATGATGAGACCTTCCAGGGAGGACGGGACGTCATAGCAGCAGGTACACATCAAACATTGCTTTCCCGCTCAAGACATCCATGAAAGAACAATTGTAAAAGAAAATAATGTTTTACTTCTCGTAAAGTGCAGGTTCAGTTTGCAGCTAACTCTGTCTGTTCTCTTTCTGCCGCTGAGGTGTGTCTGCCGTGAAGGCCAGTGTGAAGCTGGAGAACTTTGTCGCAGGGAGGTGGACTCTTGGAAGAGTCTGTCATACCCTACAGGTGAGATTTAACATTGTTGTTACAGATTGTTGTGGGGACAGTGGTGTCGTTTTTTGAGGTGAGAGGAATGATCAAAACAACAAGTAGTAGTGATGTGATAAATTATGTTTCTGGTTATGTATGTCAAGGACTTCTACAGCCACAGTAACTGGGTGGAGCTGGGGAACAATGCTCCTTACAGCACTCTGATCAAACCAGACCAACCTCTCGAGAACTTGGCAGGTAGGAGTCTGATTTCTGCTGCCTGGTTACTGTTTACTGTATATGCTTGAGCGAGAAATCACACAAAGCCCATTATCAGTTTATCTTTCACCTGTCAGATAACAAATACCCACCCTGCCGTGGTATGCGTTCAACCATACGATCCACACATGAAAATACATACATTGTGGCTCAATATTTCACTTAACACACACGCCTACAACTTAGTACCCACACAGTACATGCTTTATATATATTTTTTAACTGAACTACATCAAACTGTCACAAAGAACTCTTTACTCACAATTAAAGAGGGATTTCCACATTTTTCCCCAATTTAATCAGTAATAGAAATTATAATTATTCATACCAGTTAACAGACTTACATTTGAATACAATCATCAATATACATAGGTATATTTCTCTCATGTAACGTGTAAAATTATGTGTTTGCAAAAACTGTATTGTTTTGAATATGTTATCCCATGTTTTCAGATGAGTTCAACGTGCCAGGTTTGATTTTTTTTGTTCTTGAATTTTCTGTAGGCCTAAGTACACCAACATGTAGAAACTGTACAGGAGGAGACTGTGAGAACAACCTCCTGCCTGACCAGCTGCAGCAGGGGCTTCTCACTTCAGGGTACTTCAACGTCTTCTCCCCAGAGAAACCTGCAGGTGACTTTAAGGAACCATCCACATTTTTGTTCTGTTCCACCATAAGATCTTGTGAAGAGATGTACGTACGTAACAAACATATTCTCTCTGCTGGAAGGTAAATGCAGCCACGGTGGATCATTTGACCAGACGAGCACACATGACCCAGTGGGAGGCATTAATAAGGATGATGTTGGGTCCAGCCACGGCTCACTTCACCACAAAGCAGCGGATTTGGCTGTGAATGCCACTATTGAGCTACTGGAGGACATCAGACTAGCTGTCGGAGACAAGAACTTCCTGCGGTATGGACCAACAACACTGGAGCCATTTGGAGACCTACACAACTGCAAAAAAAAATATGGCCACTGAAGGATCAATGTAGGGTGGAGGGAGCTGTAACACCAAATTAAAGCAAAGAAAATGCTTCACATTGAAATAAAGTAAATTATATTAGACAGTATGTCTCCCAGATTTCTGGAAAGCTTGCACTTTTCAAACAATCTATCTCAGCTTTAATCAGGACAGTTGGAGTATTTTGTCTTGCAAATAAAAAAAAAGCATGCTTACTGGGCTGCCTCAAATGGAAATCATTGATTGCTGACAGATGAAATCCCCTTGATCAGCTGTATAAGGTAATGCTGTTTTGTCTCACTTGTGTTCACACAGATTGATGGGCCTCTCCCAGTCCTCTGTGCTGTGTTTTGTCATTGACACCACAGGCAGTATGAGCGATGACATAGCCGAGGCTAAGAGAGTTTCCTTCGACATCATTGACAGTAAGAGGGGAACCCAGCAGGAGCCCTCTGCCTACATATTGGTACCCTTCAATGACCCAGGTACAGACATCGGTCTGAGTGAAGTTTGACTTTTAAGTAGAATTTACTAGCTGATGCTGCTTCCAAATAAAGTAAAGATGTTGCTCTACTGTGAACATTAAGAAAGTTTTCTAAAACTGCAAAACAACAAATTCTGCCATTGTAAACTGTGTGTGTGTGTGACTTTAGCCCTCATCAAAATAAAATGTATGGTTAAGTGAGTGATTGTAAGTGATCACAGTTATCTATTCTATATCCAGGTTTTGGACCTCTGATTATGACAACCAATGCAGACATCTTCAAAGACAACATCAACAAGCTGTCTGCGAGTGGAGGAGGAGACATCCCAGAGTTGTGCTTGTCTGGACTGCAGGTGTGATGAATGATAAATGATCAAGTTGAATTATTGCTTGGCCTTGAATGCAATATTAACCCAAAAATGTTTATATAAAATCACTTTTCATTCAAATCAAAGTTTGTCATGTTGCTTGTTTGTTTTTGTTTATTTAATAAAGACACTTTTTATTGACAAATAATATTTTTCCTTGTCTCCGTCAGCTTGCCCTGACTGCTGCTCCACCCTCCTCTGACATTTATGTCTTCACTGACGCTCCAGCTAAAGATGCTTACCTGAAAAGCACCATCACAGCCCTTATAGAGAGCTCCAAGTCTGTGGTAAGAGTTTACTTTTCAACCATCCTTGCTCTCTAAATGTCAACATATTCCATAAAGAAACTATTAAATAGTATGTACACAATTGTGGACATGTATGGGTCTAATATAACCTTTACAAGTGCTTTTTTTTCTATCCGTATACTTTAGGTTACTTTCATGTTGACCGACGTCCTGGCTAGTCGGCGGCGCCGCAGAAGTCCTCAGGGTGGGAGTCCACGTACATTGAGCCAATTAGATGCACAGCTGTACCGTGACCTAGCCCAAGCCTCTGGAGGTCAGGCCATTGAGGTCACCAAGTCAGACCTCTCTCTGGCTACAAGTATAATAAAGGATTCTTCAGCCAGTGCTGTGGTAAGACATTGAACAAGAAAATCATACCTGATTAAAGATGCTACTGTACAGTATACAAACTAGCTGTTTATGTCCCTTCTTCTTTTCAGGTGACAGTTTTTCAGGTAGTGAAGAATCCAGGACGGCCTGATAATTTTACGTTTACTGTTGATGGATCACTAAGGAACATGACTGCCTACATCACGGGAACGTCATCTCTCACTTTTAATCTAACCAGCTCAACAGGTGTTGTTATTGCTATTGTGCTTCAAATTAAGTCTTGTTTTGGTTGTCCATTTGCATTGACTGCCATTAGAAAGTCTTTAGTTTGGTTTAGTGTTATTTTAACATATATTTTTCTTCCAGGTGTATCTCAGAGTTCCAGTCAGTCCAGTGGTCCTCTGGCATCTTTCACCACAGCAGGAAACCTACGTCGTTTAAGCCTCAACACTGACAATCAAACCGGATTATGGGAAATTAGAGTTAACTCTAATGAAACCTACTCTGTTAAGGTCACAGGTCAGTAGTAGGATAGAGATAACTTTTTAACCTGTGAGAGTTATATGAGAGTACATTTTCAAACGATTGTACTCAGCAGGTCTTTGTTTACAGCTGTGTTTGCCGTTGTAAATAGTAGCCCTACTGATCTTTTTGGTGTGTATATGTACATTAGGTCAAAGCTCAGTGAACTTCATTTTTAATCTTGTGGAAGCTCATGAGGGAGCCCACGGGGACTTCAGTCTAAAAGAGGGACGCCCTTTTTCAGGTCAGACCACTTTCATAATTATTTTTATCTTTATTTTTACAGTTTGTACAATTCTTGTGTGTGTGTGTGTGTGTGTGTGTGTGTGTGTGTGTGTGTGTGTGTGTGTGTGTGTATATATAGGGGAGCCTCTCAGTCCTCTTTAGTTATGTACAAACACTGTTCAAGTCTAATGATCGAGCAGTCACACTCATCTGGTTTCCCCTTCTCTCTTGTCTCAACTTCCAGGTGGTAATGCCAGCCTCTTGGTCTCTGTGACAGGAAGTGACACAGTAAAGGTCACAGAGGTCACTCTGTTTGACAGCTCAGGGCCAACAGAGGTCAATGGATCACTGCAGGCATGTCACATAATTGCACTTCATGAACTTAAAGGGCTATACCCAAACAGCTAATATACTTTACTTTTATGCATACCATTTGATTTTCCATATAAAAAGATGTTATATTTTCTGCTTTGAAGTAATTGTAGTTAATGTCACTACGCTTTATGGTAGCTGACCCTCACATCTTGAATGCTAGAATGTCCTGACTGTTGCTGCAGTCTAAATTACAAGGCGAGTCTGCAACACACAGAAGTTCCACTGTAGTCTAGATTTTTTAAATATTTTGTGCAAAGCATTGACATCTCAGGCAAATGGTACTAAAAACTACAGCTAATAGTCAACAATAGAAAAAATCCTGTCATTCTGACCATCTCATGCTCTACTTTCTCTATCTGTCAGTCGCTGGGAAGTGGTAACTACCTGGTGACATTCAGTGGAGTCCCGGCAGGTGACTTTGTGGTTCGCCTAAGAGGAGAGGTCAGCAGCTCCACCGCCAGGTCAACACAGATCATCTTCCAGAGACAAGCCTCCACACTGATCAAGACATCCAGCATCTCTGTTACAGTGAGCTCAATCACATTCAGTTTTCCGTCTCAGTTCTTCACTTTGCCTCAGCATTTATAGAGTAAATAATCTGTAAACATTTGTACATTATTTTATGGCAATTTATCTAATGGTTGTCGAGACGTTAAACTCAAAACCAGAAATGTCTACCTCATGGTGGCGCTAGAGGGAAAAGTCACTTTAGTTACTAGGCGTCATCCTCATGGGACCATGAATGTCCTCACAAAAGGAGTTGCAAATCCACCCAATAGTTAGAAAATAGAATATTTCAGTCTGGACCAAGGTGATGGACAGACGTCATCGCTATCCCTAGAACTGCTAGCGTGTCTAAAAAAAGCATCCCAGTTGCCTTTCAACTTGTTACGTGCAGTTACAAACATTCTTTCCTTTGTGTTTTTTTCAAATCAAAGCTACTATGATACAGGCATACAACATATACTGTTATTCCATACATTAGAACAAGATATGTGTGACTAATGTACTTATTTTCCCCTCACTTGTTCAGGCCCAAGCCAACAACACCAACATTGAACCAGGCTCCACCATCTCCATCCCTTTCACAGTCACCACAACCACCAATGGAGTTGTTAATGAGTCAGCAACCGGGACGTTCACAGTCCGAGCAAACAATGACCGCAGCTATACTTCAACCTCGCCCAGCACCGTCACCATAGTGGCTAGCAATGGAGGCAAAGCCAACGGCACCGTCACCTTAACAGCACCAGCCAGTGCTGCATCAGGAACAGACGTGACACTTACCCTTGAGGCAGAAAATACAGCTGACAACGACATCAACTACACTGTCCTCAGGTTGTCTGTTGTTGCCAAGGTAAGAGGAAAAACTAATGTACTGTGGTTGGATGTGGAATAAAAGGAAGCAGAATATGGTAGCGGTTTGGTTACCATTACTTCAAGAGCAAGAGATTGGAGTGAGGAACATAAATATATCACAGTTAAATCACTTATATAGAGTAACGGTCAAATACATAATACATTCATGTGTTTGATTTGTGTTTCATTTCTTTTCTTTAGTTTGATGGTGTTATTGGTGCTTTTTGGTGACAATATTTAAACTAATGTGTCAAAAGGTTGATCACAAGAAATATCCATTTTGTTCTGGTTCTTTTCCTTTTTGTTAATGATAAGGATGATGTCCCATTCCTGTCTTATTTGTTCATCTCTCCCACTTCCTGTTTCTGTGTCTCCAGGTGACAGATATTACCCGCCCAGTGTGCCAAGTAGATAGTTCATCCACCTTTTGTCCATCCTCTTCATCGCTCTGTACTTCCTCCCAGTGGGAATTCATCGCTAATCTCACCGATGGCATCAATGGGACTGGCATTGAGAGCGTCACCATCCGCCAAGGGAACGGTACCCTAAATACCAGCACAGTGGCTGGAGCAGGGGGTGAGAACATTACAGTGGTTACCTACAGCGCCTCCTGCTGTTCACAGAATGTAGAGCTGGCTGCTGTGGACAAAGTAGGTAATGTGGGGGTGTGTGTGGGACAGGCTAGAGAATCTACCACGACTGCCCCTATGACGACAGCTGCACTGAACACGACATCCACTGGAGGGCACACACACAGCATGTCACACTGTCTCTGGATCAGTGTTGTGGTTTCTCTCCTTTGGAAGTAAACGGGATAAATAGAAATTACACTGTAAATGTAGAATCATAGCACATGAATCAAGTCTTTTATAGCTTAAATTGTTTTTCATCAGATGTGTTTGAATTACTGCAGATTGAAGAAAACATTGTTTCGTTCCATTTAATTAATATAATTGGAACTGATATATCTTTAAAAACTAAAATTCAGTTTAAAGAGAAGTGTTTGTTGATGGTGGTGATCAATAAACGTCCCTACAGAACTTTTTGTTTCCGACACTGTTATTAACCATTGAGCTGTGAAGTCCAGGGTATTACAGATAATATTTTTTATGATTCTTTTTCTGGTGTATCTTCAGTACTTTCTCTGCCCTGTTTACTTTAATTAACGGACCTAAAACCCTTTTTTTCATGACATACTATACCATTATTTTTTTCAATATACTATACTGTAACTTTATGGCCTGCACATTGGTGTAGTGGCTAGCACTGTTCAGCAAAACGGGGACCTTCTTTGTGGAATTTGAATGTTCTCCTCGTGGCAGTGTGGGTTCTCTCCGGGTTCTCAACCTTCCTCCCACAGTCCAAAGACCTGTAGGTGTGAATTTCAGGTTGAATGGTTGTGTATTTCTATGTGCCCTGCGATATCCATACTACTATACATACTATAACATATGATATGAAGACTTTTTCCTTGACATACTACACTTGTTCTTGTTTGACATACTATACTAAAACTTTATTGTGACCTTTTTCAACACACTATACTATGGATTGTAAAATAAATTACATATTTTTATATTCTCTTTGGTTGGAGAATTCAAAACACCGATTATCCCTTACATGTTGTCAGGTCACTATGAGTCATATCTAATCAAACCACACCCACATAGTTCTGATGAAAAAAGATTTGTTGAATTTTTAAGTGTTTAACTAATGTTTTCTTTTTCTTAACTATAACTTTGACTTATTTGGTCAAAGACTTTTATTGTTATAAAGAAGTACTTACTTGTGACCACAACGCAGCAGTAGTTTTTCCATCTCTGAAAAAGTGTTAAGTTATACTAATTGATCATTTTCATATATTTGTACTTTACTTGGGTGAAATAATTTAATTCTATTTTATACTGCCACTACATCTGAGAGAAAATTATATATATTTTTTACTCCACTTTATTTATCTACCATAGTAACTTTGCAGATTCTGATTTTACATATAAAGCTTCTGATCATCTTATAAAATATGATGCCTTTTTAAAGCTAAAACTACCAAACATTATAAAGTAATTTAAATTAGCTTTACTTTGGCCAGCATCAGTAATAAAAATCGAATAATATATTATTACACTCTAACGTGCCCCATTCTGTGTGTGTGTGACTAATTCAAAGTTTGAGTTTTACTTGGAATTTGGTGTTTTTAATATACAATTACGACTTTTACCTAAGTAAAATATATATATATATATATATATATATATATATATATATATATAAGTACTCTTTCACCATTGACTTTAAGTATGACTTTACATTTCAGTTTAGCCAGTAAAAACAAATAGGAAAAATACACCAGAAAAATAAAATGAGTCCAGAAATGCATCACACTTGAGGATATGAGTGTTAAATAGTGTTTGTGTTTAGGGTGGATTTCTCCTTTAAATGGTTGGACAGGATGCATGTTGAGTGAAGATCACCATCAGCTGCTGGTAAAGAAGGCAAATATAACATTTCAATAGGGACTATGCACTATTAAGAAACTATGCACTATTGTTATCTTGCAAGCTGCACAGTATGGTTTCTTGGACAAAACATACATAAGGGGTTATGTAAAACCTGCATGGTAAACAATACAAATAACACTGTTGCAATAGCTAGTAAAGTTTATTTTTTCTGTTTCAGCAAAAGTAAACAATAATTACAACAAAGAACCAAATGAACCTCAAAGGCAAGTCAAAATATAACAAACACAATAATAGATAAAGTGGAAGAACTGAGAGTGACTTCCAGCAGCCGAACACGAATGGCACGTTTAGGACCTGTTTCACACGGCAGGATTAATGTAGGAAGCAGCAAAAGCCAGAACCGCACCTGATCGACAACACAGAGTGAAATACACTGGGCTGTTACTGTTTCACTCAGAGCAGTTCAGTACAGCTAACTCAGTAATCCTGGTTGGTGATACAGGTCCCAATTATCAGGAGACAGCAAAACAGCCTGGCCAAATGCAAACTGCAATAGGGGGAGGCGAGGGGGAGCAATAAGCTTGGTCCTTTAATCCAAAGAATAATGATAAACTAATTAAGATTTTCCTTCAAACAATACAGCAACCACAAATTTAAAGTACAGCAGGTTTACTTCAAAAAATAACAACAGAAAAGTCAATCACCTCTTAATTATCATGGCAAGTAACGAGAAAGCAGCTCAAAAGAAAAGCTTCATTTAGTTTTACGTGTACAAATAATTTTGCCCTGCAGGGTCACCAAAAGCATATAGTGCACCACTACAATGAGGATTCTTGATACTCGACTGAGAAGAATAAACTCGACGAAATTCAGTATCCTCAATAGATGACAATGACTTCATAGATAAAGACACATATTATTCCTAGATTTAAATGAACTTTTAATTCATGTCTGTGAAGACCTCATCCTTATCGCACAAACACTTAAGAATATCCTTCTCTGTCTAAGTGAAATCTTTGAGCACTTTCTTTTCACATCAGTAATGCAACTTGAAACAAGTTTCAATGTAAGAAACAGTCATTAACTATAGTATTTACAATAGCTAATATGTTACTCTTTTAAACAGAGCAGAGCTTAATGTTACACAATTGGATATTATGTGCATTATATTT
The DNA here is from genome assembly GCA_016806645.1 of Ophiodon elongatus. Classification (NCBI taxonomy): domain Eukaryota; kingdom Metazoa; phylum Chordata; class Actinopteri; order Perciformes; family Hexagrammidae; genus Ophiodon; species Ophiodon elongatus. Next base: position 1,948,490 of record JACSYO010002143.1, read on the forward strand.
AATAGTCCATGGTAGATCAAACATATCCCTGGATCTCTGTATTCCTGACAAGAGAGATGGTCAATACCAGAGTTGTATGTATGATCTATGCATAATAAATCAATACAGAGGGCCAATGACTGGTATATAACGTTTTTATCCTCAAAAAGCAAAGACAAAAGCTACAGTTACAGATAAATAGCTACAGTTTTTTTTGTTTTTTTTAACAAAAGCAAGTGAGAAACTGTACATAATATTAACAATGTTTTATGGCAAGACCACTAAGGACTCTCTTCTGGAACTGCTCTTTTCGAAATCACTATGCTGTATTATAGGACTTTGGTCCAACAAACCCAACAAGACTGTTGTGTGACACATTTCTTCATTGTCAAATAATGTGTCAAAGACTGGAAAGTGCAAAATGCTTTTGCGCTGTAAGGTTAAAAGTAATTTGGTATGAAGAGGGGAACAAACATGTTCTAATTTCCTAAAATACAAAAAAAAAAAAGTTAACCCTGATACTTGAGTCTGATGATGTAGTTTGATATGATTGATTTGATCTGAATATCTTGTAGTTTAGCTACTGTACTATGGAGCTGTAGCTCATTTCTATTCTTGGTTAAATGCAACATTTGAGATAGAAAACAGGGAAAAAAATGCAATGAAATTTTGTGTCAATTTTGTGTCAATTTTGTGTACAGATAAAATATAATAGATTTTGGTTTACTCACTTGTAGGAGATGATACAATAGTTGCATGCTGAGGCACTGAGTTGAAAGAGTTGTTAGGCCTATATTCGCTCTGGGCATGCTTACATTTCCCTCAAAATCTGCTTTTTCTATTATACAAAATGAGTACAGAGCTTTCAAAGTTAGCATTCACTTTTTTTCCCCATACAGTTGCATCACCAAATATACTGTACCAATCCATTCATTTACAGTATATACATATATACTTCACATAATATGTATATATGTTGTGAACATTCCATGCAGCATATAAAACCCTTTATTTAAGTAGCATCATTGTGTGGAAAAAAGGGGTTCAAAGAATAAGTTGCTGTCCTTATGTATTTGTTTCTCCTTAAAGGATTTAGGTGGTAATTAGCAGTACAAGCCCAGCACAAATAAACGGGCACTGCAAAGGATTTCTCCTTTTCCAAATCATTTTCCACACCTGCCAAAGCACCAGCTCCCATATAACCAACCAGCACTAGCAAATTAAAAAGTATCAGCAGTTCTGCAAATGCTATGCAGCCAGCAAAGCACATTCTCAAGTCAGCTTGATGCATGTGCCCCTCTTCTCAAATCAAGCTTTGGGTTGTCATTATCTCCCATGTGCACAAAGATCAGCAAATGTTTAAAAACTACTCAAATGGCCTTGTTCCTACATATGACAATATGATTTGCTGATTTTGATCAAATTGTCCAGCATTAGTTTCAGGCAACATTTTACTTAAGTATTTTTGTTGTTGTAATGACCTCTCAGTCAACTTGAGTAAGATATATGCAGTAATAAACTTCCAACATATTCTATTTTAGAATCATTAAATCTTCATCATCATTGCTAAAACCGCAAGTGCAGATATAACAACAGCTTAAGGTACAATGTTACTGCTATTAAGCAAATACGCCAAGGTTTCGGATGTGTAAACATTCCAAGGGTTAAGTAGACTGGTACAGTACATACAATAGTTGCTGTATTGTAATATCTGTGGAGGTATAAAATGTGGCTGTTTGGCAATAAGCAGGGAGAGAAAGGTACAGTAATATCCCTGCCTTAGGAGTGTGAGCCAGGCAGAGCTGGGGAGACCTGAGGTGTAAACTCTTTATGATTGTACTGATCTTGCATCTGTTGTATAATTGGAGTTTGGGATTGAAAGGATGAGTGCAGTCTGATCCACAGGCCTGCTCAGGAAACAGTTGCTAAGTGGCTCTGTTCTGAGGGTACTTGGCTGTCCTTCTGGTGTGTGTTACTCGGAAATATTAGTTCTACTGTGCTGCTCTAGTTTGTGTCATTGATTTCTAATTTAATAAATACAGCCATTTTACAAAGGACAATGTTTGTCATGCATTCATTCGCACACATTGTCAAAACTAATAAACACCACTGGCTCTGTGGCGCTAAGGCAACTACTTCTTAATTCAACAGTTTGAAAGCAATTGGCTTGTCTGAGTGAAGAAAACATAAGGAAACACAAAAAAATAGTATTCATATGCTGCTCAACAAAAAATAACTAAAGATGCACTTTGTTTTGATTAGACATCACAGGTGGTTGTTATAATAGATGAGACATGTGGCTGGCTAGACTCACAGGCCAACTACAACAAGGTGGTTAAGCCTACAGCTGCCTGGAAGGCATCATTGACACTGATGTAGACTTCAATGGTGATTGTGACTTTGTGTGTCCAGGTTTATGGCAAATCATTAGATATGGCTAGAGAACTTGAATGTCTGGCCACTTGTGTTTAAAGGTTAGGCTAGTCTCGTTAGGCTACTAAGACAATGGGGTTGGGGGAATAAGTAAAGCACAGGGTGGGGGGGAAGACATCCCAAGGTCCCTCTACTGCTCATTCATCTCAGCAGTATCAGTGTCGGAGGCGGGTGGTGTGGATGATTGGAGGTGGTTTGAAATGGGTTGTGGGCTCATGGAAGAGCCCTGGGGAACGCCACTTGTGGCAGGGTCAGAAAGGGTAAGGGTTTCTGGTGCAGACTTTTTGCGGGGTCGGTCCTTGGAGACAGAGAGGGACTCGGGTGCATCAGTGCACATGGGGGTGGTGGGGGCGCTGGCAGGGCCGGTGAGGGAGCAGGAAGACAGGGGCGTCTCGCTGATAGAGATCGACGGCGGGAAAATCCCTATCTTCTGGTTGGTGGCCTCCTGGATGGTGCGCTCAAACTCTCTCACCTCATCCATCGTCATGTCTGGATTTGAAAAAAGATCAATTGAGACCAATGAGAGGAAGAATTGGGAAAGTAGATCTGTTTTACTCTCTGTAGACTATTGCAAAACACCAAAAGGCTGAAACTGTAGCTTTCCACAACTTCAAGTCATTATTAGAGCCACAGGCATGCCCAGAGAAAAAGGCACATCAAACTCAAAACTATGCTTAAAAAATTCCATATCTTAAAAAACAAATATAATTTTTTCATCTGCTTGCGTTTTGTTATTTTGTGTTAATTTGTGTTGCTTTATGTGTCCTAGATAGCTTTTCAAACCTTTAGAGAATCTTTGAGGACCTAAATTGTCATATTCAACCATTCATGTTTGTAGGACAGAATAAGTAGATGTAGGGGGACAGTTATATGCAACTTTGACAACTTTACCACCGATGCAACGGGTCGAGTATGAGACAGAGCTGGAGTCAAGAAACATTGTAAAAAAAACACATACGCTTGCTTTGTCATCCAGTGAAGATGGGTTTGTGGTGGAATGCTCTTGCTGCTCATGGCAAACTTTAATGTTGGTTTTCTCATGCATTTGTTTCTCGTAATCCCGCACGTCATCCAAAGTCATATCTGAAAGAAGGGGGAGGAGTGGATTGTGGGTCGAAATGTTGTGTACTCCTCCATAGTCAGGCTCCAGCTGACAAACAGGTGGGGAAGGAGAGGATAAGTTGGCAAAGGTGCATTCCATGGGTGAGTAAAGCGGTTTTAAAGGATGATTCAAGCTTTATAAAGCGAAAGCTTTAGAGGTAAAGGGGTAGCTTCCCATGACCAAGAGAGTTTAAAGAAGACAGCTAGACAAATCAGAGCCACACCAGGAAGGAGGGAGAAAGGAAGGTCAAGGGCGTTTCAAGATTAGATAAAAGCAAGATCAATCCACACCCAAAGAAGAGGTTGAATCATTGGATGCATAAGTAAGCAACACCTATTCTCTGGGCAAAATCATTCGACATGTGAAAATATTTAGGAAGTATTTCAAGCATCCGGGCTGTTGTGGTATAAAGGTTAGTGGTGATAAGAGAGGAGTGGAAAAGATAATGGGCTTGTTATCTTCGCCACTTAGGCTGCAAACAGGGCTACCTCTTGAGCGACCACTCTTAGTGAAACAGACAGAGTTCATGTTTCAGTAGGTGCTTCATTCTTCACTGATGTAAATCCCCAATTATTCATTCATGAAACTACAGCATTGTTGGCAAGGTTTATACACATACACTAGCATAAATAGTTTTTTTTGCAACTTAATATTTGTCTTTAATGTCTTTATATGAAATATAGTACCGAAATACAGTTTGAATGTTTAAAACAGTATTACACTGATACCAGTAGTGTTTCTACTCTTGACTCTCAATAAACTAATTTATATGAATTTTTGTGTCTGTCTTTAGTGGGTTAGTGGTGGTACCAAGAGGAGGAGCCATGCTGTAGGAGAATGAGCATGACCGGCAGCGACAGGGTTAGATGCAGATGGAGTGATGTTTCATGCACACTGATAAATAAACAGTTATCACACAACTGTGATTCATATAATAAAGTAGTGCTAACATTGCAAAGAATAGTAGGAACATAACACCTCTAGCAAGGTCATATATATATATAACCACATTCAAATACATGGAAAATGTAACTGGTTATGTATTCCTTTGCAGTTATATAATACATGTCAATGAAAAGGGATTGCTTTCATCTATATTTGATGTAAGACAAATGCTATTGTCTAGGCAATGCATTCATAATAACTTAATGTGAGTAAATAGTTGATGACTGAAAGGTTGAAATGGGCCAATGTCTGTACATAAGCTGCAGAGTACATAGTGAAGGATTAGAAAGGGGCTGATAGACCTACCAATCCACTCATCCACCCAAGCAAATGCCTGTCTATGTCCCAGCAGCAACACATCCCGAACCACCTAGAACACAACGCGATGACGTTAAGAAAATGGTAAGTCACACAGTATATTTTTATAAATTAATCTTATTAGGTTTAAAAGCAAACTATTCAAGATCCAGGCTGTAGAAGTAAGGTCATGGAGACTAAGATACCTAACCCTCTCGTCTTCAGGATTTTAAATTACAATTTAGCTTAGTGGCAAAAGAACTTTAACCAGTTGCCTCAGAATAACACCATAGAAAATTAAATTTTTAATAACGATGACCAAATAGTTTGGGGGACTGGGGCAAAGAAGTAGATATAAAAAAAATAATGTATGCATGTTAATTGTTTGACTAAAATGAAGACATTCATCGCATGGGCAACCTCTCACCTTGTGTACGAACTGCTCCACACGGGTCTGCAGACCCCACACCTCAAACTTGACGGTGACCAGTTTGTATGAGCACATGATGGGATCCTGGGTGTCTCTCCAGCCCTCCTGAAGAATCCCCCGCGACGTCTTATCTGACTTGAAATAGCGCAAGTCCTGCAATGTGGGAAAAATGAACGCACGCATGTTTATTATTACAATAATCAACCAAAACCTTCAGGCATCTTTTTTTTTTCTGCACACGAGCGGAGTGCAAGGGAGGGCCTTACATTTCATGCATGACTGAATGCCAGTGTAAAATACGATTCACATTAACCCCTCTGGTTCTTGGAGAATAACAGGCTCATTACAGCTCAGGCAATCTGTTATCAAACAGCTCTGAAGACAATTACCAGCCCTAACATTTCACAGACTGAAGTATGAAAGGCTTTCAGACTCCAGATGAATGATGAATGGGAGATGGGAGAGGCATATAAAGCGACAGCTGGTAGACAAGTCCCTAATGTTTGCATTAGAGCGAGTGTTTAGGCCTCAATATAAAATTTAATGGACAATTCTAAAAATAATAATATTAAGTATGCTGTGAAAGATACTCATTGAGACAGAGGAGCGTTCTCACTGGAAATGATTGGATGTAAAACAAGTTAGACACAACTAAAAACCATTTGAGTAAGTTCACAACATGAAACAAGCGGAGATCATACCGCTTCATCTCAATCACATCGTTTTAGTCGAGCATTCCCAGATTTAACACCACACTTACACCTCTTTAGTCGCGTTAGCTCCCAGTAGCCGTGAGCATCTACACACTCGCACCCCCACAAGCTCACCTCGGACTCTTTATAGTAGCGCTCGGGGATCTCATCGTAGGCGATGTCGATGTAACACACCTCCCTCTCCTGCTCCTTCAGCTCGGTGTCAAAGATCTGAAAGCAGAACAGATGGGTTTGCGAACGCTCACTGCAGCCTCTGCCTGCCAATCAGAGTAACCTCCTCACAAATAAAAAATACACCTTCGAAATGTGTCTTTTCCATGTTACATCATCACATTTGTGGCTAGCAAACCTGCCTTTCTGCTTGACTCAGAATTTGGAAATTGTTCATACTGTTACCAACACTTGACTGTGCATCTTGTCACTCTCTGTCCCCTCATCAAAACACATGTTGTACTTGCTTATAAAACCATTAGATGGTGCTCTGTGCCTATGTCTTATATGGGTTACTGTGCCAAATGACACAGCGCTGATTGCAATTACTGTGTTATATGTTGATAAGACAAGTGTGCAACCTTCTTAGTTTGTATGATTCTTATTCTTCATTAGTTGTCACAATGTTGATAAAATGGACCTTACTAGACTAAATCAATAATTATTAATGTTACAAAGTGTATATATGTGTATAAATTAATTAATCCATCCATGGCCTATTTATATACTAGTACACCCACACAATTACGTATAATATCTAATGTGAGTATCCTTGAACAGAGCTCTGACTACATTGCCCGGCGTATAGCTGCAAGGAAAAGTGTGTGCGTGTGTGTGTGTGTGTGTGTGTGTGTGTGTGTGTGTGTGTGTGTGTGTGTGTGTGTGTGTGTGTGTGTGTGTGTGTGTTTAAATTGAGATTAGATGTCATTCATTTAATGGATGTACCTTTAATTTAACTTACAATTTAACTTGTATCATTACAATAGAAGTCTGACGCCGTTATTCAGTCATTTTAAATCATCCTCATAATATTCCAATATCACAATAATCACCGTGTTACATCATAACTATAGTTTGTAGTTCTGCATTATAAATGGATACATTTTCTTAAGGATTTTACATAAAAATCTTGGCTCATACAGCTTCCGTTTTTTTTACTATTTAGTAGATCAGTCGGTACATTCCTTCCCATCTTTCTTGAGCTTTGCCTCTCAACTGAATGTGAACTTCCTCTGTCCGCAGATGCATACACTCCTTCCCCTCCCTTTCTTTCCCTACTTTTCTCCTCCTCCCCTCCAAGGGGGCATTCTGTCATTCACAGTGCAGATGAGCACTGCTGGCACAATAAGGGTGATATGTCGGCATGGATGAGTGCAGCCAAGCGACAGGAATGGAGACTGGATGAGCAGGGAGAGGGAGAGAAGAAGAGGTGGATGAGAGGACAAATGGAAACAATGAAAAGGAGATACGATGGGGGGGGAGGCAGGAGCAAGATAGTGTGTAATAAGAGTAGAGGGAAGGAGTCACAGGGGGGAGAGAAAAAGGGAGGAAGCAGTGGGGGAAAACAGTGGAAATGAATGCAGAGACAAACAAGGATAAGGAAGGAGGAGGGAGGAAAGGTTATAGGATGAGAGAGGAAACATGGGTGTGCGTAATCAGAGATGAGAATGAAAAGGAAAAACATCTACAAAGAGCACGTACGCATCACTTTGCAAAAATATAAACACATGAGTGTACAAACGACTTGGAAAGGCCTCTGGTTTACTGGAACACATTCAAACAAAGTAAAAGTATATTTGAACTAAATCATCAGAGCTTCAAACAAAACATCATAATACACTGCAACTGGGAAAATCTTAGATAACGTTACATTTTCATGATGCAAAAAGAACTTAAATACATACAACGCATGTTAATAGCGTTTCCTAGTGCCAGTCAGTAACACATAACCTTGTTTTGACCCGGAAATTACTGAAAGACATTTACCTTCTCAGTTCCTACTTCTCACACTGCTAAAGTATCAATCCAGGCAATCCAAACGTGTACATGCCCTGAGCTGCAACCCAATACAATTCTACATGCTAATGCTATGCACCATGTTCTAGTGTGCATTTGTTGGTGCACTTCATTTTCTCAGTTTTCTTGCGTGAATACACGACAAAGTCAAAACACAGGTAGACAGTATGATCAATTTAGTACACTGCAGGATATTTGATCTGCAGCTGAGGCCTCTGAAGGCTGTCTAATTAAAAAAAAAATGTTTTAAATGGACTGGACCGCAATACATTAGCCTCAAAAGGGGAAATTACAAACATAACAGACCAATCTCATCCACGGCATGGCTAAGAGATCATCATTAACTGAATTAAATTAGGTTGATAAGATTTTCAGAAATAAAAACTCACAATCGTTCATTCACATTTGGATGTTGGATGAACAGAAGGGATTCAGTACATTACACGTTTCATGTTGAGGATGCTGTCCTCAGTTATTAAAATGAAGTAAACTACTGCAGTGCAAGTTCAAATTTGTGGCCGTTTCGGAGCGAGCCGATTGCTTGACCTCCAGTATTGCTGCTAGCAGCTTTTCTGATACCCGCTCATACACACAACCCCACACTCCACACTGCGCTGCGCTTCCTGGGATCCTCAGCAATCCACCCACCAAGTGTGAAGTTGATTGGATGTACAGTGGTTGAGAAAATCAAAAGGACCGACAGACATAGACTCCTTCCATTTCAGTTAGTTGTGTTATTTCAACAAATGGCTCTTTTGGAGGTTGTGATCTTGAATGTCCTTATAATAATGAGGAACACGTTTCTTTTTGCAGGTCATTTTTAAGGATTGTCATGTTGGATCTCAGTGCACTTCACTGGTTTCAAGAGGCAGGCACTTGTGCAGGTGTAGTTTTGTAATGATAGCTCATAACGGTCTCTAGTTTGGCTTTGAATGTGCATGACTTGTTGACTGACCGATAATGTGCGACCAATACAAAAAAAAAGTGTTTTCTCATTCTGCCAGCTGTGTAGTTCAGGAGTCCTTGGAGAGATTACAAGAGCAACATGGGCCTCAGGACACATGTTAAAGCTTAGTGTGCGAATGTGTGTGGGTATGAGTGTGATCGCATGCGCACGTGTTTGTGTGTGTGTGTGTGTGTGTGTGTGTGTGTGTGTGTGTGTGTGTGTGTGTGTGTGTGTGTGTGTGTGTGTGTGTGTGTGTGTGTGTGTCTGACACTGGGTAGTAGAGTCGAATTCCGCATATCGTGTACTGTTACTGCAGCCTCCATCCAAACGGTGCATGATGTCCACTCACACACCCACTCATTTCCTGTCTACATATCAACGATCCCCCCCACCCTCATTCGCCCAATTCCTTCCTTGTCATTCCTCCATCTTTGAATCCTTTCCACTCAGTAGGTCTTTGCTTTTCCAGATGTTCTTTAAGACCTACACACAGTGTCAAGCCACCCCGAGTGCACAGATGTATGTTATGCCATCAGAATCCACACATGGGAAAACAGAGAATGTTATGTAAAACACAGCAGCAGACATATTTCACAGCACCCTTAATTGCAAATAAACCTCACATACTCATGAATTGGTTATACAATGTCATAAAACATGCAAGGCTTCTTGTTTGTTTGCCCTGAAGATGTTGATGCACAAAGTAGTGCAGTGGTGTCATTGAATCATGTGTGTGTGTGTGTGTGTGTGTGTGTGTGTGTGTGTGTGTGTGTGTGTGTGTGTGTGTACAATAGATGTCGCTCTTATATCTCAGCTCATATGCACACTATTCTCAAACTTTCTGGCATCTAAAGTGCATTCGCCGTAGGCAATTTCTGTTAGATTTAATTTTAAAGTCTTTGAATTGTCGCCTTGTCGTGTCAAACCAAACAAGCATCAATCTAAAACATCACTAAATGTTTAATGCTCACTGACAGTCTGTCCATTCCTGTCTCCCTCTGCGCTTCATGAGTACATGTGTGAAGTACTCTGAAACACGTCAACATGATGCTTGAGTGAAGTTGGGAGCCATTCAGCCCTTAAACAATCACCACTGACAATTTGAAGACACAGTAACATGAACCTGCTGGCCAGCCCACCATGATATATTTCAAGCAATTTGTCGGTTGCACACTACCCCGCCGTTCTTCTTCCTCACTGTCCAGGCAGTGGCAGCCTTTCATTTGATGACTAATGTTCCTATAAACTGGAGAGTGGAGTAAAATATAGAGAGAAAGAAAGTGAGGAGGCTAACAGCACAAATGAAATTTGCTGTCCAACAAGTGGTGCAGTTCTTGGCAGACTCTCAAGGCACATTGTACAGTCGGCATTATGATATAACGGGATTGCAAATGAGGGTCTGTGAGTTGCCAAATCTGCCCGGATGGTTTTAGTCATTTAGCCTTTGCAGAGGTTTTCAACCATATGTCTGCTATGAGATCATTTCTGTTTTAAATTGGCCTATTTTGCTGCAAATATTTCTGTATCAGAGGGACATAAGACAGGCAGCAGATGTATATTAAGCTGAGAGATTTGTATGGGAGTTACAAACTGATACAAGCTCATTGCAAAGGTACAAGTATGGGTGAATCAATCCATCGCTCCTCCTGGATAGACAGACATCGTATGTACAGAGTACTCATACCGCACTCCTTGTCAAAGTGTACTATTGACAAACCAAAATCCCAACAACCACTACTTAAAGCTCTTATCTCTCTCTCACACACACACACACACACACACACACACACACACACACTACTCACATTGTCATTGCATCCTTTGTTGTCCTCGTATTTTGTCTCTATGTGGATGGAGAACTTGGGCAAGAATGAGCACTGTGGATAAAGGCAAAGATGTTAAACCACAAAATAATATCATAGCTGTCATTGTTGTTTTACTGCCTTTTAAACATTTGAAGAGTAGATATAGAACTGGTGAACATGAACACTCTATCCTCCTTCCCTCTAGTGGTAATACAGAAAGCGTTACTTGGTTTTGATTTATGTCTTTACTCTAGTGCTCTAGAGCTGTCAAAATGGGCCACTTAGTAATATGCTTTGCTGTAACTTCTTTCAAAAGAAGCATGTAAAACCACACTTTTAAACCACTTTTATAGTATTTACACTGACTGTCAAAGCAGCTGTTGGAACTTTCTGTCCCTCTCTTTCTATGTTCTTCCTCACTGTATACTGCATAACAAATAAAAATACAGGCTGTGATAGCGCTCTATGTCAATTTCTATCTCCCTGTCAACATTTACAAAAGACAATCCTTAAAGACTTTTGTGAATCTTTTGCCTCACAGCTAATCTTGGCATGGGTGTATCCACACTGACTCATGCATGGACATAAAACGCCCCCACACATATAAAGAGACAATATCAAGCATTCTGTCGCAGCAACATTGTTGTCTTTCCTCTCTCGTGTCCCAGCACCCTAAAGTGGCGTGACTCATGCTGTTGACATTTCTCACATTTGCACAAGAGAAGCCCTATAGCTAAGCCTAATCGTATGCTCGTGTGTCTTAAAAATGTGTCAGTTTATCCTGCCAACGCTTCATGTGTTTTCGAGGGTTAATCACAGGTCAGACGGGAAGCTCTGCTTATTAGAAAAGACACGCCCACTGGAGTGTGTGTGTTGGACATGGAAGATGCAGCCCTTAACTGACAAACCTAATCCCTTTGTGACGAAATTCTGCAAGATAATGGGCCTGCACTTCAAACAGCAGCAGACTTAATTAACTTCTGTAAACAGACATTATAGCTTTTCTAAAAAAAAAGAGTGAACCACAATTGTCTTAATATGTTTACATGTTCATACCATTTGAAATAACGAGCTGTCAGATCCTTCAGACGAAAGAAAAGTTGATTAGGATTTCTATTCCCCCAATGTCAAAACTCATTGTTTTGGATTAGATTTATGGATTGCAACTTCACAGTTTTGGTTAACTCCCACCGCTCTTATCAACCTTGTTTTGATCAGCAGCAGCTCGTTTAAGCAGAAAAGCTCTAAAAGAACCAGAAATGATTCCCGGGAGTTGTTGGGAGACCAAAACAGAGCTGAAAAGGAGCGTACATCGTGACTTATATGTCAGGATCCCTGTCTGACCCATTGTGTGTTCACCTCTGTTTCCCCCAATCTCCTCTCCTCATGTTTCTTTCACTCCCCTGTTTGTTTTGTTATGCCATGTGCTCTGTGTTTGTTTTCTCGGGCCTGCCTCCAGACACCTCCCATGGCCACACCCCTAATTGATGCACAGCTGTGGACAATCTAGCTCATTCCACCAGCAGTATATCAACCCTGGTCCTGCAGGCTGGGGTTGTCAATCTGTATCGTCTTCTGCCTGGTGCACATGGTCGATCTGCCTACCGCCAGTGTCGAGCCACGGGACTTCACACTGTCGATCTGCCTACTTCCAGTGTCGAGCCACGGGACTTCACACCGTCGCTCTGTCTGCCTCCAGTGTCGAGCCACGGGACTTCACACCGTCGATCTGTCTGCCTCCAGTGTCGAGCCACGGGATGTCACACTGTCGATCTGCCTGCCTCCGGTGTCGTGCCACGGGACATCACACCGTCGATCTGCCAGCCCTCCGGTGTCGGGCCACGGGACATCACACCGTCGATTCGGCCGCTTCCTGTGTAGGACCACGGGCTCCACACATTCCTATCCTCTCGTTGGGGTTGAAATAAATCTGTATACCGGATACTGTCTCCTGTGCTATTGCTATTGGGTCCTAGCCTTGAACTCCCGTGACAGAACGGACTGACCAGTATGGATCCAGCGACCACAGGAGCAGCTACGCTGGCCGGACATGGCACGCTGCTGGAGGAACACCAGCAGATGCTCAAGGAGATGTTTAAGGCACAGAGAGCCATCGCAGCTGAGGTTTCCCAGATTGGCTGCATCGTGCAAGAACTGGCTCGGACAGTTCAGTCTCCACTGGCTCCCGCACCTGCACACTCCGCTCCAGTCCTCGGCCCGCTGGTTCGGGAGTCCCCATGCCGTGCCCGGATTCCTATGACGGAACGTTGGGGAGGTGCTGGGGCTTCTTGTTTCAGTGCCGGCAGGTATTTGACCGCCAGCCTCAGACTTTCGCGTAGTACCAGTCTAAGGTTTCCTACGTATTCGGATTACTGCGGGGAAGGGCTTTGGACTGGGCGACGAATACATTGAGTGTTGACCAGCCAAATTTTGTAGATTATGTGAACTTTGTGGAGGACTTTAGGAGGGTTTTCGACCACCCGGTGGACTCTGAGGATGCAGCTCAGCGCCTTCTCCGCCTACGACAGGGCCAAGCGAGTGTAGAGGAACACACTGTGGATTTCCGCATTCTCGCAGCCGAGTCCGGGTGGGGAGAGACGGCGCTCAGGGGAGTGTTCCTTCACGGACTATCTGAAGCCATGAAGGATGAACTGGCTTATTATTATTAATAATAATACTTCACACCGCCGATTCGTCAGTTGTTATTATTATAATAATAATAATAATAATAATAATAATAATAATAATAATAATAATAATAATAATAATAATAATAATAATAATAATAATAATAATTTTAAAAAAAACAGTTCATTGGAGGGGCTGATTAAACTCACGATCGGGCTGGATAATCGGATGCGGGAGAGACGACGTGAGCGGCACCACAGGTCCCAAGGGTCATCGCCCGGGACGTCATCCTCTTCCAGCTTCCGCCCTCGTGCTACTGCTTGAGCCTATCAGGGCGAGAGGATAAGTCCTCAGGCTCCAACTTCGTCCACCTCGGAGGTGGAGCCTACGCAGCTCGGCCGTGCTCGCCTTTTGTTACAGGAGAGGGATAGGCGGCTCAGAGCAGGCGAGTGCCTGTACTGTGGCCGCCTGGGACATTCGGTTTCCTCCTGTCCGGTTCAGCCAAACGGGGGCGCTCGCCAGTAGTGGTTGGGATACTGGTGAGCGGACCCGAGCCTTCTCTCAACCCTCTACCAAGACTGTTGTCTGTCTCTCGCTCTCGCTCTCTTGCTCTTGCTCTGCTGGACTCTGGAGCGGAACAGAATTTCTAGCCAGAGCCCAGGTCCCCTTAGAGACGCTAGTGGTCAATGCCCTAGACAGCAGCTTCCGGGCCAGAATCACCCAGCCGCTTCAGCTCATCCTGTCCGGTAACCATAGAGAGAGACTTCAGTTTTCCCTTCTCAAAACCCCCTAGTTCTGGGCCATCCTTGGGTCACCACTCATAACCCTCAGATTGACTGGGTGGCAGGGAGGATTGCCACATGGAGCCCCTACTGTCATGCTAACTGCCTAAGATCTGCGCTACCCCCTGGAGGGCATCCCCAGGGCCACCACGTGCCCCAGATCTCGCATCCGTTCCCACCACCTACCATGACATCGGGGAGGTGTTTAGCAAGGCCCAGGCCCTCTCTTTACCACCTCACCGTCCCTACGACTGTGCTATTGACCTCCACCCGGGCGCTTCATTCCCTTCTAGTCGATTTATATAACCTGTCGAGACCAGAGAAGGCCTCCATGGAGGAGTACATCTCACAGTCTTTGAAGGCTGGAATCATTCGCCCATCCTCTTCACCACTCGGGAGCCGGATTCTTCTTCGTCTCCAAGAAGGATAAGAGCCTCCGGCCCTGCATTGACTATCGGGGTCTGAACAGTAGCACCACCTGGAACAAGTACCCTCTGCCACTGATTAATTATGCGTTAGAACCTCTTTCTGGAGCAACGATCTTCACAAAGCTTGACCTCTGCAATGCATACCACTTGGTGCGGATCCGAGCAGGGGATGAGTGGAAGACGGGGTTCAACACCCCCCTCGGTCACTTCGAGTACTTGGTCATGCCGTTTGGACTAACCAACGCCCCCGCAGTATTCCAGGCCTTGGTAAACGACGTACTCTGGGACTTCCTGAACCGTTTTGCATTTGTGTCTTTAGATGACATCCTCATCTATTCTGTGGAGCATCAGCGCCACGTCGGGATGGTCCTCCAGCGCCTACTGGAGAATAAGCTGTTCGTAAAGGCAGAAAAATGTGAATTCCATGTGGCCTCAGTTCAGTTCCTGGGATTCATTATAGAGAAGGGTCAAGTGAGGGTGGATCCGGAAAAAGTCAAGGCTGTAACTGAATGGCCGACTCCCTCCTCGGAAACAACTCCAACAATTTTTGGGGTTTGCCAACTTCTACCGCCGATTCGTCAGGAACTACAGCAAGCTAGCAGCCCCTCACTGGACTCACCTCCTCCAAGACCGGGTTCTTATAGACCCCGGAAGCCAGTCTGGCATTCCAGCTCCTCAAGGAACAGTTCTCCTCCGCCCCAATCCTGATTCAGCCCGACGACACCCGACAGTTCTTTGTGGAAGTAGATGCCTCGGACACAGGCGTGGGGGCCATCCTGTCACAACGCTCTGACTCAGACTCTAAGCTTCGTCCTTGCGTGTACTGTTCCCGCCGGTTGACCCCGGCAGAGAGAAACTACAACGTTGGAAACCGGGAACTGCTGGCTCTCGAGGAGTGGAGACACTGGCTAGAAGGGACTCTCTCCGGACCCAGCCCCCGGAAGCGGGCCTCCCGGCCGCCTCTTTGTTCCCCTGCCTGCACGCTCCCAAGTGCTCCAATGGGCGCATGCCTCCCGGTTCTCCTGTCACCCGGGCATCAGACGTACTATTGATATGCTTCGGCGGACCTTTTGGTGGACGTCGCTGGAGGCGGACACGAGAGCATTTGTCCTTGCCTGCTCAACCTGTGCCCGCAAGAAGACGTCACACCGACCCCCGCTGGCTTGCTGCTACCTCTTCCAGTGCCACATCGTCCCTGGTCCCATATCGCCTTGGATTTCATCACGGGTCTGCCACCCTCGCAAGGGAACACGGTCATCGTAACGGTGGTTGACCGCTTCTCCAAAGCGGCTCACTTCCTCGCTCTGCCCAAGCTTCCCTCAGCTCAGGAGACGGCAGACATTATGGTCAACCAGGTGTTCCGGCTGCATGGAATTCCTGTGGACATCGTCTCGGTCCGCAGTTCGTATCGCAGGTCTGGAGTGTCAGGATCCCTGTTTGACCCATTGTTTGTTAACCTCTGTTCCCCCAATCTCCTCATGTTTCTGTCACTCCCCTGTTTGTTGCCATGTGCTCTGTGTTTTTCTCGGTCCTGCCTCCAGACACCTCCCATGGCCACATCCCTAATTGATGCACAACTGTGGACAATCTAGCTCGTTCCAGCATTATATCAACCCTGGTCTTGCAGGCCGTATCGTCTTCTGCCTGGTGCACATTGTCGATCTGCCTACCTCCAGTGTCGAGCCACGGGACTTTGCTCTGTCTGCCTCCAGTGTCGAGCCACGGGACTTCACACTGTCGATCTGCCTGCCTCTAGTGTCGAGCCACGGGACATCACATCGTCGATTCGGCCGCTTCCTGTGTAGGACCACGGGCTCCACACATTCCTATCCTCTCGTTGGGGTTGAAATAAATCTGTATACCGAATACTGTCTCCTGTGCTATTGCTATTGGGTCCTAGCCTTGAACTCCCGTGACATTATATTCTCCAAATAAATGTTATTGTTGCTCTGTCGCCGCTGGATGTGTAAATGAGAGAGATTGCTTCAAGGCTGTAATTGTCAATATTGCGATAAAGAGGCCAAAAACAATGTCTTCATTCTAATCCAACACTTGTAAAATAGGTTTCAATGCTACCATATCCAACCAGATATTAAAACACTAGATTTACTTCCTGACATTTCATCTGAATGTGTAAATGTTGTACCATCACAAGTTTTCACAATGGAGAAGAATAAGAATTAGTGTCATAGCTTCTGTTAGAAAGTGCAATGCTGGTGAGTTTTGACTGGGCACAGCCTGTGTTTTGAGTGCATTTACTGCTGTGACGGGTCACAGGGTGTGACTGTTATGACAGTGACACTGATCATTATCTGATCATTTGGTGTTTTGCACTACATTTGGCCACTGGTGCAACATAACGCACTCATAAAGACATGCAGAGTTACATAAAGGATACTTACTGTATATTCTACAGACCGGAGCGGGGTGACAGACATCGGGGACAGAGCACAGGAATAACAGTTAGTTATGTAACCTCTTTAAATTGTCAACAGCATAATCCATACCGCATAAGGCCATGATGTACAAAGAAAAAGAAGAAAAAAAAGTGTGAGACTTACAGGGACTGCATCGTGGCGGTCATATATCTGATACCTCACATCTTCCCCTCTTTAGTGACTTTCCCTTCTACTTTCTCTAATTTGCTCTCATCAAAGAGAAATTCCCTTTCATCTGTACTCTTCAGCTTGTAACACTTCTCCCTCAGATCAGGATCATTAAAGCATCACAGAAATATGTCCTGGGCACTGCGGCTCTGATCGCTGCACTCCTGACTACCGGTTGCTTGTGATGTCGGTGATTTACGAAGCAAAGCTTAAGCTGCAGTCAGCGTGGATGCAAAGCATTTGCTTCACGGCAACACTGTGCACCTGTGAATACATGTCGGCTCTAACAGGTTTATATGTCAATAAGATGTTGGTGCTTTCTCGCACCATGTCTTCCTGGCACACTGACAAACAGAAAGCTGCAGCGGTGCAACTGATCCGTGTGATCAGTGTGTCAGCATTAAGGGCCCTTGTGAATCTACAGTGTGTGTTCTTTTTTTGTCTAGAGCCACTGTCCCATGTCAATACAATCACCTTTTAGAGTTGAAGGTTATACTTTATTGATCCACGTGTCCGGTCTTCAGAGGTCACTGATTTTTCACATCTAATTTGCATTTTGCTTGGAATGCTATACAACCGCTTATTTCCAATGATGCTGCATAAAGATTAAAAAAATCCTCAGCTCTTTCAGAAATCACGTATGGCTGAAAAGTGAGGATCAGAGTTTCCTGAATTATACAACACACGTCTAAAGTTGCACGGGGACTTTGGTAAAAAAAAAAGCTCTTTCCTTTCCTATTAAAAATGTGTTAAAAAATGTAGTGGAGATTACCAATCTTGGACCATGTGCTGGAAATGACATTCTCCAATGCGTCTTGAAAACTCACGCTTTCGTTTCACACGCTACTCCAACTCCATAAAAGCACCCAGCAAAGTGTTTGGACCAAGTGTGGAGTGCTGAGTATACTGTGTTTTGACTGAAAAGGCAACTTTTGGAGGCCAACTGAAAACCAGTTGAGAAGCTGACCTAGGGCTGGGCGGTATGGCCAAAAATTCATGTCACGGTATTTTGTAAGATTCAGGCGGTTTCACGGTATATCGCGGTATTTTTTTTCCGAGTAAACACATTCATTCATTGACGCCGAAAAGGACCGCCGGCAAACTGAACAGCTGTTCACCGCTCGCGTGGCTCTTCCGTTCTGTTTCTTCCTGTTTTTTTTCACCTAACGTTACATTACCCTGGTTCCTAAGTCCCTCCATGTTCAGCTTATTAATTGTTGTTATAAAGTTATAACCATGACTCCATCTCAATACCCGTAAGACAAGTAGCTCCGACCACTGCGCCCTCAGCGGTGAACAATATATTTTGCTGCCTGTCGAAGAGCGACAACAGTTGTTACGGCTATGCACCGGTATGACGGTATATGAAAAATTCATACCGTATGGAAATTTGAACAGCCCTAAGCTGACCTTTAAAAGAGGTGTTGTGTAGTCCCAAACTATTCCAGTCTGAGCTATTGTTGGCTCTATTTCTACACAAGAGAAGAATAAGAGCGAGGGAGAGGGAGAGTGTTACAGTAGGGCTCTCTTATTGTTACAGAAGCTAACTGGATTTGATATGATGTGAGTATTGAGAGTGTAGGGCCTGTTTGTGGTATTGGCAATTACAAAAAAAACTACAAAAGATTGATTAGCTGACAGTCCTACAAACACATTTACTCTGTATGCTCACCTGTTTTGGTGTAAGGGTAGTAGTTCCATGCTTTCTCTGTCACATAGAAGATTTTGGGAACCACTGCTTGAGCCCAGGTGGGTAATTTACTGCAGAGAGACATCGAGACACACAGAGACAGATGAGGAGCGAGACTGTGAGCATGTAGCAGCAAAGCAGGGGATGAGGGGGTAAGGGAGGCTGAAATTGCTTCCGCTATCACAGCAATCATGAAAAACTTGTTCCACTAGTGAAAGGAAAATCTGTTATAAGAAACTGAGGGATGGTGTGAAAAGAACGCTTCAAAAGGCTTTAATTTCTGAGGAATGTGCTACGGGAGACCAAACACATATTGCTCTACCTAATTACTTTCAGGGCCTTTTGAACCTACTTGGAACTAAAGATCAACCAACCAACCATAAGGTGGTGGGGTGGTGTTCGGGGTGTATCGGACTATTTCTTGGCTGGACGCAGTAACTTCCGAGAGTGTACTCTGGATAAGACCACAGGCAGCGCCCAGCCAAACAAGATATAATGTGTAAGTGAGCTTGAGAGGCACTGGCAAATTGTATTACCTTTGAATAGAGCCAGGCGAGCTGTTTCCCCTTGTTTTTAGTCTTTATGTTGAACTAGCAGGCTGTCTGAGAGTGGTATCAATCCTCTCAAACTCTCGGCAAGTAAAGCCAATAAGTGTATTACCCAATAGTGAGTTCTCTGAGCACCCTCTGAGCCCCTTTTGGCACCCAGAGCCTCTCTGTATCAACCGTGTGTTCACAAAGGTACAGTAAACTGCAAATATGTGCACTCAGAAGACTTTGTGCGTCGTGCTTGACATTCTCTAATCTTGAACCCTGAAGTCTGGTAAGACTGCAATTGAGGCTGCATTGAGAACTTATTTATGAGACGTGTGAAACACAGAAACGTGCAGGCTTTCATTTAGCCTGCCTTCATCCGCACTCCCTTTGACTGACATGTTAAACAGTTTCCTTAGGAGGACAAAAATGGCGCCCATTGCATCGTGACGGCTGTGAGTAAAAACAGCCATCGACGATCACAATGTGTGAACGTTGGCAGGCCCTCTCTTCCTCTCTCCCTCTCCCCATCCCAACAAAAGAGACTGACACTCCTCCTACACCTCCATCTGTTGATTTTTCCCATTCCATCCTTGTTCTTTTAAAGATCCTTGCCAATAGCTGCCACGATGGGGGCCCACGTTGCCAAGCGTGCAAGCGTGGTGGGTAGCTGCGGTGGAGTTTTCGTGCCAAAGTTGGTGTTTGTATTAAGAAAAAATACATTTTAAAAACACCCTAGCTTAGTTGAACACATTCAAGGAAAGGCAACACTATATTCAATCATAATATCACTCATCCCCTCTCCACTCTTAAGGAAGATTATTGACAGAACAGGCTTGGAAGCGATGTTCAAGTCGGATGGGAAAAGGCCAAATAGTAAAGCACAGCGTGAGGCAGATTGTGAGGGCTGATGAGAAGGTTGAAGCGTGACAGAATGAGTCCAGATTGACTTCCCTGCTGGGGAATCAGTTTTTGCAGAGCCAGATGGAGGGCCAGTTGCGTGCGTGCGTGCGTGCGTGCGTGCGTGCGTGCGTGCGTGCGTGCGTGCGTGCGTGCGTGCAAGGTTCACACAAGCATCTGCATGTTATGCTGTGAGAAGCGTCCGTATGGGGTGATATATAACTGCGATGGAAACCTGCTAGTAAAAACCTGCAGTGATCAGCATATGTGTATTAGTGTGTTTGCAAACCTTTACAGCCTTATCAAATGTCTAAATGTTATCTTAGCCTGTTGATATGCAGATATACACTAGACTATAAACTCCATTTTTTTCCAGCTCTGGGAAAAGTTATGGCTATGGATTCAAATATTAGCTGATTTGTTCATTGAGTGAAAAAGTTCAGAGATCTAGTCTCAGATGGAGAAAAAGCCTCAAAGGCCGTCAGCCAGAACAGAAAAAAAGAAGAAGAATTTAAAGTACCAGTTGTTACTAAGCTCATTACGTTAGTGTTTATCTTATGCAGTTTCGTGATCTCTTTTATTGTATTTTAGTTTAAGTTTTTGGATTGTGCTCTTTTCTTCAACTGTTCAGCAATGGCGGCTTATGATCATCTTGTGGACCAGAGGATTCTGCCACAGAAAGATATCAAATATGGAAAGCATCACGAACTGGCTACAGGCTCCACCAAAAATGTGTTAAACGAACTGCCAGTAGAGCGCAAACGATTCATCTGTTGGACAACAAAGTAGAAATGAGGCGTTCCACTGACCTGTTGAGGTAGACTCTTTTCTCTGTGAACTGTCCTTGGCCGTGCGTCGGGTCTTCGAACGGTTCGTTCTGGACGACCTCCACTCCTTCCCCTCGATCACTCTGCTCGTGGCTGTGTTTACTGATCATGTACAGCTGCCCAATCTGGTACTGCAAGTTAAAACCGTCAGACAGGGTAAGTTCACATACTATTGTCAGCAACTGGAAGCCGAGACAGAGATAACGATACAAACACTGATAATGATAAAGCACTCACAATCAGAAAGTATTTAAGCGCTACTTTTGTGCATCAACTCACCATGGAATTAAATCCAAAGCTGATGAAGCACTAACTTCATTTAATTTCATATGCAGCATGTTTTTGTTTCCATTGTATAAAAGCAGAACAGAAGTGTTTTCATAACTAATACTAATAATACTAAAATATCTGAAGCAATGCATCAGGTTTAATAATAATCATTGAGATAACTTCACTATTTGAGAATATAAATGGTGTAGTCTTTCATCATAAATGTAATTTCAGGGTTCAGTTCCTTGATATTCCAAACTACTTCCACTGCACTTCTTTCTATATTTCTTCCCTCAGGCCTTCAGAAAGTGGGAAACCGTACTCCTCGACAATGTAAAAAGCAGATGTTTGGATGTGTTTCACCATGAATTGTCCGTCTGCTGGGCCCCGAGTCAACACTCATTTATTTATTGGCTTATATTCCGGACTTAGCTGAGAAAAAGGTCAGAAAACAAAAAAAAATAATGCTTCTTCAATGAAAGGCCAGACTTCCTGTTTGTTTCTGGCTGAGCGTCTTCTGTTTTAATGATCGTGACTCTGTGGCATTTGTACACATTGGAACGTGTTCAGCAAATGAAATACTCTGACCACACAATAACAGCTTAGATACCCTTCAGCATGATCACTTTATTCAAGCAATGCACCGTGGATTGACTTGCACTTCTTTCTGCTTTTGATCTTTAATCTTCTAAATCCAAAGCTTCTGTTGGTGACAAAAGACCCAGAAAGGACTTGGAAAGATATGGAAATTAATGAAGGATTTCAAAGAGAGAGAAAAGGCGGCTGACTGAGGAGCATCAAAGGAGGGCAACTTGAGGAGTTTTAATGAGAAGGAGGGGCTGAAATGAAATAAATCAAAGAAACAATCTTTTGTCAAAAATGTCCAGTTGTGTTTCTTTTCTATCAGTAAGAGAATAAGAAGATGAGAAAAAATGAGGCGTAAAAGGGCAGAAAAAAAGATGGCTAACGATGGCAAGTGATGTTCATAATCCTTTTATCTGTTATTAAGCTGTGAACAAGTGAAGCTGTGTCCTGCTCAGTCACCATATGCTCCTCTATCCTCCACACATGTGCTTCAGTTTAAACAGAAATCTCAGAAGTGAGACGTGTTGGTAATGAAAGAGAGCTCAATCAACCCTATTCCCCTGGATTCCACATTGCCTCTTTTCCCTGCCACGGCTATTGGCCGAGCTGCGAAATGCTGTCAGGGGAAAATGTGAGGCGCTCACCCAAAATAGCCCTCGGGGGGTGTTAGCACCTAGCATCATTAAATTCAATATAATAAGTATCAAAATAAAGAAACGAAAGGATTGTTAAAAAAAAAAAAACAACGAATAATTTCCAAATTAATTTAGCTGAATAATAAAAAGGACACAATGTCCAGCTGCATTAACAACGCAATGCTGCAAAATTAACATATTTGGCAGAATACATGACTTAATAATTCGGTGGATGCACGAGGGTCAGTTGTGCTTTGAATTCAATACAATATGTCTAGTATGTTTAACAGTATACATTTTCCAATATAACTAAATAAAAAAAAAAGTCCAATCATCATTCCTGAGTGTTTACAATACAAATACATGTTCTGTGGTTATTGTAATGGGGGGTTTTATTGGCTGCAGACAAGAGTGTAATCATCTGAAAATAGACGCTCCCACCAGAGCAAAGAGGCTTCAACCTGCTGTAGGACAAGGGTGATGAATTAGAATAGCTTGAGATTAACGCTGATTAATTTAAGTATGGTGCAGGCAATACAAATGACCCTTTTCCTGTTGGTCTAAGTCCTACCATTTAATGAAAGGAAGTAGTAATCTAAAACCATCAGTTAATCATGGACACGCATGCACATTCAAACCTGGGTCAGAAAGGGTCAAACTTTCTCACAACATAGTAACCACTCATCAAATCAATGCTATTGGATATTAAAATCAACAAGCAATGACGGTTGCATGAAAAACCACCGTCAACCTAATAGCAATGTGTTTCTCAGTACCACAGTGGACACAGAGCAAAGGTGCTGCAGCTGGGTTTGTGACCTTCAATGCATAGATTGTGTACATAATGTATAGCCAACAATAGCGGGTGTCGGAATTTTCCACACATTCCTCAGCAATACATCAACAAAACTTCTGCCTTATTATGTACACAATCTATGCATTAAAAGGTCACAATCCGAGCCGCAGCACCTTGGCTCTGCATCCTCAAAGGTACTGTAGACTAGTTTCACTGTGAAACTTTGAAAGGGCAGCAACGCAATGACTCACTTCCTCTGTATCTGTTACCTCCAAGGCCGCCGCTCTCCAGACAATGGTATATGTGTAAGATTGCGTTGTCAAAAAAGGACACACATTCAGAAAAACACACACAAAACACCAGGCCTGAAGAAGGTTGTCTGAGCACAACATTCCTCAAATAGAAAGCCAGACACAGCAGCCGGTTAAGATTGGAGACAAACACGCAGTGGTTTTTTTTGCAATCTTTGTGCAGCATATTTTGCAGGTGTCTGCTAATATACATGGTTTACACAGTGACAGCAATGAAGAGCCACAATACCAAAGAGAAATCTCTAAGTTTGCTTTGGCTTGGAGCGAGAAATATACTTCCTTTAATTCTTCAGCTTAAAATGCCAAATTACACATTATATCAGGTTTAAAGACCACAGGACACATTAACTGTTGCTCCTCAAGAAATAGTGATAGTACCTCCCGCTACAATCACAAATCATCATTTAACATATTTTAGATTTAGTGGTAGAGGGCGGGACAATTAATCAATTAAAAGAGAAACTAGTAAGACCTTTTCTTTCAAAGTGCACTATATTTAATTGGCCCCTCTTAATAACATACAATGTTTACTCACACACTGACAAACCTGAAACTGAATGTTCATTTAAGTTAAGCAATTTTGTGTCTTGTGTATCGATATCAGCACTACGTATCGGCCATTGACCGCTCTGCTCTCTAATTATTGACATCGGCCATTGAAAAACCCATGTCAGTCGACCACTAGCTGGTAAGCATGTTCTAGGACTTTGGACAGAACAAAGCCAGATGTTTCCGCTCATCTGCAACATAAGAACTGTGTACCGCCTATTCACTTCGATGAGAATTACTTCGCTTGCGGATACGGCAAAAACAGTTTCTAGCTCCTGGGGTCATGCTGCCCACTGAATATGGGCAGTAGTGTTTAATCCCATGCTTTTGGCAAATATCTTTATCGAAATTACTGGTTTACCTGCTCAAGAGAATATAAGGTGATGCGGAAATGGCAGTAAAAATGGTCCAGAACATTCATTTAGGCACAAATTCGATCTTCTCACGATTTATAGATAAGGCCTCTTGAAATTTTTTAAAAGTGAGTCCCCTGAAAAAAAGTTTGAGAAACACTGCTACATATTATATAAGTTGCGCTTAAAATTTCTCAAAAACAACTTGATCAGCAGTGGAGCAAATTTAAGCAGCCACTAAAAAGTTCATCAGTAGTTCAGTAAGTGCAGTAGAGTGGAGGGCTGCCATTTCAAGATTATGAGATGCATCAAGAAAAAGGACATTTTCAGCACTAATGGCACACCTAAAGTGTTTTATAACATTTTGAGTGGTGGAAGGATCAGCTCTGAAATGACCCGCATCAGTGTAAGGCTCTGTACAGCACTGCGGGTACCACCGTTGTGACATTAATGACCAGTCTCCCAAATGTTATCTAATCCTGATACAGGGGTAGCCCGTTTGTGTTTTCGTAACCAGACTTGGGCGTCCAAGTAGTTTAATACAGTCTGCCAGTAAGGTGCTCACTCGGACCGTTCAGAGTCAGGCACAATAAATGTCATGTAGATCAGCACTGAAAATGTACACGCTCTCAAATATGTATCCAAACGTGGTATTAAAACAAACTTATGTAATTCAGTGTTAAAAATGGAAAAGGGCCTCTGCCCACTTGTGTTTTCATTTATTAATGCAGCGTATATATGAGCTGAAGTTATTACAACACCACTCTCATTTCCTACCGAGTATCAGCCAGAACAAATTGCATAACATGTTCTTTCAGCATCCCCTTCTGTCGATTCAGCCTCCGTTTTCTACTCATTCGCAGCCACATCAGCTCCATTAATAAAAGTTCACCTTTTCATTGAAGTCTCGAAAGCAAAGGCAGCGTTTCTAAAAACAGCTCTGGGCTGTGGTGAGCCTGCCAGGTTAAGAGCTACTGTAAATAATGCAGATGCCCCCCATCCGTCTTGTTCATGCTATTTACAATATGAAGATGGTGAGTGGGGTGGATTTAATGACATTGAGGCAGAGGACAAGCTGGAGGACATTTTTTTGGAGGATTTTTGTGAGGACAAAGTTCCCGAAAGTGAGTGAGAGGTGCAGACGGACATAGAGAGGCATAACGGGTTGATACATGGTTACAGAGGCAGTAAAGTGTGACATCAGTCTAATTTAATGTCAGTTTCGACAAGAGATGTCCTTTTCCATTCGCTT
Source organism: Ophiodon elongatus (assembly GCA_016806645.1). Taxonomy (NCBI): domain Eukaryota; kingdom Metazoa; phylum Chordata; class Actinopteri; order Perciformes; family Hexagrammidae; genus Ophiodon; species Ophiodon elongatus. Next base: position 1,974,292 of record JACSYO010002143.1, read on the forward strand.
AGTCACCGATGAGCTGCAGCGGTCATCAACTTTCTAAAAATATCAAGGACGTGCATACATTATCTCGGCCTCTTATGGGGGCCGGTGGGATTATTTGAAAGGTTTGAGGACACCGTGATGAATGTGCTCGACGGGCCAACACAGATATATTATGGAAGGTTTTCACAACAACAAATAAAAGCTTGTACTGGCTGGTTGAATAACCCAATTATTTCCCCCCCGCTGAAGCAAAACAGGCAATCACTTCAGACAACGCCGCAGCGCTGAAGTAGTACTAAACCGCCTCTTGTCTGGAATCTTCACAGCGTGATCGATCATTTAGCTACATGACGCAGCCGGCACAAAGAGGCCAGTACTTGCCTCGTCTTTATTCGATTTGTCTGATGACGGGGCACTCTGGTTCGTTGTTGCTCATTAATCAGTGTCAATAAACTGGAGTGTGTTGTCATCATCACCCCCTATTACAGGGTTCTGGTCTAGGTCGGTGAAACCCAAAATCCTCCAGCTGCGTTCTGATGGGTGTCAAATCACAAACTACAACCTGGGTGTCCTGCTTGGAAATGTGATCACAAACACTTCATTTTCCTAAAATGGAACCAGGGGAATCTGGTGATTTTCCATTGCACAGATACACCTAAGGACTTGGAGGTGGTGTCAAGACAAACTGGATTTCAGTTTCTTCAACTATATAATATATATATTCATCTGTGCTCCTTTTGAAGTGTATATACTAAGGTTTCCAACAGGCTGCTGTTCATCAGATGTAACATTTCCCTTGGGACACAAACTTAAAGCGTTGTTGTCCGTCATACCCCCTCCCTCCCCTGTTTCCTTGTTCGTTTGTTTGAGTGGTTCTTTCATGGGGCCCGGTGTTCTGAGCTGCCCAGATGACTGAATAAAGAAATGCTCCCGATTTCAAATACACCACGTTTTAACTCTTATTGTTTGACCTCCCAGATTCATATCGATATCGCTGGATAGGTTTCAATCAAATAAATGAATACAGTTATCTATTTGCATCCAGCATGACTCGGGCTCACCAAAAAAAAACATAACGATACTCCCAGTCAGTCTCTTGTCTGACATAATTTAAATTATTCACATTTCATTTTTCAATCTAGTTAAATTTCATCCAATTTATTTCTGCCCACCCGAAGTGTTGCTATGTAATAGCAAAGGCCTTGCCAACCAGGAGAAAGTGGTTGATTCACTGCGATCTCTCCATGCTCTTAAGCACAAATAGCTTCATGCATTAAAAAAAAAAAAAAAAAAAAAGAACGATGTAGTACTACTCACTTTTCCAAGGGCTTAAAAAGGTCTAGACTGGTTGTCAGACGTGCGTAATATGAATAAACAACATTGCAGCGTTACGCTGTATCAATCAATATGCGGTCTATCTGGACTCCCTCAGCATTTCTGTGCAGTCGATAATGCTACAACACCGTCCTTAAGAAAGTGCAGTGGTCAGTAAAGCTACAGAACTGTTGTTGAGGGGGACGAGAATGGAGACAAAAGGAAGAAAAGAGAGCAAAAAATAATGAGTGGATTAAACAGTGGATGGTAAAAATGGTGAATCAGCAGATAGAGAAGAGGGCATAGGAGGAAGATGGGAGGAAGGAAAGAAACAGTAGAAAGGGAGAGAAGGAGTTATGATTAGCAGGCTGCACATCACTGTGTAGCACTACATCGCCAGGACTCAGTGTACAAAGGATGGGGATTGGGGACTAAAATTAAAGAGAGCAATAAACCAAGACAGATGAGGATGGATAGAGGAAAGAGGAGAATAATTGAGAGATGATCTCTCTCATTATTCTGTGCGACAATCTCACTTGTCAAATATATGGAGGCCTCAAGAGTCCGCGTCACTGGTTCACTCAGACAAACACAGTGATGGGGGCTTTTCGAGTTTTGATAGTAAGTTGATGTGGGACTTTGGATGGGACCAACCATTTAAACAGTTTAGCAAGTAAATCAGAGTTCAGTCTATTGTTGGAAACAGGTATCTAAAAGTAAGGGTAATGCTTTCATAGAACCTAAATATATATATTTACTAGTCTCTGTTCTTTTACCATTGTGGTATTTAGTTGACATCTGCTTAATTTGACATAAGTGTTGTGTGAAAAAAACATTTGGGAGCATTTGTATACACTCAATATACCCTTTAGGATCTAGCGAAGCACAGAAGTGCTAACGCTAGTTAATTAGGTGCCAATGTATTCTGCTAAATTTAGCTCCACAGTTTTTTTTTACTTTTAAGTAGCGTTGTAGAAAGGTATATCTTCTTCCAACCTCTCCGGGTAATGAGTATCAATATTACAAAACGCTTAACCATGACTAGCTCAAAATCCAGAAAAACCAGCCTGAAAATTAAGAAAATCTGAAATGAATGCATGAGAGTCTACGGCGCAGAGCCGGATAGTTGTCGGACCCTGGTCGGAGCTGGTGATGATATGCTATGATTGGCCAGTCTGCGTCCAAGGGGTGGGGCTTAGCAAAGGGTCAATTGAGTTTCTATAACGGCGTCAAACAAAGTTGAAGGCTGCCCTAACAATATACTGTGACATTTTTAAGTTGCTCATTGTCGACCATTCCATCTCATTAAAACCATGATTTTATCCGTGATAAGTAAAAGAATTCTCTCATCAGCAGGTGTAGCTGCTCAGATGGGATTTGAATTTAGCTAGGTGATTTGTTTCACTTAATCTTTTTCTAGAGTTAGGGTAATCCATCTTTACTGCTTATGCACCTAACCTTTCAGTGGATGTAGAGACTGACAAATAAGACATTTAATGCAAGTAGAAATTTTATGCACTTTTTAATGTGAAAAGCTATGAATATGAAAGCTATTATTAAATTCTGCCAGATGTTTTCCAAGCTTATTATACACTTTTGCTTTCACAAACACAGCTAATTGGTTCATTTGACTGAGTGCAAATTATGGATGGAATGAAATCTGCATTCACAAATGAGACAGACTGAGTTCCATCATGGTCTGAGGGAGACACATAATGAGAGCAAAATGGCGGTTCCCACCAGAGGGAGGCAGTAATGCCCAGAGGAAATAGCAGCATTTTACTAAATAAATCAAAGAAAAAGACATTCTTTAACATATGATCAATTTCTCTCTATTCAGCTTGTATTGTTATATTCAAGTAATCTATTCTATATTACATTTGAAAATATAACCGTGGCAGAATAAATGACCTTATGCCTACAGAAGTCCTCGACATCAGCCAAAGACTCTGAGGCCAGTGAGGACTTAATTAATCTAAAGTCAAACAGCACTGCACCTCGGCACCCAGGTCAGCACACCTCTCCATTCGAAAACCACTGTGAAGTAGGCTAATAGCTACACTAATAGATCCTCTAATCACCGTGTTCTACTAGTACAGGGGCCATGCTAATAACCTCCAGGAGCACCGTGGCAGCCCAACAGAGGGACCCTTTTTGTGCTTGGAAGGTAAACACTGATAACTTGAAAGAGTATCATTGAAAAATTAAACCATTCTTGTTGCAGCGCTCATGTGATTTTACTTGCTCATGTTCTGCCTGAAAGAGTGGAACAGCCATGGAGATGACTGTGAAAGCATAAAAATAATCCATGGCTCACAGCTTGTAAAAATGAACTCATTGTGCTTTCCTTGGTTACCCAGTGAATCAGTCTGTGTGGGAAGCACGTATGTACATAGTGCTAATACGATCACACGCTGACAACCTGTGGTAACGCAAGCAGAAAGGTGGACTATTCTTTTATTCATAGTAATCATTAAAACATCACCTGAGGAGATTTATTTTCTAAAAGATAGCCCCACCTTAATAAAAAGTACCCAACTCCTATACCTTTGGATTACTCTTGTGGATCAAGACTGAGACCAGTCAATGGAAATGCAGATATTCTTTAATTTTATAGTCTGTATTAGGCACAGGGCTCATATACTTATCTTAAATTGCTACCGGTTTCAGAGCAGCAATCTCAATGAGCCCATGGGGAGTTGATGCTCTTAGCAGTATTTGAATATCATTCATTCATTCTGTAGCCATATACTTGCCTACTCTGTTGTTTGTAGTTGTTCTTAAGTGTTGTGCTTGCGGTGCCGCTCATTACAAACTTTAGACCCCCACTGTCTCAAAAAAGAAGGCGCAAAACACAATTTAATGGCCACATTCTCGAGCCATGTAAAAGTTATGACTGGAATATCAAAAGCTGTAGCATTGTAACAATGCCCGCCCCTAGGTGGAATCTGTCACCTTAAAAGAATAAAAGTGCACCTCCTGCTCCCCTTTCGCCAGGATTGATGCTGGGGCAGGTCGTGGGCACACATTAACAAAAACAAATGAGCGCGTCAAATTCTGGGGAAATCTTGAACATCAAATAATTGGGAAAAAAAACCTGGTTCTTTATTACTTCGCTCATCTAATCAGCTCTTCCCCCCTCAAGCCCCACAAACACTCAGCCCTTCATACTGATGGATGGCTGCATTAGCAGGGCAATGGTGGCTTGAGTAATGAAGGACGATGGGGGGAATGTGGACAGAGGTGGAACATTAGACCAGACTGAGTTGACCGATGATCAGGAAACAAGAGAGGAATATAGTCATACTGCTGGAACAAACCAATATCTTTTTATGATTATACTTATTTGTTGGCATTCATATACAGGTTTCCACACAGACTACAATTGATTTTAAAATGCATGCTTCAGCTGATTACCCGTTTATTTCTCCTAAAATTCCGACATGGAAATTGGCAGAGAAATCACATCAAAAGAAAATATCATGCTTTAATTTTTCCCTTGTGACTTTCGATGGCACTAACAGGTGATCCCAGAGTTTAACCCAGGGACTGAGTGACCTTGTTGGCACCATGAAACGATAATTTGTTCAAACATCTCAACCATTTGTTGCTTTACCAGGAAACAGTGTTGATTTCCATCCCACCAGAACTGTAACTAAAAGCTGTGTGAGTTCTATTGTGAGCCAACGAATCAGCCTCTGGTCCAACAAGCGCTTTTTATGCCAACATTCATAACACACCTACATTCAACACGCACAGTTTTTCTCTCACTACTTCTTTCTTAAATAAGAAAAATATAAAAACAGGTCTGTTTTTTTGGTGGTGAAATGTATTATCTCAACCTATGAAGGAACTCTTAATCCTTCACTTTTGTTCAGTTTTCTGAAAATTTCCAAATCAATACATTTCCAGATACATGGTTTTCCCTTGACATACCCCAAAAAAAAAAAAAAACTTGAATCTCTTTCATGGGTTTGTAGCTAGGATTGCATTTGTTCGCAGCCTTTCATACATCCATCTATTATACACACACACACACACACACACACTTCAATGCATACATACACAATCGCATACTACTGGCACAGCTATGGGCCCATCACTTTGCAGTTTCATTAAATATGATGGCAAAGACACACACACACACACACACACACACACACACACACACACACACGCACACACACACACACACACACACACACACACACACGGCAATCTTCTTCCCCCGTTTTGTGCACATTTAATCAACTGGGTGGCAGTGTGCAGCGCACTGGGCTGCTCTCTCCAGATAAGATTATCCTTCAACAGTCGGTAGGTGGACCAGGAGTGTAATTAGCGTATGTATGTATGTATGTATGTATGTATGTATGTATGTATGTATGCATGTATGCATGTATGTATGTGTGAAGGCAAGAGAGAGTAGACAGAAAGGCCAAATGAACAAGACAAGGAAAAGATGGTAAAGATAGTGATTGAGTGAGTGACAAAGAAAAAGACATGGACAAGTCATCGGTGTTGCCCAGCCTGAACAATCTGAGCACCATGAAACACAAGAAAGCAACGTGCAGGACCGTGAAACATCTGCAGTAAATCTCTGTCCTAACCTTTAACAAGAAGCATCACAGTTCTCCCACCCGGTCTGCTGCCTTTTCTGTTGTTTTATTGTCAAAGCCTGTTATTTAGGAAAGCCAAAGAATGTGAGAAATCAAAACGGTGGTGCTTTTGTTTTTTTTATTGGGACAGGATTGAGCCTTTTTACAGTTTTTTCACCTTTTGGCCTGGACTACTAGCGACTACATGTTCACGGCAGGCCGAGTAATCCATAAATGAGAAGCAACATTCCGTCTCTGTAGCCATGTTTCAGCTCACACATTTTTATACACATTTTTAAGTAATGCATTAGAAAAGCGGTATGGAAACGACATTATTCCATAAAACGTCTTCATTTGCGAATAAAGTTTTCTGCTTGCTTGGGGTTGATGAAAAAGGGTTGATGCTCTAAATAGATTATGGAAACGCCTTTGCTGGATAATTTTAACGTATAGCGAACATTTAACTCACATGACTGATCAGCCGTTTCTGCCGTCTGCTTCTTCTTGGGTAATCTCATAATATGTGAATGCTTGTCTTTGTCTCCAGAGAGAATTAAATGTTCAATAGTAGTATTTTACTTAGTTTTTTGTGCTAGCAAGCTGAGGATTATGGAAGTGCCATTCTTTTTGCAAGAATTTTGTCATGAACCAAAGTATTGGACAAATTCATACTTTGACCTGATAATGGTGCTAAATAATACTTTTTTTCTGAGGAGGGCACGAATGTGTGTAACACATTTCATGGCAATCCAATAGTTGTTGACACTTTTCACTCGGAAAACATAAATGTCAGCCTGCTGATGCAGCAATTTCAAAATCAGGACGATTCATCCTCTGTGTACCATGAATGTCTGAATAAAACTTCATCGTAATCCAAAAAATACTTAATATTACAGTCTGGACCAACGCGGCGGATGAACGGCAATCGCAGCAATACTTGTGACCGACCTGACTGTTCTAAAACTCCGTACTCCTTTATCTTTGTAATGGATTCAGGTAAAATATTGTCCAACATCCTATAATGGCTAAGTATCCACACATTATCTACAGTGAAAGGGTAGACATAATAATACTGAAAAATAGAAAATACTCAATCTTGTTTTATCCCACTGATTATGGATTACTTGTCAATTTCCAGATTCAACCAGATTTTGAGGCAAAACAACCACTGAAATATCACATTTCAATATGTCAAAAAAAATTTCAATTGTTATATATTGATTTTGATGGCTGCTCCGTTGACCTTTAAGTGAAAAAAGCTGTGCTGAAGTGCCCACCTGTGACTCAACCCGATACCTGTCAGCTCCAAGTTCCTGCTAATGTGAGATAAAGTGCCGGCCAGCTGAGGCATACACCCGAGAGCGTACGCCTCACCTCTGACAGAACTATTATTATTCATCATGTCGTCACGTGCAGACAAGCCTGTGCGCGCACAGATGATGCACAGTACACATTTATAAAGACAAAATACAATGCCAGAGACAGTTGGACGGATGCTTTCCTGTGACGAAGACATTGGTCATGACAACGTGCGTCAAAGGAATTACTGGCAAGAGAAATGTTTATTCCTTGATTTAGACAAGACTGTATTACATCAAGGACCTTTCCAGGTAGAAATCTCAGAAATTGCTACAACTTGAAAGCAAAGTCAACAATCTTAACAATTTTTCTTAATGCCAGTCCATTGTCAAACCGTGTGAAGAAAAAGCCTGAAAAGACTTTGCATTCTTGTACCACATCGATGGAAAACACTCGATTCTGATTGGCCAGCAGTGTGGATTATTTTCAGAAAACAGCACTGCTCTGACGCAGCATCCAGATAATGGCTCTAAATCGGTATGCACAGGCATGTGGATGCAGGTTGGCAGATATACATGGAGGTATACAAAAGCTAATCTATTACTGGCAACGTGCTGTCCCAGGAGCACTGGGTGAAGCATTTAAGACATGCCAGACTTTTTGGCTGATATTTCCACATTAAAAATGTCCCTCAACAGCGAATTCAAATGCCAGCTTGTCAGGATGATGTTACACCTGTCTGAACTGAAAAATGCTCGTAACAGCAAAGGAAATCTAGTCAAATCCCCCGGCCTGAATGGAGCTGGGCTGAAACCCAGTTAGCTGTTGGCATTGAGGTGAAGGTCGTGGTAGCGTGCTATGAATTGCAGATCGGCGTCCACAGCTGCTGCAGCCTGTGTGTGTTGCAAGAGAGTGTGAAGAGCACTCTGCAACATGCCACCGTGTGTGTGTGTGTGTGTGTGTGTGTGTGTGTGTGTGTGTGTGTGTGTGTGCGGAATAGGGTGAACGGGGGCAGAACATATGCTCAACATGTCAATTTATGTTTTCAAAGTGGACAGATGTACTGTACATACATCGACTGTGTGTGTGGGTGAAAGGGGGTGTAGATACTTCATGAGTGATATCCTGTATTGCATTATATGCCCTCTCACACACACACACAAAACACTCAACACCCACCCACCACCTCCATACAGTAGCAGCACCTAAACAATCATTTACATCGGGCAGCTTCCTCTACCATTTGTAGGTTGGTGTTTTTCTACGCCAGCCCTCAATTACACATAATTTAGCACATTTTCTGTCCTTTTCACAGTATTAATTAACCGATCACCAAGTCTGCATTCGGAAAAAATCATTAATGACAGCCCACGTGTGCTTAAAAAAGAGGGATGTGGAAAGCCTTTTGGGAGAAACATGAATGGAGGTAACGCCTGTTAAAAAACATACAAAGAGAGAAATGGGAATGTATAGGGAAGGTCAGAAATTTCAGTAATTTCGGAGAAGAGAGATTGCAAGAAATTTGAGAGGTCGCAAGATGAGTGAAGTTGGGAAAAAAGTAATTCTGCTACACAATGTTATGTTTACCTTTGCATGCATTACTCTAACTGGAATTGCTTTCATTGTTGTGGATGACTGGATCATTTTACATCTTTAACAAAATCATTTGAACTATCAAAACTGGTAGACCTGTGCTGCTGCTGACGATGCATCCATTCCACTGGCTACAAGCCTGTTGTAGAGCAATTTTATTCTGAATATATACGAAAACAACATTTTATGATATTTTCCAATATTACAATCTTCCCTACAAGAGCTAAGTGCAACCCTCGCTGTGGGATCTCAAATGGACAAACATTTTAACTGAATTCTTATTGGAGGGGCAATGATGATAATGCCAGGTTACGTTATAGGCCTGGGTGCGTTAGGAGTGTTTCATGTGGAATGAACTAAAACCATTTAAGCAGGGCTACAGTACAAACACATTTATGACAGGGATTGATTTTCAATATCATCGCGAGACATGAAGCAACAAAAAAAAGAAAAGGAGGAGGAGTAGAGTTTCAGGCACATTAAAAAGAAAAATGGATACAAGCAGAGGGGGAGACAGGTGGTAATATGAAGAGGAAAGCAGGATCAAGCCAAAACAGAGAGAAGTCAAAGGGAGGGGGAGATAATGGAAGAGAGAAGAAGGGAGGGAAGAGGCAGAGACCAAGACAAATGACAGGAGTGATGGAGCGAAAAGGGATTTGAAAGACAGACTGAAGAAAGTTAGAATGCTAAATGAATGTGGAGAGAATAAAAAGAAGGGAGAATAATAAAGAAAGGCACTCTACTTTAAGGTTGCAACCGGGAGGTACGTACTCGTGTGTGGGGAGAGAATACGACAGGGAAAAGGAGGAGAGGCCGGCAAATGATGGCGAGTCAAGACAAGCCGTGTGAAAGAGTAAGAGAGAGACTGAATAAGCATGAATGGGGTTATGTGACAAGAACCAAGAAGGAGGAAGAGGATGGTCCCTGACTCAGTAGATCCTGAATCCTTGTCCTCGCTGGCCAACACAGGGACTGTAAATCCCCACGAAACTTGAGAGGATGTAAACAAACCATTAGTTCTGGTCTGCCAGAGGGAAAACCACCCCCCACACACACACACACACACACACACACACACACACACACACACACACACACACACACACACACACACACACACACACACACACACACACACACACACACACACACACATTGTACATGCAACACATGCAAACAGGTGTGAACGTGCAGACATGCTCACCTTGGTTGTACACACATGCAAAATCAGTGTGCAAGCCGACAAGGGAAAGTTCATACAGTACGTGCGTGCGCACACTCGCGCACACACACACACACACACACACACACACACACACGCACACGCACACACACACCAAGTGTTACTGCAAGCGCTCTGAATGCATTCATCTCTACAGAGCTCCCCATCACTGCTACTCTGCCCTTCTTGTAAATGGGACAGAGACATATTACAAAACCCTCTCATGTCCAGCCACTTGTAGAGTAAATGACTCACAATTTGTCCTGGAACACGGTGGACCAGCTCAATAAACATCACATAAACCAAGCACATCCTTTCCCTGCTCGACTCGCCTAAAACATTTTCAATTCAGTCCCATTTGAATTACCTTCTACACGTAATTTGGTTTTCTTCTTGTTAAAACTTAGGACACAAGGATGGCCAGTTGAAAAGGATCCACAGGGGAGGTCACTTCATAATTTCCTCACAATGATGAAAAAATGAAAAGCATGGGACTCAACATTTTAGGCCTAAACCGAAATGATATTTAAGTTAAAACATAAATATATATTAAAGAAAACATTTAGAGAGACCAAGGAACATTTTACAGTTGAAAGATTAAAGCTTTTAGCGTTCTGTGTTGGACAAACCAAATTGAATGCAATCGAATAGATATCTCACTGCAATTTATGGTTGCTTTATCAGGCGACATAAATGACAAGTCCAATGCATTAAAACGTTACGGATTTGGACTGGAATATTCAGGTTCGATGAAGTAGTGAAAGCCTAGTCACATGCTGAGAAACACACAAAGAGATGGACAAAAAGAACATATTAAAATATGACATATAAACCTGTCTCATGTGTATATAGAAAACAAATGGCATTCAAACCGCCAACCGACAGAACTACAAAAAGCTGCGATTTACATGAAGGCAGCGACAGTGGCGGTGAGTGGACACCAAACCCCATTAAAGAGCAATAAAGCCTGGTGAAGAATACGAGAGGGAGGCGACTAATGAAAACACCACTAGCCACATTCTGTTCAGTTCTATCCGTCCTTGTCTCGTTCTCCGTCACTTCATTCGCTCCCTCTAATTTGTCCTCTCAATTTCGCCCGCTCTCATCGTGCAATTTTCCTTTCACTTCAATGCCATTCTCCAGGGCTCTTAGACTTTCAATTGGCCTTTTTTTTTATTTATTTTTATGGCAAAACACTTGCAACATTTGTCTCTTCCCACTGTCACAGTGGCCGCAGATTTTAGGGAGTTGAGCTCGTCACAGAATTTCGTTTGGACTAAAAGGGATGTTTTAGTTTTCCCATGCAGCTGTGGAAGGTAACAACTTAAAAGTCAAGCTGAAAGTCTGTGGTCGTCACTTAAGGCGCTTTCTGTCCTCTATCTCACTGCTGAGAGGTGTAAACACACATGTTGAGAGGCTATCGAGGTGAAAAGAATCTCTCCACAGACATATAAACACCTGTCAAAGTAGTCATAACTGCCTCTGTTACTACTACTACAGTAAATGTCTCCAGGACCACATTTTGCCATGATGTCACACACACACACACACACACACACACACACACACTTGCTGTCACAGCTAGAAATGACTCAGCTTTTTGCTCGCTGTGCTTTTGTTGCACTTGCAGTGGCGTGGTGAGCATGGTCGTCGGCGGCTCTTCATCGCCGTCTGTCTGTCTGTGCTGTCCGTGGTGAAACACTGTGCACCACCATAGGCTGTATATTGCACCATGGATGTCCGTTAAACGCAAGAGACTCTCACACCGAGCTGAAATTGCACATATATTCGGTAAATGACGTTAAGATACAGTCTGCTGCTAAATTAACCTGAGAAATTGTTTCGTCAACTGCCATTAACGAGGTCAAGAATGAACTTCAAATCTCAACCCAAAAATATTGCTGTTTGAAAAAACAACAACAGCAGCTCCTTAATTCTTACTGGAATGTTGAACCCCTTTATGCCTGCGTGGCTCTCTGTTGTTTTCTTTGCTGCACATCACTGTGTGCTCGCACAGAGCCATTTATGTCCTTTCCTGCAGTGCTTTTCCTTCACTTAATTGCCCAGTTGAGGTTGCAGGATAATGCATGCTGAGGAAATTCACACACACAATGTGTGTGGGAAAGGGAGATGAATAGAGGAGTAAGAATGAGTCTGAGTGTGTGTGTGTGTGCGTGCCTGCGTGTGTTTGAAAGTGTTAATTAATCTAATGGCTCAGTGTAGGAGTGCAGGTGAATGGTTTATACTGCACAGGGATGTTGTGAACAGCGGAGTGAGAGAGTGAGTGAACATAATTTAAATGAAAAGGTCAGGATGGGTGACGGCAGCTTTGATGGGAATCCCTACTGGGAATGTGTGTGTGTGTGTGTGTGTGTGTGTGTGTGTGTGTGTGTGTGTGTGTGTGTGTGTGTGTGTGTGTGTCTGTCTGTCTGTGTTAGCAGCAGGGCCACTACTGTGCTATTTTTAGCTGGTTGAAGTTTGACTTCATCATCAGGGACTAAGGACAGTCAATTTCCCTGCCTCCTCCTCTTTCCTCTCTCTTTGTCTTCCTCCACTCCTTGTGTGCCCCCATGTCCTTGTTCCCTTTTAACAATCTCTCTGTGTTTCCTCTCTGTCGCCAGTTGCTGCTGACAGCCAGGAAACAACATCATGAGACGTTCAAGGAGTTCACTATCTTACCTCCCAACCTTTTCATTACCAACTGATCCTGATGGGACTACTTGTCCGATATTCAATGAATGAAATGATGTCAATCAACAGCTGTATTTACATGGAGCGTTTAAAAAACACTGACAATCAGAATAGGCCTCTTTCGGGTCATGTGTCGCAACAGGAAAGGCAGAAGTGCAACTCATAACAGTAATGATGGATGTCAGCATACGCAACACCAAAGCCTAAAACTGATAAACCAAAATGGAATGCAGTCAATGCAATCAACAATGTTGTAATTTACACCATTGCTCTTTAAGCTCTTTGTAATTAGTGTTTACACATGTTTGACACACACCCTTCCACAAACGTCTAAAATGTAACAGCAGGGTGAACACAGCTGAAATTAATTGAATTAATGAGTTTGATTTAGGTGTGTCAGTGAGCACGCACGGACACCAATTTTAACCATTGCACCGATTGTCTTGCCCATAATTAATTCAATTGGCAACGGCTGTGTGTTGCATGATGTGACACCTCTGCCACAAGGGCAGTTCATCCTTTTGTCTTGCTTTACGGTACAGTTCATCCATTTTTCATGAGGTTTTCATGAGGTGTTACACCTTACGATCGTGTCACAGTTCTCATCAGTGTCCAAATGCTCATTAGCCAAAAATTCAAATCAGAGTATACAGATTAACCAACTACACCAACCAAAGAGCAGTTGGAGACACATCCTGTGCAGTGTCTGGTTGGACCTGCAGGACAGGTTTATTTTGGGACTTAGTTGGATGCCACTGTAGTGGCTGACCACTTTCAGCCCCAGTGGCGTGAAAAACTGACTGTCCATCCATTTGGAAACAAACTATTGCGTCATGTCCAGTTGGCTATAAGGTGGGCATGGGATATGAACTGCATTTGAGTAATTTGGGGTCCAGTATCCTTGTCAAAGCACCCTTGGACATGACAGCTGCAGGGGCCACTCACATTTTTGTACATGTTTCCAGTGTTACTGATAATGTGCAATGTACACATTGAATGACGACTAAGCAGTTGAGCTAGCGTTACAGAGAGAAATGGCTATACTGTTACAAATGCTCTGAATTCACCAAAATGGCAACAACTAGAATCCATTGTCTGATGTTGTGTTATTTTGTGGCAGAATAGATCTTTTAACTTCCCAAAAAAGCTTCCAGAAAAACACATGATTACCGTTAGTATTACTGGGATAAAAACTGATAAATACAGCAACTTCCATCAGATGTGAACACAACATTTGCTAGACCCTTACTTCACTCCTCCTCTGACCCCCGTGTTTTATTCAATAATAAACACACAGAGGTGTGCTGAACATACATATGCTTCTCTCCTTAGATCTTGCCATTTTTCTTCCCTCCCCTCCCCAACTATGTCACTCTTACTTTTATCATCCATTGACGTCTATGTCACCCTTTCATGACCTGTGCATAACTGACGCAATGTACGTGTGAGTGGCACACCAGGCTATTGCGTAATGACATTTCAGATAGTGTTACTGTCCACGGTGGTGTAATTCTACACGCACTAATGATTCCCAGCGTAACGCGACAGCACCGGTCAGTCAGCTGAGGTTGATTTCTCATCAGCCGTGCTCACAATCGTTCCTCTGGCACCAAGCAGGTTATTTTAGCAAAGATAATGAAGCCCTTTAGAACAAATAAAAAAAATGTGTAAAACCCTAGACTCAAAACACTTTGTCTGTATGGTTGAATGGAGAACAGCACCGACTTAATGCTGTATTGATATTCAATAATTGGTCAGGGATTTGTTTGAGGTTGTGAGCTTTATGAACCCTGGTGTGAAACGGGCTTGTTTACAACAAAAGGTTCATCATAATGACAAGCTGAGAGAAATCAATAGTGTATTATTGGGACATCAGTGGCCTAATGGATGCAAAGCTTTGACAACGTATAATGCAATATATATATTCACATTTTTACATGGACCATACAAGGATTGTCATTAGACAGCTCCGGCAGTGGGGAAGAAGGGATGGAGGAGTTTACGCCTTAATAAAATCGATACAAATTCGACTGTTTTTTAAATATTTAACCCCGAAGGCTGTAATATTATTTGAAAAGATGAATAATTACAGTTTAATTGAATCATTATCAATCCCATATCGATCAAACTTCAAACATCTTGACATTTGAACAATTATGACCACAAGGTACCAACTTGGACAATGTCCCAGAAGGGAAAAAAAGAAACTATAACCACTTGTCGGCCAAGAAGCCTGTGAACGAGTCAGTCTATGAACAGTGTGTTTTTTTTTCTCCCTCTAAAACCCAAAAAGGTCGAACCAGAGGATGATTACAAATGTAAATAAAAAACACTAAAGGAGTCACAACAACTAATCTCTATGGATATAATCAGTGCAGATGATTATGCATCCTTGTCACAGCAAGCAGTAGTTGCAGCTACGCCTAAATTAATTCAGCTGTCCCCCATCGCAGTCAGATTTTCCAGAGTTCCATAAAACAGGACAGCGTTTGGTGGGCGCGGTTGCACTGAAGCTGTGTCACAAATGCTAAGCTGCTTTGACACATGGAGGCGATTGAGACGCGTCGCCACTAACTAACGTCCAAGTGGTCTTGAGATAGGAATCTAATTCCAAAATTGTCATCTATTCTCACATCTAGTCTTTGCACTGGACTGAGGGCCAGGTGTATTATTATGTCCTTTGTTTTCCTACTCTGAGAGGCCTGGGCCTTCCTCTCCATTGTCGGCTTCAACTGGCCAAACAGGTATGGCATTAGTAATGTGACTGGCTACGAGGATGATGATTAATCACCACATCCTTCCATTTTATATTCCACTTTAACCGACCCTTGAGGTATACAGTGCTGCACTACTATAAAATGAAAATAGGAGGTGTGCTTGGATACACACTGACCTTTAACACCTGACCTGCTTATTTGGCCATACGGCTTTGTAAGTATGTGTGCGTGTGTGAGACCCAGAGAAAGAGATCTCCAATATAGGTTTTCTTCAATTAAAAAAGTTCTCAGGACATTTAAAATCCTACATTCAGTTTTTTACATTGGTCAATTTCATAAAAGGTTCAGTATAAATTTAGTAAAAAAAAAGTTGCTCTACAAGTACCTCAAACTAACATCTAACAAACTGTGTTTACTGAGGGTTTGGTTGCAGACAATTCATTTTGGTTTACCCTGATCTGGACCAGTTTTTTTTGTACTCGTCTCGATTAATTTCATAGTCATACTGCCTAGATAACGTAAACCGGCATTTTATACATACTTCCTCATAAACTCACAGGCATCCAATTTATGGGACAGCAGTTTGGCAACCTGTTTTCCTGCCGGGTTAGACATTTTGGCATCGAATGGGGCGATCAAAACAAATCTGCCTCAAGGTACTCCAACTTAAACTAAACTCAACCGTCTGTCTTGTCTCTCTTGTCATATATATTATGTTGGTGTTCATACCAGGCAGGAACGCAAATAAATTGCTGAGCATCAGGCCAGAGTGCAGCTTACAATCATCTTTATTGTGCTGTGGAACTGCTGGCGGCCGCTCGCGCTTCCACATTGGCCTTGTGACGCCCATATAACCCTGCGCTTTGGATTAGGTTTTGCGCTCGATAATACACTGCGCTTCTCTTGGATGAGGACCGGGACTTGCATTTGATTTGCTTTGTTGCCAAGAATGGCCACCTTTTAACCACACTGTTCCAAATTAACTGAAGAACTGCTCCAGAGTTGAAATGAACTGCTACAAAGATTACTGACGTGAACGCACTCCGTCGGTTTCACTGTTGCCAAATTAGCTCTGCAGGAAACAACAAAGATGCAATCTAATTTTGTGCTTCTACTCTTGTTCAAATGAGCGATGTGTGCTGATCTGAGAGCAGCCCTCTGCGCATTTTATGCTTGTGTAACTCTGTCTAAATGTGTCCCTTATGCCACATCTATGCAGCTGACCGTTAAGGGAAAAATGCCACTGCTCACTTGTTTGTGTAAATGTGAGTGAATTCCCCCCTCCGCCCCCCAACACAAACACACACACACACACACACACACACACACACACACACACGGACTTTGTGGTGCTACCAAGGCAACCAAAACACAAGAGCTAATTATAGATATAGCTGTAGACTCAGGGACACAAACGCATACTCCAGCACACTCATATGGACAAACACAGTGAGCAGCTGGGTAAGTTATCTTCAAGGAACTGTCAATGAATCCATGTCCTTATGGGTTTCGTATCAACAGATATCACACTTGCTCAATCTGATGATATTTAGAGGTTTGTGTGTGTGTGTGTGTGTGTGTGTGTGTGTGTAGGTGGGGTGGGGGTGGGGGGACTTTAATCATTGTATGTATGAAGAATTGAAAGTGATCCTCACCGTATGTCTTTGTTTTTGTTCTTAACAATCCTGATTTACCTACATCTGTTTCCACCATGACACGGGTACAACTGGGACACCTGGCAGAAGAGTCCAGCTACAAGTTCACTTCAGTTTGAAGTTTTACTGCTTGCAGTAGGTTTGAATAGTTGGGGGTGTCATGATATGTTTTCCATATTTGCTCCGTGTGTTTGTGATCATATAGAAGGCATTCTCCAACTCTGCTACAAAGAAATATTCATCAGATTTGTCAAGTCGCACCTGCCCTGCCATCCTACTTCAGTAAGTAATCAAATGGTTTCACAAATAAACAAATGTCTTTGATTGCTGCAGATTTCCGAGTGTGAGGAAGCCAATGTGAAAAAATGCTGGAGGATGTACAACGCACATTAAAGGCCTGACTGGCAGAACAAACAGTACCCTCAGTAAAATATTTCAATAATCAGGCTTCTGCTGCTGAATTCACACAAGTATTCCCTTGGGTGCTGCGCCAACAATCATACTGCTCAGTGGTTTGTGGTCTGAAGCTCATCACAGATAGGAAAGGATGGAAAGCCAGCCGAAAGCAACAATTAAATATATAATTAGGCTGTTCGGATACCACAAAATAAATAAAAAAATCCTGCGTGTTTTATTGGATTCAAATTCCTGCATTCTGCCTCAGCATAATTACTTGGCCTTTTAAGGGATGAACATTTGCTCACATATCTATAAATAAACTCTTTACTTTCTGGAACTGTATTTTGTTCTCCCTGCCTTTCATTATGTAATTTCTCAAAAATCTAAATCCATGGAGTGACCTTTTCTAGGTACCTTTTCTTAACTTCTTCTTAATCCATTTTCATCTATTATATGTAGAGAATCTTCCTTTTTCACTCTTTAAAGCCTGAGCAGCACACACACGGTAAAACAACCCCTTAGTGCCCGATATTAAAGACACAATATGCAACTTTTTTGCCTTGAAGCAAGATGTACAGGTTGGTCAGGTATGCACTTCAGTACTCATCGTGGTAAGTTGTCTACCTTGAAACGGTTTCTAGCCTGAAGCTGAGGTAACTGGCATCTAAAAACCCAGCACAGGCAATGGAGAAGCAGAAAGGGAACGCGGCCAAACTGACAGCACTCAGTGTTTCCCATTAATTACATCCACTGAGGCAGCCCGCAATAATCTAATTTGCCCTGCCACAGTTAGTTCATAATGTAGCGAAAATGTTTGTACGCTTCCGTGGATGGGCTGGCTGCATGGCCTCGGCCTCCGTGGCGTTGTGCGGAAAGGCCCGGGGTGAAAGTGGCTGTGCAGCATCCATCCCCCAGACTCCACTGCTCTCCGGGCCCATAGACTTTGTGCTCGCTGAGCCCTCTCTCCTTGGAGGGGGCTCCCAAGCGCCACTGTCAACAGGAGTGGACTGTCCTCAGTGAGCGCTCTGCAGCGCTGTCAGCAACTCACTCCCTGCGTCTCGTTAACCACGCTTTGTGGGTGTGATCTTTTTGCCTTGTCATCACTATTTCTATCTATACAACCAATGTGTTTAGAATTAATTTGTTTACTAGAGCACAGTGGTGGAGGAAGAAGGAGCCTACTCAGATCTTTTACTTAAGTAAAAGTAATACCACAAGAGTATATGCATCAAAATATACTTAAAGTACCAAAAGTAAAAGGACTCATTATGTAGAATGGAAACTTTTCAGAATAATATAGGCTATATTAATAATTATTGATGCATTTATGTGTTCATCACTTTAAGCTTTGTAGCTAAAAAGGTCAAGCAAATTTAACTACTTTATAAACTTAATAATTAGGCTATATACTACCTAATAATACATCACAGTTAAATAGTACAATATTTCTCTTGATGTAGTGGAGTTTTAAGGGTGAAGACTTAACATGGATATTCATTTACTGGTGAACAATACTGTAAGCACATGCAATCCGATATACACACAAAGACACAAGCAAACTGCACACAAGCGCTGTCTCTCGGTCACACACAGACACTCGTCGGTGCTAAATAGCAATGCGCCGCCGCATCATGGGCCCTGCAGATGCTTTCCACTAAATAGAAAATAAGGGGTGTAGCAAGAAATATGACCTACTATCACATGGACACAAACACACCATTAACGTCTGACTGTAGTGAGCAAAAACAAAATCTGGAAAGAAAAAAAAGGATGACGTACTTCACATGACACAGTCGGTTAGCTGGGGGCTCATTGGAACGTAGATGTCAGCAGTTCTTAAAGTGTGTGTGTGTGTGTGTGTGTGTGTGTGTGTGTGTGTGTGTGTGTGTGTGTGTGTGTGTGTGTGTGTGCGCGGAATAGGGTGAACAGGGGCAGAACATATGCTCAACATGTCAATTTATGTTTTCAAAGTGGACAGATGTACTGTACATACATCAACTGTGTGTGTGGGTGAAAGGGGGTGTAGATACTTCATGAGTGATATCCTGTATTGCATTGTATGCCCTCTCACACACACACAAAACACTGTGTGTGTGTGTGTGTGCGCGTGTGGTCGTGCCAAGGCCAACCACTTGGGCTGCAAACACATTTCAGCACCTTGGACAGCTACAGTTTCCTCACAACGGGAAAGTGGGTGCAGTCATTTATAACCGGTGTTGACACTGCATTAACTTCCCCTTACCTGTGTATGAAGCACTGTTCACATGGCACCCATCAAACCCAATACCGTTCTTCATCTCTAATGCTGTGTGTGCTTTAGATTTACAGTATAAACCTGCACATTACCAACCATTATGAGAGGGAAATCTACAGTATTTCAATGTGCTGAAATCTCAAAACATTACACCCTACATTTTCATGTACAAGCACATGCTAGTGGCGTAGTACCCTGCCCACCATAAATACAACACATTTCTGCATTAGAGAGATGTCAGTTTGATTGCACTGCTATTATTAGATGACCTCTGAGTTCACTGAAAATCAGTTGGTAATTTGCTCTAGAGTTGACATGGCAGACGCATAGAGGATTACAATTGTGGATGGATTGATAATATCTAGAATTACAGAGCCCACCACTGGGCATTTAATCCTGTTTAAATTGGACTCAAGCCTGCAGTCTCTGACGGGCACAGAGTAAAATGAAACAGCTGCTGGCAAAAAATTAATTAAAAAAAGATTGCGGAAACGGGAATCCTCTGGCTGCAGAATGATTGCACATATGCTGGGCGAATTGCAGCTATGCAGTTAGATTAAGGAATTGAATGAGTAAATGGATTGTAAACTAGAATATGAGAATGCATTAACGTATATCTTCCCCATCGATTAGCCAGTATCCTCAAGGGAGCAGAATGCAGAGGAGCCATAAGACTAATGGGGTTCTCACTTGTAAAGAGCCCTTCCAAGTTAATGCACAAAAAACAAGCAGTGTGAAGACGCAATGTTTTGACACTCTACAGACTTAACGATTATTTTATTAATCAAAAACAAATATTTATCACATTAAACCCTTTACCTATAAACTAAGACCCAGAATACACCGAACAGCACAGGCTGATGGTATCTAAAAGGTGGAACCGAGCATCTGCGGGGACGCGAAATCTCACTATAGTTCCTCTTTGTGATCCTTCACACATTTGAAAACGAGCTTCCATCGCGTGCATCTTCGTGAATGAGGGCACATAGTCGGCTTTGTGAGTGAAGAGCAGGAGGGCGTTTCAAAATAAGCCCGTACGTACGTTAACACAGACCCTCTTTCTTTAGCTGCGCGCTCTTACGCTTAGATGTTCGCCGCAGAATTTAACATGGAACTGTTAGCAGTCATCGGCGTTGAGAGAGGGGGGGTAAAAAAGTGTCTTTGACAAATATGGGACAGGTGAGGACGTAAATGGACGTAAAGTTCACACAGACACAGAGAGTAACACACTGAAGGACACACAAAAGGACAGACACAGGCAAACAGCAGCACAGTATAAACTAATGATGATGATACATGCATACATAAATTTAGTTAAACCGCTGAAGATGTTTTAATCAAAATGTCTTCCCTAATCCTCATTAAACTGTGAAGAGTTTCTGATGGATTTATACAAGGACAATAATTACCACGCAGGCAGTTTCATCCCAGCACTGCATTATTAAAACGCTTAACCCAAGGTTATTATATTTACCAGGGGGAACAGTTTATTAATTAAAACAAGATCCCAAATAAAACTAGAGTTGTTCTGCCTCTAAATTGAAGGGGAAATTCCGTAACATCGTTAAACTACATAATGCAGCCGTTTGACATGTAACACACAATCAACCAAATCTGATCCATCATAAATCTTTTCCCATAAGTTCACATTATTACACCTAAATTGCATCATTACTGAGCATACAGTATTACGCCGTTGATGACAGAAAAACATTGATTTGTTGATAGTGTGTGTTGTGCGTCACACCAAGATTCCCCCAGAGAATCAGCTGCAGCAAAAGAAACATTCCCCACAGCTCTCTAAAGTGTGGAAGTACAAGGCCCAACAATGTGCTGCTCTGCAAGTTCTTGTTATAATAGTTTCAATTATTAGCCATGTCCCACAATGACGGGAAAAAAATACATTTGCCATTTATTATCTTGATATCTTATTATCTTTCAATTTAAGGTCAAGTACTTAGTGAAAATACAGTTGCTATGACAGTGATTAAATTAATCCATGTGACACGTCCAATCCATGCGTTTGTGATATTTATTTGGGGTAAATTAATAGTTATATTAACTTAATTCATTCATGCATTTAGAATGATTGATGAATTATTTGTTAGATTTATTGACTTATAAAAAAGAATCATCAGATTAATCGATTAAAAAATAATTTGCTGCAACCCTAAACAGGACCGCTCCTGAATACTCAACTTCAAATCTCTCTTGAGCCTCCTGTTCTGTCCTTCAACTACTGCCCCTTTTATTCCGTGGAGGCAAACCAAAATAAGAAGCCGAGAATGATTCAACCCAAGTGTACTTTCTGGATTAGTTGGTTGCTACTCCAACACCTACACTTTGCCAGACGACCAACAGAACCATTACAAACTCTCGGACCCCCTGCCTGGATGAGAGACACAAACACATTAGACAGCACAAACAAACCAACCAGAGTGAGGAATAAAAAGGCCTGAGGTCCCAGGAACAGTGGAAGCATAGAAATGAGCTCAGCTGGCATTGTATCAATATGGGAACCAAAGCTTTTCCAAATCGCCCCTCTTTCTTTCTTTCTTTCAGAAGACCACAGAGCTTTCCGGGAAGTAAAGAATGGACTACATTTTCCAGGAACTGGCTAATTGGAGGTTGATGCCGATTGCCATGGTAATGGTGATGGGTAAAGGTCAGAGGTGAGGAGACGTACCGCAAAGCATGTCTGAACATCAAAATGAAGATGCAGAGAAATGTGATAAGAGACTACTTACTCACTAGATTACTCAAGGTAATTATCACCGTGAGAAGTAATAATCAGGCATAAAAATGACACGGAAAAAAACAAAAGTATGCACAGTACTGCAAACATCCACGTAAAGGCCTTTCACCAACCAATTTAATGGCAGTCAGCAGGGCTTCAGTATGTTAGGAATGTTAAGTAACATGTAAAAATACACTCCTTCTCTCCCTTCCCAGTTCTCCTGATTTCTCACTTCTGACTGGGCCCGTTGTTAGTGGCCTCTAACAATTAGGCTACTGATACACAAGTGTGTCTTTTGGGTTAAACTACATGAACCCCATGAGCCCTGTTATGTGAAAATACTTTATTCTCAGTGTTCTCATGTGGGATTATGGTCAATTCCATCAAATGTTACAGACATTTGATGCTGCGAAAATCCACAACACAGCACACTCCCCGATTATTCATTCAGTTCTCAAGAGTTAATAAAAAAATCGTCTAAAAATAGCACTGAGATAAAATATGAAATGAATGAAGCTGCCAATTTCTTTCCGGGTTCTTTCTCCTGAGCCATTAGCATTAGAGAAACTTTTAATGGAACAGAGTGGCTTGTCGGCTTCAACTCACACAAACTGTATTTCCTTGAAACGACTGACATTTGAAATGTCATTGGCAAAAAGGTTTCGTGAATGTCAAAAGCAGCATTTGAAAGAAAAGCTTTTAGTATTTGGCAAGTTTGGCATGTATATATTGATCTCCACTTTGGCAGCTCATTGGAGCCGTTTTAATGTTTCAGGCATAGACAACAACACAGAGAAGAACTTGACAATATTTAAAGTGGTGCTTCCACACTTGGGTCACATTGACGGTGGGTTGAGTCAGTCAGCCACTGCGTCATGACAACAGTCTCGGTGTCAGTCGCACGCGATGGTGTGCGCCCCGCAGGCCGTACGACAGGACCGGCTGAGGGCTGCAGAACCCGTATGGCAGGCAGACACAAAGGAAAGTGTGTTATTAAAGCAGCAATGGGCTCTCCTTTACCCCGCCACCTGCAGATAGATCAATAGAGCCCTCTTTATTGAGTGTCCATAACAGTGGCTCCCTGAGGGGAGATGACTGTGAACGTGTGTGAGCGAGAATGGGGCAGAGATACTGTGTGTGTGTGTGTGTGTGTGTGTGTGTGTGTGTGTGTGTGTGTGTGTGTGTGTGTGTGTGTGTGATTCTGTTTTGTACACATTTCTCTCAGCTGTCTTGGAGTGAAAACTGATGCAACAAGAATCTCAGACATTTCCATCAAGGCACAACAGGACATTGTCGAGTATAGGGCCGACACACTGCTGAGTAGCAACAAAAAAAAACAGTCTGCTTCCATCCTGTTGAACAGTGATACACAGTGGATAAACCACTGAAACGGCATAAAGACAATGTCCAAACATAGGGTAGCATTCACATTTGAGTATAAGCTAATAGCAGACTCCATAAACCTACATTAATAAATATTATCATTAAATCCATTCTGTGTAGTGAAAAAAGGCATCAGTCAAAGTCATAGAGACTTATCACTCAACTTTTCAGCTTGACAGAACTTTTTTGGCAATTCTTTTAGCCTTTTAGTTTTTTTGTTTGTTTATTTTCATTGGTGTTCAATTGAACTGCCTTCATAAATACCTATACCCTGCAAAAATGCTTCATCATAGACTGTATAAAAGAAGTGGACGTAGAAACTGTGATGTCACCCGCTGGTTTGCCTAATGCCGTTTTGAAGCCTCACGATTTGCATTTTGGCCGTCGTCATCTTGTTTTGTTTTTTTGCCACTAGAAGTGACACATGGGGGTGGAGCTAAGTACAACCAAACGCTGATTAAGACATTCTTAGGTGACCAAAACAGTTACGATTATCTTTCTTGAACTAAAAACAGACTGTGAAAGGGTTAAAGTTGTAAGACAATAACACGGACAGCTCCCAGAACGGACAACTCCTCGGTAGCGACCTGTCAATCACAAGGTAGCCTCGCCCTAAAGCATACTGTGCTTTATGGTCTATTTGACTCTAAATGGGACCATCCATCCATCCATTCTCATCCGCTTATCCGGGGTCGGGTCGCGGTGGTAGCAGGCCCAGCAGGCCGACCCAGGCTCCCCTCTCACCCGCAACACATTCCAGCTCATTCTGGGGGATCCCGAGGCGTTCCCAGGCCAGCTGGGAGATATAATCCCTCCAGCGTGTCCTGGGTCTTCCCCGGGGCCTCCTACCAGTTGGGCGTGCCTGGAAAACCTCTAACGGGAGGCGTCCAGGAGGCATCCTGATTAGATGCCCAAACCACTTCAGCTGACTCCTTTCGA
Source organism: Ophiodon elongatus (assembly GCA_016806645.1). Classification (NCBI taxonomy): domain Eukaryota; kingdom Metazoa; phylum Chordata; class Actinopteri; order Perciformes; family Hexagrammidae; genus Ophiodon; species Ophiodon elongatus. The sequence goes on from JACSYO010002143.1 coordinate 1,999,069, forward strand.
TACGAAGGAGTAGCGCCTCAACTCCAAGTTCCCTCCTGATGTCCGAGCTCCTTACCCTATCTCTAAGGCTGAGCCCAGCCACCATACGGAGAAAACTCATTTCGGGCCGCTTGTATCCAAGACCTCGTTCTTTCGGTCACGACCCAGAGTTCGTGACCATAGGTGAGGGTCGGAACGTAAACCGCCCGGTAAATTGAGAGCTTTGCCTTCCGGCTCAGCTCCCTCTTCACCAAGACGATCCGGTGCAGCGCCTGTTTTACTGCTGCAGCCGCACCGATCAGTCGGTCGATCTCCCGCTCCATCTTACCCTCACTCGTGAACAAGACCCCGAGATACTTGAACTCCTTCGCTTGCGGTAGGCACTGCATCCCCACCCGGAGGGAGCAATCCACCGGTTTCCGGCAGAGCACTATGGCCTCAGATTTGGAGGTGCTTACTCTCATACCTGCCGCTTCACACTCGGCTGCAAATCGCCAGTGAATGCTGGAGGTCATGGTCCGAAGAGGCCAACAGGACCACATCATCTGCGAACAGCAGAGAGGCGATCCCGAGACCCCCGAACCTGACGTTCTCCTCCCCCCGGCTACGCCTGGATATCCTGTCCATGAAAGTCACGAACAGGACCGGTGATAAAGGGCAGCCCTGGCGGAGGCCAACACCCACCGGGAACGTGTCTGACTTATTGCCGAGAATACGAACACAGCTCCTACTGCAGTCGTACAGAGACCGGATGGCCCGTTGTAACAGGTCCGGCACCCCATACTCCCGCAGCACCCCCCACAAAAACCCCCGAGGGACCCGGTCGAAGGCCTTCTCCAAGTCCACAAAACACATGTAGACTGGTTGGGCAAACTCCCAGAGCCCCTCCAGTAGTCTTGCGAGGGTAAAGAGCTGGTCCACACGACCGGGACGGAATCCGCACTGCTCCTCTTGAATCCGAGGTTCGACAATCGGTCGGAGCCTCCTTTCCAGCACCCTGGCATACACTTTCCCCGGGAGGCTGAATAGTGTGATACCCCGATAATTCGAGCACACTCTCCGGTCCCCCTTTTTGAAAATGGGAACCACCACCCCGGTCTGCCAGTCCATGGGCACTGTTCCCGGGGAAATGGGACCATAATTAACTAAATGAACATCATGCTGTATTGAAGAAGACTTGTGATTAGCGATTGAGACAATAAAACACATGTTTACCGAGGTAATAAATCAAATTAGAAGTTCAGCTTGAGCTTGTTAGCCAAAACTCAGCTAATGTAGGTAACTTTGCTCAATCTAAGGGCAGTCACCTGCTGTGTTGTAACCGATCACAAAGAGTGACATTTCATCTGTTATAGGTATGAAGAACTGACAGTCCTGCTGTAATATGGCCTGTTTATAAGCTGGCAGACAGAGGGGGAGAGAGAGAGAGAAAATGGACATTGCCACAGAGCAGACAGCTACTGTCATAAATGGATTCAAATGGACTGCAATGGACTTAGGCAGCTGAAAAGAATCACATTACAGGTCTGCAGAAGTCAGGGGTTTTTTTTTCAAAAGGGTGGGGTAAAAAATGGTGCATGTGGACCATTTGTGCGAATCAGAGAGAAAGAGAGGTACGGAGAAAGCAGCGGCGAGAGATGGAGGCACGAGGTGGCGTGGCCGGAAAGGCAGCCAAGACAAGACATTTCAGTCCTTGTAAATCACTGGAGACATTTATTACTTAATGGCTGGCTCTCCGTTCAAAACCAGTGGTAGTGCAGGAGCACTTCTACAAAAGGAAACATGGGTTGAGCTAACCCCAGGTGAAAAAAAAGAGGGGACGTTTTTAAGAAACGATATCTCTCGAGATATGGAACTCTTTTCATGAACAGCTCAGATAAGTATCTACAGCATGAGTATCAGAATGTCCTGTGGGAGGCAAAAAAGCCTTGTCTCCCATGAAAAGCAGCTCACTGAAAACAGTCGTGGATAAGTGATAAATCGTTATACTGACGTATATGTGCACTGGTACATGAGGGGTGTCTTTTTTAATTTATTGTTAGCCTTTATTAAAACCCTGAAGGTTCAAATTACAATAGCACGTGCATTAGATACTCATTTATCCTAGAAAGAAGAAGAAGAGAAATGGAGAGTAAACCCCAGGGCCATGTTTAAAGAACTAAATGAGAGATCGCATTGAGATTGCTAAGCTATGGCAGAGCTCCGACAATGGTGATCAAATGTTTTTTCAAGTCTATGTGAGTCAAGATCAAGATCAAGTCAAGTCAAGATCGTCAGATGAAAAGAATTGATCAATAATTTCATATGCCAATTTGTAGATATCATATAGACTAAAAAAAAAAAAACTCCAAGAACACACCTGCATCATCGCCTTTGTTTGGTCAACAAGCATTAGAAGCCTCAAATCAACAGCCGCTGGTACAAATTGCTGATTGACTAAAAAGGCTTCTGCCTGAACGTCCTTCTGTCTGTCTGCATTTCTGTAGCTAATGGAAAACTAACCGTGTTTCCATAACAGGGTTGCTAACGGGGACCATTGAACCAAGGCCAAACACACAGCAGAAAAGAGGCGCATAAGAAACAGACAGGTGAGCAGACACAACTATGTCAAAAGGAGATGGAACAGACTGATCATGTGGTATATGGACACTTGCAGGCAAACACACTTTGCATCAGTGAACTCTGTGTCACAAAAGCGTGGATGAATGTTCTGTTTTCTAAATACCTGAGGAAATAAAAACAAAACACCGCAAGCTCACCGTTTCAAACCAAATATATACAAACAGACCTACTAGTCACGCACAAAACACTGTATATTATCTACAAACAAACCAAAATATGGGCATTGCATGCCATCTCTGTTTGGGGCTAAAACAACAGGCAGTGATGAGATAGGAAAGAACTTTTACCACAAACACGGAGTTCAATTTCCTTCATTTTGCCTCAAATTTTTCAGACAGTAAACAACCGGTCCAAGACTCCACTGGGTGTACATGTTTGACAGTGGGATTTCTTGCGGTTTGGGCAAAAAGCTTCTTGTAGGATTTGCAAGCATGCAAGCATGGTGTTTATATGTGGTTTGGAACCGGACTGGTTCAGACCCAAATATAGCAATGCATGCCACAATAAGTAGTGATGTCACCATGAGGTCTGCAGTCAAATGCTGTTTTGCTAACTCTGGAGAGAGTTCCTTTTCAACCGTGCAACTATGAAAATAAAAATACAAAATAAGAGTGTAACCCTAAATAATTGATCCAATCATTCCTATATACTTTGTCTTGAGAATAAATTACGACCGTTGCTGAAAATGAATAATTGATAGTCTGTCATTTAGGTCCTATTAATAGTTGATAATGTGCAAATGTTTTAAAACAAAATGGAGCTCCCTCCCTCTTGCATGCCCCCGTAACTGCATTCCCCCGACACTGAAGCAATTTGTGGCTTCATAAATAGGATCATCGCAACAGGGTATCAAGTCTCTTAGCCATTGTTTTGGTTTTACGCTCCGTGACCGCAGGCCAAAACAAGCCACACATGAACGATTATTGCTGAAGGCATGTATATTATTTCTCCGATCTTCATTTGTTTTTCGTGTAATGCACAGGAGATACTGATGTTTTAGCAGAACACCAAACACTACTATGCCCACTGCTTAATAATATTATGATCTTCCCCTTTCTCAAAACCCAGCAGCCAGAAAACACAAGATGTCTTGTTGTTCAGCTGTACATACCAACATTCTAGGCTAGAAATGTACTCCACGTGTACTGTGGTATATACCGTATTTGAGGCCAACTTCCTTTTTGGCACGGCCTCTGCCTTCAACAAATTACTTCCGCCCAGCTGTCAACATTGTCAGAATGGCTGTAACTCCATTTTTTTTTCTTCTCTTTTTCCCCCTCCTCCTTCCTTCCTCCTCTTGAAGTTCTTTCCTCGTCCTCTCCTACTCATTTCCTTTCCTTCTCCACATGTCTTCGCTGGGAGCGGTGAAGCCACCCAGCGAAGGAGGGGGGTGAAGGTAAACAAACAGAGAAGGGAACTTGACGTTCAGCCTAAGCACACGGTTCAGCCCTCTGGACCGGGTCCCACTTCGCTGACCGGCTGCTTGCGTCATCCATCTGCAAACCGCAAATGTGCTTTTCACACACACCCGTGACTAGGGTCATTCCCAGAGTTAATCCACAATGACAAGCACAAGGTCAATACTCGTCCATCTAGCTGACTATGTAATGTTATCTAGAGTACATAATTATGTAATGGTATTCAAAATCATAATGTCGTTGTAAAATGACTGACTGATATGAAAGTACACTATAAAATTAAATGTATTTTAATTGTTTAACATAAAAAATAAAGAGTACTACTGCAATTTAATTGCATTGTCTTCAAGACACATCAGATAAATGTAACAGCAAAATGCTTTACAGTTATCGTTCAATTCCCATTTTTACACTTTACATATTTTCACCTATAAAAGAGCCCCAGATAGAGTGCCAAGTGATCAGTGATTCAGAGTAAAAGAATGTAAAAGGTCCTCTATTAAGGCCTCTCGAGTGAGGCTTTCAGAAATATGCACCACGGTCCAGTTTGCCTCCCACTGACGTCAAAGCCCTATTAAGGCCAAATCAGCCCAGCAGCACTGCCTCTCTTCCCCCTTTATTTCGAGGAAATCACCCAGCTTTTTTTTCCAAAATATCTGCACTGTTGATTCTTGGCCAGCTTGTGTGAGCGTGGATATCTGTGTGTGTGTGTGTGTGTGTGTGTGTGTGTGTGTGTGTGTGTGTGTGTGTGTGTGTGTGTGTGTGTGTGTGTGTGTGTTCAGCTTTCTGTGATGACATCACAAGGGGTGCAAAGGGGAAGGAAGTTGGAAGCAGAAGATGTTTGGAGTTAGACAGAGAAAAGACAGAGCCATATTTTATTAATTACCCGGCAAAACATTCCTGCTTCGGAGAAAGGTTAAATGCTGGCTTGGCTCAGTTTTACGACCGTCTCATTCTTTTCTTTCCATTTCTCTGTCAAACAAATGTACACGCTACTTACAACTAACCTCAACAATTTAATATCAGAACATCAGGATCCTCGACATGAACACTCGAATAAAGAATAAAGTATGTTATTTTTACATTGTCCCAGGGTCACATTCAGCAGGAAATGGCACTACAATGTTATCTGCAAAGCACAAGGTAAATTGAGACAAAGACAAAAGAAAAAAAGGAGGCTGCTCCTCTTGGAAAAATCCAGCTAAAACAAGTTTCTCACAATTAAAAGTTGACAGATCAAAGGAGAGGCCTTGGAAAAAATGACTCACAACTCCATCTTCTTCAGAAAAACTATAGACATCAGGGAGTGAGGCAGGGCGTGTATCATCAACCTCTTTCACAACAGCAAGGGCCCACTTACATTTATGACTATTATGTTAGATTTCACAATAAATATATTGCAACTGTATGAAGTCGTTGTGACCAATGGATATGCTCATGGTAATTAAGACTATTCCATATCCAGTTCAACTCCTGTGAACACAAACATGGTGGCTTTCGACTCAAATAAAAAGGTCATTTTTACTTTGTTGACCTATAATGTAATGGATTGGCTGGTCATATTCACCAGAAGCTATCCTTTCAGGTATTTAGTTGTTTTTTTGTTTTTTTTACCGTGTGTGCTAGCTAACTCACTAGCTAGTGAAGCAGTACTAGCTAACATGCTAGCTTGGTAGTTTCTGATACCGGAGCTGTGACACCGACTAATCATGAAACGCATCCATTGTGACAGCAAGACACAAGTACAGGATATTACTATGGCCACCTGAGGTCACGCCTAACAATAAACGTAAAAATGGGTCTTAATTAGCTTCTTGTACAAACGACCTATGGGGTCATTTTTGGGGGGAAGACCGTCTCGGCATACACTACTGGTCACACTCATGGATGTGTAAAGAGAACTGGATACAGCTTTGGAGGCGGGGCCCCGTTAATTCCTATAAAAGTTGCTCAGTGGCACATGAAGCCAAAATGGCTCGACTGCCGAGTATTAAATTACCCCGACCTTTCGAAATGCTTCCGCATCCCTGAGCCCACAGTGCAGGCGCACTAGCGTTTCCTTTAACCCCGCCTCCCAGCCTCTGCTCAATCACATAAACAGTCATTCCTTATGCCTTGAGAAAGAACTCTAGATGTAGCTATTAGTGGATTTTACAACTCTTGGGACCTAGTGATTTAAATAACGCTGATTGAGTGCTGTGCTGGGGAGTTGATTTACCTCAGACGTCTCTTAACCAATACAAGTCTTTTTTTTAGGCCCAATTATGGGCAGGACCCGGAAGTTGTGATTCCACAAATTGGTTACTATGAATAATTTGAGTGTACTAAGCTGAGCAAAGGTGCTTTTTTTATTGCTTATGAATTCAACTATTTCTCTGCAAAGTCAGAAGGTGTTATTTAATCTTTCCAAAGTGGCACAGTCTTGCTTTAACAATTTTTTGATTTTTTACATATGCAGGAATCACGCTTTGCCAATTTCAGCTGTCACCGATGAGTGGAAATAGCCTTTCATGTTATATTGACTGTTCCTTATCATTTCATCATTTGTGAACTATTTTAGGGTTAATAACATTAGCACATTAAATAAGTTAATTTGTAATGATATATTTATGTTTTAAATTGACATTTTTATGAGTGAGCTTCGCCAAAAAGCATCAACATCGCTGTTTGTCCATCTCGCAAAATCAAAACTCAAAGACTAACGGTTGTTGTCCGTTTCGTTCTCCAATCTGTATTCAGCCGCTGCTGCCGCCTTTCTGTCTGTCAGTTATCCCACATGAAGTTTGCTGTGTCTTGCTTGTTAATGAGCCTTTTTGAATTACAAATGGAGAGTCAAAACCTTCAGTGCGAAACAAAATATAACTCGCACTAGCCATTTGCTGGTCTTTTGATGGCCTTAGCAGAACAAAAAATTGAACAGATGCCGGTGATGATCACTGATCTAGGCAGACAAGAGGAAAAGATTTGAAAAAGTGAGAGACAAAAAGTATATGATCCTCAAAGCCCAGCAACCATTGTTGCAGGGATTCGACTCAACTCTCACACTTGAATTTGTCTTTTCTTCTGCAACATCCTTGTTTCTCATTTAGAGAGTGTGTGCACACACGATTGCCCCCACACACAGAGGAAGGCCTGTGCATTTCAAAAGGTGAAGGTGAGAGGAAAAGCCAACTATTGGGCGGGGAGAGGGTGTAACTTTTCTTGTCAACAATTCACTCTGTGTATGCTCTTCTGTAAATGGATACTGTACTACCTGTAATACAGTATTGGCTTGTTTCTTTGCAACACATTTCAGGAAAAAAAGGCACTGTACACACCAGAAAAGGTTTCGGTACGCCTCCCCTCCCTCACCCCCGGTAAATTCTGGGATTGTAGCACAGGGCTTTTCAAAAGGGCCGTCCTCAGGGGAGAAGGAAGTGGGATGAAAGTGATTCATGCGCACTCAAAAACATGCAAGCATGCACACCGGGAAAACGAATATGTGTGGGAAGTGCTCAGCAGTGTGTGAGCACCAAACAGACAGAAAGCAACAAGCAAGAGAGTAAAAAATAAAAGCACTGGTTAAACAATAAGGGATGAATTAATGTCGGAGACTCCATGTAGCCTGTAGAAGCTACAGGAAAAGAAAGGCTCAGAATCTTAATCACAAGACTTCATTCATCACGAACAGGGACTGTGCAAAAACAGACAGGTGCTAAGTGATGTGAAGCCATGCCTATAATCCAGATTATGCTGCTGTACTAGTTTTGTCAGATTCTTGAGCCTTCCATGCTGTATCCAAGTTTAATTAATGATAAAAGTGCAGTGCAGATTAAATAAAGACGTATATTACATACAGTATACGTTGGTTTGTGTATACGAGCTGAATCTGGTCCACCACTCCTCTTGTGAAAAGGTTTGCATAGTAATGACAACAGCACTTCTTCAGTAGACGAATAACAGAAATAGCCTCATATAAAAAAAAGTAAGTAAAGCCGGGAATACATCTCAGTGATTATATGCGATTTCTGGAATTTCTGAGGGGCTGTGAGGGGCAGCCGGACTTTAACTGAGCAGGCTGCTTGTTAAGACCTCTTTAGGTCTATTTAAAGAGCCGGCACATCTGTCCCCTGTTTGCCTTTCCAGGGCTGTAAAACCTGGAAAGTGAAAGGACGGTGAGCCGTGATGAACGAGAGGGGAGACGGCCTTTATGAGATACACACTTTGATTGTTTGCACCACAGACTTCAAATGAACAGAACGGGACTTGTATATACACAAATCAACCTTCTCGAGTGCTTTATTTTATGCTTTCCTCTAGCTGGCTGCACTTAAGATGGCTGTCGAGAAACATTGCACTGTTGTTATGGAAAATCTGTGAAACTGAAGCACACACGGTAAGCACCTTAAAGCCGTATTATGCAATTTTTGCATGTCAGTGGCTCCAAATAGCATCTGTTTGAAATCGGAGGACTTTGATACCTAGAAAACACGAGTCGGCAGCAACCCAGCACACTAGTGTCCACCAACCAAACTGGTGCTTGGCGTTTTATAGCGAAAGGATAAAAGAGATATGAAAACCTATATATTACTTTTTAAGAGGTGGATAAAATATTTATTTTTCATCTTAGTTTGATTGCTCACATTTACCACCCGTGTTTGTTCATTATCACACGAGTTCATATGGTCAGGGCCACAACATTTAAATAAAGCATTACTCTTTACTGGTCTCAAACTGGAACTGAAACTGCTGAACTGAAACAACCTCAACATGTGTGTTATATATTGCTGCATACTGTATAAAAGTTAAGTGTCCATGTGTGTCTATCTTGTTCTCTATCTTGTTCTCTGTTTCTGGTCTGGGGGCAGAATTTTTTATTATTTTTTTCACATATGACAAGAATCCCTAGTGACAAATTAAATTATTGTTGCCTCATATTACACATCACTGTGTTCACTTGCTAACTTTTAATGCATTGGCATTAAATCCAAAGCTAAAGATTAGATAGGTCACTTGGACTAACTGGCTTTGAAACCTGACTTTGACAATAAAATTACTTCAACTTCAAAGTTGAGAGATATTTTGTTTTACTTTACTCCATGGGCCAGAATTTCTTTATTTCTGTAATACCCTTCTAACATGTAGGCTCATAGAGGATTATTATAATGGTACTCTGGGAGGATGGGGGGGTCAGGAGCGGGTCCCTGTGGGTCAGCTGGCTACAACCATGTCATGCACTATCCTTTTTACTCAGTCAGGGGATTTTACAGTTGCAACAACGCATCCCTAGTCTGTAACCTCTTTGCGCGCACGCACACACGCACACACACACCAGTCAATACATCTTAGCAGGCATTTTCGTTCCCTAATCCTCTAAATCACACTACAAATCAGCCATGGTCAGGGCTGACTCAGAGGACACTAAAATAGGGTGAAATACTCACACACACACACACACACACACACACACACACACACACACACACACACACACACACACACACAGTGAGGAGGACAATCAATCCTCACTTATTTTTCAGAGGAAGGTTGAGAACGTGACCTACCTTTATTTTACAATAATTTGAGGGACAGTAATTATTATTACACACACACACACACACACACGCACACGCACACGCACACGCACACGCCTCGTATCGCTCTACTGCCGGCGGCGGCCGAAACTCACTGAACATCAACCTTCCCTGTGAAGCGATTAAGATAAGACAGGAAGTTTATTAGCGTAATTTCAACCAGCATTCAGCGAGCTGATGATCTCTGTGTTTCTTCATCACAATTCCTTCGCGTGGAGGTGACAGAGGAAAACGTCGACCTTAAATCTTTCCCCAGGCTTGTAGAGCACCGCTGTCCCTTGAAGACCCCGTTCCTTCGAAGGACTCAACCTACTGGGAACGGAGACAAACGGGCTTATTTTCCAGCTGACACCAGCACAGTTCTGAATCTGTGCAATTGCCCTAGAATGGCCGTCGTGGGAGTTTTCCAGTATTTGTGTTAGATAGTTCTACATGGGAAAAGAGAATGCACTCTAACAGTTTTCTTCAGCAAACACAGGATGCACTACCCGAAATATCAAACTTGTCATCGCAATCACTCGAAGGTCATGAAGTCTTTCATGTCAAATCCAGATGAAAGCTGAGAAACCCCTGAGTGACGAGAGCAGAGCAGTGACTGAGAAGAGCGTTTACTGAGGCTTTTGTGGTGGAATTCTTGCCAGTTCGATAAGAATAAAGCAGAAAATGTGTCAGAGTTCATAATATGAGGTCTATCAGCTGAAATATTTCAAATTACAATAATCTTGATGAAATGTCTTGACAGATGTGTGCAGAGCGGCTTGTTGGCATCTTTGTTCTCTCTCTTAAATATATGTGCCGCTGCTGGGAGGCTAAGTGCTACACAGTGGGGTGAGAGCCATCAAGGAGGGAAAAACATTTGTCCTTGCTTCTCGGTAGGAGTCTTGGGAAAGAAACATACAGCACTACTTTCAATGGACACAGCTAGATGCGGCTATAGTTCTTTATTTGAAGGTTATTTGAAAAAGGTGCCTTTGCAAATGTCTCAAATATGGATTAGTAGTCAGGGATATTTTCCGCCGTGCCAGTGGCATGGCTGTAGAGGTGGCAATGTCAGTCTGTCCGTCCGTCCACCGCATTGGTCCGTATCTCAACAACTATTGGATGCATCGTCAGGAACTTTTGCACTCGTGATTCATCTTACTGGTTTTGGTGATTTCCCAGACTTTTCCTTCAGCATCACGAAACTAGTGAAAGTTTTCACTTATCCTGTCAAATATGTCAATATCACCTCCATCGATCGGCATAAAATTTGGTGCAGAGATTCACGGTGCCCAGATGATGTATCCTGATGAGGTCTTCCTCTCGCCTCTAGCGCCACCACGAGGTTGACGATGATAACTGTGGTGTGTCCCCCCCTCCCCCCCACATCAACCTCAGCTGTACTTTGTGTTAAATGCTAGAAAATGTTAGCATGCTCACAAGCTAATCTATGTTGAACATGGTAAACAACATACCTGGCAAACATCAGCATGTTGGTATGGTTGTTGCCCGCATGTCAGCATGCCGACAATATCATGTAGCTCAAAAGCAGTGCTGTGCCTCATGACGATGAAATGTATGTGGCAACATTCGGCCACCTGAAAGCAACAGATTAGTAGTTCTGTTTACCTGGAATAGCAGCACAGCCTATTTACCCTCGTTGTTGTGTCCACGCTGAAACGTAGAAGGAAGCGCTTGGTGCTAAATCTAAGGCTTCAGGGAAGGGAAGACTCCATCATCGGCCTCATTATTTGACAGTTATCCAAGGGATGGTCTTACACTATAATCACTATAATCCACTCTGCTATGGGGGCAATGGTAGGGATGGATGGCACTGGTTACCATGGAAACGAGCAACGATAATGAAGTGTGTCAGCATATAGCTATCTATAGCCAGTTTAGTGTGTGTGTGTGTGTGTGTGTGTGTGTGTGTGTGTGTGTGTGTGTGTGTGTGTGGGCTGAGCGGATAGTTCCAAAGATGCATTGCACCTGTGTGTGGGCTGAAGGCATAGCAGAACAGCATGATGACCAGTGTGCGCGAGTGTATTATTATCCCGAGTGTAAAAGAATCCGCCAGTAACACATAGTGGAAGCAAAGCTTTCGAAAACTCTCACAGCAAGTACAAAGCAGATTATAGAATAGATTATATGTTAAATGCATTTTGTGCACATATGTAAGCATTGGCACAGATCAGGACTTAGGCCTGACCTGCTTCACTGTAACAGCCCCAGCAATTAAAAGAGCTTGGGAAAACAAACACACAAAAACCTACACATGTACATTTACTCTCTTTTAAAGCTGCCAGGATTACTGTGGCCACATGTAACATTTTAATGTGTCTGTCAAGACACGGCCTCCACATTAAAAGAGCTGCTCAGAAACCACTGGCTGCATTAAACCACAGATGACTTCTCTCTCAACTCGTTCCCCCTTCTTCATATTTCATGCGACTCAAGCTTCTCCCCACCTCTGTCTACCTCACGTCTTTCTCTCCCTCTTTCTACTTGCATGTATTTTACAGCCAGTATCCCCCCCCCGTGGAAGCATCTGTCGAGCCTCCTCTAACCATCTCCATCTGTCTGCCCTCATAAAATCTTTACTTCTCAACCCATCTCTCTACAGACTAATTGAGAAAAAAAAAAAGAAGCAGGATAAGAGGGGAGAAAAAGCCGCACATTTTTCCCTGCTCCGTCTCCTCTCGTGCTGCACTTGTACCGTCTCCGAGTCTCTCTGCGGAGTTAAAGCAGGGACTATAGCAGCTACTGCACAAGTACAGGTTGTAAAAGTAATAATAATAAAAACATCAGCTCTGTGCCTGTGAACTCGTGCACATAAAGAAATACACACGCACTACTCGAGTGAAACTACAGCGGGTGACAAAGGACCACCAGAACATTAAATTACATTTGATCAGATGACAACTCACTCTCCGTAGCCTCCAGGGGTTAAAGCTAGTCAGAAATAAAAGGCAAACTGTTAACCATAGAGCCTAAGCCCTAATCAGTGTCAGGGCACACACACTACATGGCTGGCCGCTGATAGTGTCGCCAAATAAACAAGGCCACTTCAAAGCCTTTTTCAATGATAGCCTTATCAATGTGACATTTGCTGTAACAGAGATATTACAAGCCTAAATCACGTTTTTTTATGCGGACCTTGTGATAATGTTCCTCCTTAACCTTTTTCAAAAGAGGGTCCCATTCTGGGCTGGGTAGAGGATTACAGTCCACTCGGAAGTGTTTGATGTCAAATGCCAGTGTTTGCTGTGTTTGGTCATTTTTGGACGTTGAAGCAACAGAAAGTCCACATGCAGGAAAAACAAACTATTCCTGTGAATTACTGTGAAATCTCCTCTGACAAACAAAGAAATGTGCTCGAGTCCACTTGTAGGTGCTTGGCTGAGTGCAGCAAATGAATGTCTGTAATGTCAAGCGCTGTGAAGAGGCTGTGGAGCTTCATCTCTCACATAATTCCATGAACGCACCCTCATCTTCTGTCCGGCATTTCAGCCTTTTCCCCGTACTTGGGTGACAATCATTGCATACAAAAGGTCCATTCGCAAGTATACAAAAGACTAGATATAAGACCAAATGTTGATGTACAACAAATTAAACGGTTTTGTTCCAATATCAGCATGCTGTGTCAGCCCTTCCTGAGATACAGTTTAAGCACATGAACCCGCAGCATCAACAGTGAGCATCCGTGAAGATGTCCACATTGAACGCAGCAAGAAAAGAAGAGGCTTTGGTCTGAAGAATCAGCTGCTTTGTCTCTATTTTCAGCCACACGTTACAGATTTAGCAGCCGCCTACAGACTGATGGTAGAAAAACGCCTCTTACCCCTCCTGTGATTTGCTGGTGCAGCGGAGAGGTGGTGGAAGAAAATCCACTTTTTCTCCTCGGTGACACGAGGCAGTTTCATGCTGTGATTGTTAACTTTGAAAACTGTTGGCCACAGTGGATGAACCGGGGTAATGTGGACTTCCACTAATGTGGAAGTTATTATTTTTATAGGCTAAATATGATAAGACCAAGACTTATAGCAATTCATTGTTTTATTAAAAGATAAAAAACACACACACACACACACGCACGCACACGCACACACACACACACACACACACACACACACACACACAACAGAGCACAACAATCAAACACTCTCAATGAAAGCTGACTGGTTATTTTCCATTATTAATGCTGAAAAACTCCAGGCAGCGGGGCGAGCCGCCGCAATAATTATACTTTTCAGCAGCAAAGAGGTGTGTTCATGCGTTTCAGGCAGGAAGAAATTATTTGTAACTTCGGTCTACGTGTCACAGTAGTCAGAGGACTCTGTTTACCGATTGGCTGCGGGTATTCTCCAGCCGCACTTTCGCCGCCGCTCCAGTGTGTTTTCACCGTTAGTCCCGTTCAGCATGTTAGGAAACAGTGTGACAGTTCACCAGCACACTGACCCGAGCATCTCCGGACTGGAGCGGTAGATGGAGGTGCAGGTCACACAACATCTCACAGGATAGAGGCAATGATGATTTGTGCCCTCTGTGTGTGTGTGTGTGTGCACATTGCTGTTACTTAATAGACACAAGCACACTTCTACTCAAAGTGTGTGTGTGTGTGTGTGTGTGTGTGTGTGTGTGTGTGTGTGTGTGTGTGTGTGTGTGTGTGTACGAGAGAGAGAGCCAAACAGAAATATGTTCCCGGATAAATGAGTGTCAGAATGGCGCAGCGATCTCATGGAGCTCTTCTGAAACAGCCTTTCTTGTGATGCGATTCTACGCACACACACACACACACACACACGCGCACACACACACACACACACACGCACACCGACGCATAAACGCACACACAGCCATCTAGGAAATGAGAATGGGCCCCATCCGTGGATAATGGTCCATCACAACCCATGATGGTTTCCTCTAGAAGAGTAAATGGCAGTAAATGAGATGTTGATTGAATCACAGCACTGTCATGTAGACCAGATGGCAAAAAAAAAAATGAAAACCTTGCGCCTTACCATGACACCAACGAAACAAACAGCGTCTAACAGGCTCCCCATTTCCTAAACAAACCCTGGAGTGGAAGGTGTGGGTCGAAACATGGAGAGAGAAAAACTGTATTCTGAATGAATGGGTAGCTGTGTTGTGAATAATAATATGGACGTTGTGTTACTAGCTTGGATATTAGAGTTTTTATGTCTTATTTAGACTGGGTTGGTGTACTATGGAGGGCAGCAAGATGGAATAATAAGCAGGGAGCTAAGAGTAAATCAAAGAGTGGACCCCCCCCCCTCCACCCCCGTGACAAAAATCCCCCTAATTGACCATAAGCCCTGCTCTCCCTCTGTGAACGGGAGAGGAGAATTTCACTACACGGTCAGACAAGTCTCACTTAACACAACTTTTTATTTAATTTAATTACATCACGCTTCCTAAATGAAGGACCCCCCCGCCCCCCTAAGAACACTGTCTTCTTTAATTACCTTGCCTTCAAGAAACAGTTTTGAGTTTTCTGGAAAGAAACATTGCTGAGTCAAAGCACATTTGTTCTCACCAGCTCTCCCACCCTGTGGATACATGAAATTAACTGCTGGCGTCATGGAAACATGCTCCGGGATAGAACAAAGCCAACCAATCTTGTTAAAAAGCCCTTATTGAAAAAAAAAAAAAAGAAAAGAGGGGGGGGGGGGCAATTGCCGAAAAGTTATTTTTCTCGAACATGAATGAAGTAACCAAGGGGAAAGGACTCGACTGCCAACACCAATGAAATCTTCTACTGCCTTTTGTGAAAGTTTTGGCTCAAATAAACTGTTTTCATCCACTTATTATGCCGTGCCTCGAGCCATGGAAGGTAACGGTGCGTGAGAGGGTTCAAATTGTCACAGTCATGCTCGAGGGCTAAGATGATGTCTCTACAACACGGACACGTCTGTGTACGTCTGTGGCAGATAATCCTTCGTGGGTGAAAGCGCAACATGCGAGTGTGACAAAGCGGTTCCAAATCCCATTACGGTACTTTGTGTTTTCACCTTCGGAGATGCAGGTGTGCATCTTTGGAGCACACAGCGCGAGCCCAAATGAGGCTTCAGTGATGGGTGTGAACTCTATGTGGTTTTAGGCAAATTTGGGGTGGGGGGTTTGTTCTCTTACATGAATTCTGGCAAGACCATTACTTTCAGAGGTGCTTTGTGAAATGCCGCGGCGTGAGCCAGCAACCTAAGTGTTCCAGCCATCCATTCAAGCAGCCTTCCCCACATCCTCCCATTTATACGGCCGTCCATTCCCAGAGTCAAACCCTGCGCCCTCTCAGCCCGCCAACAGCGCCAAGACAAGCAGCTTCCTTTCGCCAAAGCCCTTACAGGATCTCAACGGGGATGTGACGTACTCACGATACTTCACTGGTTTGAATAGAAAGCGTGGTGGGCAAAATGGTTACACCTTTTGGGGTTACTGTGAACAAACGACACGGGTCTCAGAGCAGAGTTCAGTCTTTCACAATCAGATGCTGTCATAATCCTCCAGTTATTATTACTATTATAATAACACCCCATCAAAAAGCCATTTGGCCAACGGGTCTATTTACCACATCAAATTCGAAACACATGGATGTTCAGTTAATTAAGCTTTCAATGGGTGTCATTTCACTGGCCTTCGCTGAATGTCATTCTGAAAAATAAAAGGGTCTGGCCTTCTTGTGACGATCCTGCCACTCTACTGGCTGTGTCCTGTTAAGGGGTTTCCTGGTGGGAGGAGCAGGGACCAGCCCATCTGATTGGAGGCCTCCAAGAAGACTATAAAAAGGCGGGACTTCGGAGAGTCTGGGTGGCTCTCTCTCTCGGCAGGGCCTGCTGCACCAGCCTCACCACAACTGTGTTGAAGTTGTATTAGCACCAAATAAAACAGTTTTGGGTCAAATGTCTGTGTGGCCTCCCTTTTTGTTGCCAGCCTTGAGCCAGGTGGTAACATTCTGCAAAGAGAACATGCTTCAGTTTCGTTTTTCCCCCTGTGAAAACCTCACGTCTCCCTCCGATTCCAAGCTCAACTCTCAGCGCTCCCCGCCGCACGGAGGAAGCGACGAGAGCGCGAAGTTGAAGTTGTGATCAAAACGTCAGATTCATCCAACAAGGCCACGTACCGCACAGAGCCACACAGTGACTCAGGTCAGCCAGAGGTTAGGCGAAGTCAGCGTTCTTTTCTCGTGAGCTCGGGGGAAAAAAAGGGCCACGTCAGCCAAAGACGGAGGGGTGCAGGTGAGAGCTACTGCCGCAGAGAGAGACATAACGGTGGACAGACACAGTGAGAGCAGGAGAAGGAACACATCCATCCGTGTCTCCCATGATGCATCACCTCTCTGTCCTTCCCAGGGCACGGTGGCTGATGAATGGCCGCGCTCACAGGAGGAGAACAGAGCAGAGTTATCCCCAAGGGACTGAAAGGGGAAAATGATTATTTCTTGGCTAAGTGGTTCTGGTTAGAGTTACAGCTAAATCTTGTCTGAGATGGAACTTTAAACCCGATACTCAAATGCAGAAGCTACACTGTGACCGAACTCCTAAGTTACAGACTTTATCCAGACCTGAATTTCTTGATCTGGTTACACTGAGTCATCCTGGCCCTTCTGATTACACAGTGAACATCAAACTTAATAAGTGTGATGATTTCTAGACCAGTGAATGTCTATTTTTCCATGTTTCAGAAGTTCCAGGGGAGGACGATATATTATTTTGGTAAAATGTGAACATTTAAAAGTATCATGTAAATCATTTTCGGGTCAGCAAGCTTGCCAGCGGGTCATTTTTGGAATTTCCTTGATTTTCACTGTAATGACTAAAAGTTAGTTAGTTTCACATTGTGGAAAACATGGTGAGAGTTAAGTGAAAAAATCAATACCACACGTGTCCATTATAAGTGAAGCTACAACCAGCAGCCAGTTAGCTTAGCTTAGCAACAGAGGGAAACGGATTGTTTTTTTTTTTTAGGTATAACGTGTTAGATTAGAGAGTTTTCGAGGGGTTAATAGATTTTTTTACCCTGATTCCAGTCTTTAAGCTAGATTCATTTTTCGTTGTAAGTATAGAAGAAAATGGCAGCAGTGCCATGCCAGACACACACCCAGACAAGCAGGAGATGACTCAGAGGACAGAGGCGCTCGCGACTGACAGAACTCCCATATTGCTAAATGATTTCCTCAGTGTGTATGCCATTTGTTAAACGTGTATAAACACTGCATGGATAGCCGCTCCAACATCTGCAGTAGTAAGGCCCATGGTGACGCAACACAGCCGAGCAGCAGGCGGCGATCTCTTCCCAGAGACAAAACACAGAGACGGGACCTTGCATGTCCCCAAATCAACACGCACACGCACACGCATGCGCGCACACGCACTCATGCACACGCACTATTAGTGCCGGACCCTGGGGAATTTCAAAGAAAAAATATCTCCCAGAACTTCCCGCATTAGCCCCACTCCTCCCCTCTTCTCTCTCCGTCCTCTCTGCCATCCTTCTGTCCTCGGCCCCTGAAGCCCTCAGCAGTCGGCACCAAGTAGTTTAACCTCACTCGCCGTCCGTCCGTCCATCCATCCTTTCCTTCTTTCATTCTTCCTCTCCCTTTGGACGGACAGGAAACTTTGAGACAACTTTTGGGAGACAAGAGATGAAACTCGCTCAAATGTGGGCAGCCATGATTAGAAGAAGAAGAAAAAAATAGAAGTAACCACCAGCTCCTCTGCGCTTCCCCCCCGTCAACAAACAATGGCGCCCGGCTTCCTGGGATTGATCCAAAAAGCGCTTTATCCCGGCAAAAAAAGACAAATGGAAGCAGAGTGCAGAGTCTGTCTGAGCAGTACCAACTGTGACACTAATGCATCCATTCCCTTTCTAAATGTTACAGTATGAGTACATGTACCACGGATGTACCGTAGGTACCTCACTTCTAATCATATTGTATTTCAAAGGAGTATCCTGACGTATCCTTATGAACCTTCATCGTGGCCTTAAAGCTCAACAATAACCAGGAAAACAAATTCACACCAGCTGAAGAACAGAACAATATGCAACTTGAACTAGTTCTTTAGCTTAATCATAAATTGGACGGGCATGTCACGCTTTAAGTTTGACCTTCATGGTAACAGGAAGTTGCATACATACAGCAGGTGGTGAGAAAGAAAGAAAGAAAGAAAGAAGTTAATCCATGTATTAACAGTCATGTCACTTTTGGAATGACAGTGGAATGCTGTATTTACATTTTGGTGGTCAGATACCTCTTTTGTTCAATAATAATTACAGACAGAGCCTTTAATTACAGTACTCGTGCTTCTCCTGACGACCATCTGTTCACAAGTTCAACGGATGTGACGGGAAAGCGACGGCTACTCCTGTGGGCTTAAATAAACGCACAGTGAAGGCTCAAGGTTGATTTACTGAACGGAAAAATGCATGTGTGAATGCAAACACACACATAACACACACACACACACACACACACACACACACACACACACACACACACACACACACATCACACAGACGTCACACACACAGCAAAGCAGAACCTCGGTTAAGCCAGCGCTTGAAATGTAATGCTAGTCTATTCATGGTCTTACGGTACGGGTGCTTGGATAGCCCAAAAAGCACAAAGATAGACCAACAGTTAAGCAATAATTTGTCCAATTTGATAGAACAAGTCAAAAACAACATTATGTTGCACATTATATGAAATCCAATTATAATAAAATCTGAAGTTACACTACTGTACTGTTTTTGTAAGTTACAATATAATCAAATAATATTTGATCTGGAATAATAATATTTCATTTATTGGTTAGCTAATGTACACTGGATTTCAGTTCAGGATGACCCCGACTATGTTCACGTCAAGTTTCATGTGATTTTACTGGACAGTTTGAGAAAATTAAAAGGCAAAGTCGGCTCAAATGGCATCTATTTTCATTGTTTCCTCATATTTTAACTGCATGATACGATACAAAGTCAGGTAGTTTTTGCAGATGTTAGGGGTCAAGATTTTCCCGGCCACTGGTCTTTTTATTGGCCATGACTTATCACATATTGCAGGGAAAGGTGTTGTGTTTGTTTGTTATGAAGTTCAATTTCATTACTGATCACATACAGATCCACACTGGAAGGGATTATGTAAATTGCAATAATGATTAGGCTAATTGTCTGTATGGATATTATTTATAGATTTTTTCTGTAAATGTGCACATACATTGAGAGTAGCAAATTAAGATTATGTTGTCACAAAATCCTTCATTAGATCCTTCATCACATCAAATAAATTTAGTTGTGTGATTAGTAATAAATGTCAATGAGAGAAGTTTTTTCTTGGGAGCAAAACCCAGATGTTTTGCTTTGGCTCTTTATTGAATATAGTAAAATTATGTGTAATCTGACATGGACATAGTCGGGGTCATCATGAACAAGAATCCAGTGAATGTTTACGAGAATTTAAGGACTTCCTGTAATCAAGGTTCAAATATGAGGAAATTATGCATATGAATGCTATTTGAGCTGACTTTGCCTTTAATTTTCTCAAAAACTGTACAGTAAAAAAAGAATCACATGAAATTTGAGATGGATATAGTCAGGCTCATCCTGAAAAGAAATCTTTGCTAACCAATAAAGGAAACACTTTTATTTAGACACCATTTGAACTTTCCAGCACCCCTTTTATGAAAAAAACAGTACAGTAGTTCAACTTCCGATTTCTATTATAATTGGATTTCATATAATGTCATAACAACATCATAATGCTGTTTTTGACTTGTTACATCACATTGGACAAACGACTGCTTAAATATAGGTCTATGTCCGTGCTTTGGGGGCTGTCAGAGCCCCCGTACCGTAACACCACGAATAGACGAGCGTTGACCGACGTTTCGCAGATGACTGCTCGCTTAACCGCAGTGAGGTTTTCTGCGCGAGTCAGCGGGGTGTCGCGCCCGTTTCTCACCGCTTGTAGCACTGACAGCCTAGCCAGCCCTCAGCCTAGAGGGGGGGGGAACAAAGTTATCGCTCTTCTTTGAACATGCACTCGGCAAGAGTTGCATGCAAATGCGCAGCACACTCCGTCAGCCTCCAACACAACACAAGGGATGCGTCTCATTCCGCATTGATCACCATTCCTAGAAAGCCTGCAACGGTCCTTTGAACAACGAGCACACATTTGTTGTGTGGAGTGGGAAAAGATGTGGAAGAGAGTCCTTTGTTTGCCTTCATCGCTCCCTTTCCTTCCTAAAAATAACTTTTTGGTTAAATGCCATTATTATTTGGCCGAGGCACTTTCTCCAGAGAAGAGCACAGCTCACCTGTTTTTTTTTTTTTTTTTATCTCAGCATCTGAATTGACAAGATGTCAGTGGAGACGATGCGCTGCAGCCACACCATTATTCCACCAGACTACCAGCCCTCGGCTGCAAGAAAACCTAACAACAACAACAACAACAACAATAATAATAATAATAATAATAATAATAATAATAATAATAACAACAACAACAACAACCCCAAAGCAATCACCACAACACAAGCCTTGGAGAGGAGTAAGACAACAATGACATGGGTGATAATTGAAGAATAAAAAGCTGCTGTAGTGCCGTGTATTACATGCATGCCTGGACAAGAGAGCAATCATCTCCACCTTCTAATTGTGGACTGGAGTCCTGAGACCAAACAGACAATGGTCCCCTTTCTGTCCGGTACCCAGGTCGTGTAAACACACCGCCACGCGCACGGACCACCGCTCTGCAGGGTGTCGGGGCCATCGCGTGCAACCAACAGGGCAGCGTGGATTTAATGCAACGAGATTAATTGTGTGTACGAAAGAGGAACAGTAATAGTTGCTCTTACATTGTGGCTTCCACGGGGCCGATCAGTGACGTGTACAAACTATCCCATGTATGTTTAATTAATCGTATTCAAACTATCCCATGTATGTTTAATTAATCGTATACAAACTATCCCATGTATGTTTAATTAATCGTATACAAACTATCCCATGTATGTTTAATTAATCGTATATAAACTACCCCATTCTACGATAGGATGCGTTTAATGGAAAGTGACTCAAGAGTTACTGCTTGTTTAGTATCTTTCTGAGAAAGGCTTCAGATTATTAAGATGATGATTAAGATGATGATTAAGATGATGATTACATTTTGTTTTCGTTTTTCTTAAAGTGTGGTCAAACAAAAAAAAGTAGTCTTTTAGGCCTAGGAATGGTTTTCAACGGCTCAACAGAGACGCGTTAGTCTTCGTAGTTACGGGGGGAGAGAGGGGAGAGAGAGGGGAGACAAGACCATGAGGGATTAGTTAAGGCTCAGATAAAGTGCTTCAAATTCATCTGGATTGTATGAAACGCATCCCCCCCCCCCCCTCCTCCTCCTGCCACATGCCCGGGACAGCGAACCCTCTCCGGTTTAGTCTCCGAACAATAGAGAACCTCAGTCGCGGTAACAAATGACACTAAACAAGCGGCAACAGAAACAGCAGGAGAAAACATAAAAACAAAAAACAACAACAACAACAAAAAACTCACCTCCTCCACTGTGAGAGGCATGCATATCCTGTACTCCTTCAGCAACATCTTCCGCCGTGCGCGCGTCTCTCTTGTGCAATCACAATGTGTCAAAAACCAGCCGAGTAAACGATCCCTCCGCCAGCCGACGGGATGAGTGTGATGTCTGGAGACGTGTCAGCGCATGTGGAGAGGATGGTCAAGCCCGGGTTATGAAACGCAGCCCGAGTGGAGGCTGAGTTCTCTCATTGGGAACCTGCGGACACTCGCCGACTGGGAGCGATTAGGGCAGTAATGAGCTCGGTCTGAGGCTCGTCCCCTCTCTTATCGCGCTGAGGAGTCAAGCTGAGCGAACACAGCCGAACAGGACCGGAACCCGGAGGGTGCGGGGCTTCAAAATAAGAGCGTGAAACTTGTCATGTTCGGGAAAAAATAAATACACTGCAGATATCCCTGTTGTCTCATGTAACACTTAACAGTCGTAAAAAAAAAAAATATGATTCAAATGATCATTTCACCAAATGATAGCCTGTATCCAAGGCTGGATTACCAACTGAAGCTGGCACATGCCTGGGGCCTCAGATCAAGGGGCTCCCAAAAGCTAGGCTGCTTGTCAATTGTTTTATGGTCATTTAATGAACTGTACATTTGTTAGGTAGCCCTGTGTCAAAACCTGGTTTTAGGAGGGTTGTTACTGGGGTTTTTATTGTGCGCACACAATGTAAGATGTTTGGTAATGAAGTAGTCTTTGAATCAAATTACCACAAACTAAAATTGAGTATTATTCCAGCACTTACGACAAGGATTTTACTTTCTTGTAATTTGAAGGCAATTACAGTACAGAGGGATTTCCAGTATCTTAGTCATTGATTACCTTCTATCTATCTATATATCTATATATCTATCTATCTACCTCTTTCTATCTATCTATACATTTATCTATCTATCTATCTATCTATCTATTCATCATCTATCTACCTATATATCTATCTATCTATTCATTCATCTATCTATCTATCTACATTACATTTAATTTATCAGACGCTTTTATCCAAAGTGACTTACAATAAGTGCATTCAACCATGTGAGTTCAAACCCAGAACAACAAGAATCAAGAGAGTACAATTCCTCAAGAAAGTCAAACTACCAAGTGCTATAAGTAAGTGCCATTTAAGTGCTACTAAAGTACTACGATATATATATATATATATGTACACATCTTCTTCTTTTTTTTAATTCCAGGTATAGTCGGAAGAGATGTGTTTTTAGTTTGCGGCGGAAGATGTAGAGACATTCTGCTGTCCTGATGTCATTGGGGAGCTCATTCCACCATTTAGGAGCCAGGACAGCGAACAATCGTGATTTTGTTGAGTGGTTAGCTCACAGTGATGGAGCTACAAGCCGATTGGCAGATGCTGAGCGGAGTGAGCGGGCTGGGGTGTAAGGTTAGACCATGTCCTGGATGTAGACTGGACCCAATCTGTTCGCAGCACGGTACGCAAGCACCAATGTTTTGAAACGGATGCGAGCAGCCACCGGTAGGAGGCTGCTCTATCTATCTATCTATCTATCTATCTATCTATCTATCCATCCATCTACCTATCTATCTATCTACCTACCTACCTATCTATTCATCCATATATCTATCTAACTAACTATATATATATATATATATATATATATATATATATATATATATATATATATATATATACATACATATATATATATATATATATATATATATATATATATATACATATATATATATATATATACATATACCTATCTATCCATCCATCCACTGTAGGCTTATTATTGACCGACATTTTCAGTCTTTCTTGAATGACGAATATTTTGAAAAACGTTTGACCGGATGTGACATTGCCTTATGCCAGGTAGCTTACACACAGCTTGTTTTGGGTTTTTTTCTTCTTTTTCTTTAACGTACCGCTACAAATAAATGTCCAATTCGCTGCTAAAGAAAATATGTGCTTTTCAAAGCAGAGTTCCGTGAACCCGCCCTCACGCATCAAGGTCGTTGTCTTCAAAGTTATAAGGACGAAACAAGTCTTTGAGCGGGAGGGAAGGTGGCTCTCCGCTTTATCCGGTTCTTCTTCTTCTACTTAAAGCAGCTTGCAGAGGCATCGGAAAATTTACGCGGTTAACAGAAGCCCCCGCCCCCCTCCCCTCCCGCTCCCCCGACCCCCTCTCCTCCCGCTCCCCCCTCGGCTCGGCCCGCTGAAACACGACGCGGTACTTGGTGGAAGCGTCGGTCGAGTTAACCGCAGCGCAGGAAACATCAGCTCGCTGCTGAGCATACCCCCACCCCCCGCCACCTCCCCTCCCCACATCTGTCTCACCCTTTCTTTCCGTCTCACATATAGCATGTGCACACACTTATGTCTCGTCAGGGCTACGAAAGTAAAATGAAATGCTATCTGACAATAACAATGTAAAGTACGGGCAGTGCAGCAGGGCCTTCACACGTGTGGTGTTTTGGTAGGCCTGGTGTCCTTCCACTGTTATCCTAGACCTACATGTAGGCATGGCAAAGAAAAGAAGAAGAGCTTTGTTGTTTCATGGCCAAGCTGAAATGCTTTTAACTCACCAAATCAGTCACCTGACCTTAATCTATCTATCTAAAAAAAAAAAAAAAGCCCCTGAAACAAAAAAGCAAGAAAGAGGAATCCAGTACATGAACCCCACCACGCCTTCCAGTATAGCTACAGATGTATGCATGTATAAATTTCACCGCTCTGTATTATTTACTACTTTCAGTCGTTCACCTCAAGGTGACAAATGAAGGAGGCGTCTGCTGAAACGTTTCACAAATGCCCTTTAAATACTGGCCTGTTGGGTTAAATATACGTACTTAAGAGTAGTCTGTATCTGTGATGAAATCTCTCAGAATTAGTCACACTTACTCGTTGTCTTGACAAAAGAGAGAAAAAAAACACACATTAAACAGTCCCTTTTAATGAAGGGGGGGTCTGGGGGGGGGGTTGTATTGCTGCCTTCATTGACACCTGTGATTTGTTTGGGTCGACACTCAGCAAAATTCACGCTCATAATTCTGCATTGAAGATGCTGACAAACTGCACTTTGCACTGTCAGCACGCATTCAGCGTTTCCCCGAGAAATATATTCATGCAGGGTGGCAAGCCCTCCCAGACGCCATCTGAATTTAAACTCTCCACTTAATCCCCAAACTGATGCGTGAGCAGCTCCTTAAAGCAGGGTCACCAACTTATTGTACTGAGACGCTGGGATATATTTACGTGGAGGACATAGTTCACAGAGCAATTTAAAAGCATCGCTCCAAATGTAACTAGGTGTTTATGTTTGTAATACGAGTAAATCACAAGGCTCAGTGACTGACAAATTTGATTAAATACATAATTTGCATGTGTTATAAAGGAAGATCAGTTAACAAATGTCCTCAGGCCAACTGTCTTAAAGCCCTGATTAATTTGTCTCATTAACTGCTCATCAGTCTTATGTTGAGGTTTTCTCATTTGTGTTCTTCTAAATGGTCTGACAATGTGTAGCGGCAAATTAAATGAGTCATATTCACAATGAAATGATCTTAATGATACCTCATCGCCACAGCATAGCACGTGTATTGTAGATCTCAGGAAGCTATCAGATATAATGTCACTAAAGAGCCACATTTACCAGAGAAAAAGAAAAAAATGCTCCTTCAAATTTAAATGCATGCACTCATTTGCCATCGAAACAAGTAGCACGGTTTCAAATAGAAATAATAAACCTGATGACTTGTATTGCTATCTAGTTGCTAGTGCTTGTTAGCATATGGGCTAACAGGTGCAATAAACATATATTGAGTTATCTTATCATATCAGTTATAGATAGCGTACTATGCATATAGATATAGGCTGACATACGGCTTACTACACCTCATCAAATTACTTTATTGTCCAATAAAGGCTTTCTGTATGCCTGCTACATGAGTTCAGTGGCGTTTGTGTGGCTTTATAAGAGGCTCAACTACACTGCGGATTCTTAAAAATAGCGAGTAGACAGTTTCAAGAAAGGGACAATGAGGGAAAACCCCCCAAAGAGCCGGGAGGTCATTGCACATCATCAGTGAGGGATCATGAAACTGTCAATCTGTTTTATAGGCATGTTTTTCGATCAATAGGACGTTCCTCTCGTGCCCTGGGATGTCTCAAGGCACGAGGGGGTGGGGGGGGGGGGCTTTGTGCATTCAGTTTAATCTGATGCACAACACAAGGAACGTCTCTTTTGAAAATGTCAGGCCTGTATTTCATTTCTGACGGTCTGTGTTTATATTTACATAAAACCCTGAAGCTTGAGGGCCACGGGACAGGGACGGGCTTTCATGTGTGTGGTGCATCGGACCTCATAACCTAACTACTTCAATAAGGTCTGCATTGATCAGAAAGGGGCCTTCGAGCCTGATGTCATCTGAGCTGCTGTGTCGCGTCATACCAAACAAATCTCGAAGCTCTGAAATAGCCAAACGCCACAATTTTGCAGAGGAGCACGACATCTAAACAGGGGAGGGGGTTGGGAATGGTAAGTCTGTCTGCCGCCTGTCATTCATCGGTGATATTAAGGATAATATTGATGATCACGATGGCGATGATTTGAGGCCTCAATCAGTCTCCTTCAGCTGAGCTCCTCCCGGTGTTTTTTAGCAGTCAGAAAACATTTGCTCAAAGCACACAGATTATTTCCCTTGCCTCTGCAATCAGAGTTCTTGTTCCCTCTCCCTCACAGTGGAGCCGAGTCATGTGCAGTTTGTTGGGCTCGCGCAGTCTGAGCTGAGCCTGCTCTGGGATCAAACAGATTTTGGCTCAGGTCTTAAGGGCTTTCTCTGCCACGCGCAGGGAAAATCACTGACCCAAATCACTGAAGGTGGCATTGGAGCCTTTCAAAGCAGTGAACTGTGTGTGTGGACAGGAATGCACAACGCAGTCATTAAAGGGACACCTACTGGTGGACTGCTGTCATTGAACTCCGTGTCCATTCACATGATCGTGTCCATTCACAAAGTTCTTCATTCCCCCCTGATCATTTGATTGGAAAGGTGTTACACTTTTAAAATGTGTTTGTGTTATTATCTTCCTCATTCTATTTTTGTATTATCATCATCATCCTCCTCCTTCGTCATCGTCACTATCATTATTGCCAACACGACTCTGACGTTTGGATTTTTGTTTCCCACGGTGTCATATGTATGAACTCAAGGCTCTCAGCTCAATTTGACAAAAAAGCCTACACCCAATGACGAGGATGCCATCATAATCACCTCCGTCACCAATAAGATAAAGTTGAAATGAGAAAGTCTCAAAGTGACAGTGTCCCCTAATCGTTGTGTTTGTCTTTTTGTTGTTGTTGAACAGGCAGGAAACAGTCATTCAGGTCAGTCCCTCCAAAGAAAGCTATGGCGGTGCTATAAGGAGCACAGAATCTTTTTTGGGTCTTCTTTTGTATTTTTCTGTCACTTTTTACACTTGCAGACCAAACAATTATGTAAAAGAGAATTGTGTGTTCCTCTTGAGTAATGAAAAGGTACCCCTAGTTATTTCCATGCTAAATATAGACTCATTTAGTTGGGCACTGGATTAAAAAAAGCCTGATTTTAAAATAGCACCCGCTCTAAATTAAAATGACTTCCTGAATAGAAAGAAGCCTTAAAGTAGCTCCTTGGAGAGGGGAGCGACTCGTTATTAAATGCAGTTGTGACAACTTCGCAAAAACATTAAACTAGATGTCTAAAAATGTAAATCCCCTTGTTCAAACAAATTTAAACTGCACAGTGTCTTCAACACGCCATTCTCAAAATATGTGTCATAATTAAAGGGCATTCATTACGTAGATGTAATAGAATGTCATAACTATGGTACAATCAGATTTAGTAACATGATAAAGTAATAGAAAATGATAGAAAGATATTTTGGTTCAATTGAATAGGCTACCAAAAAGGAACCTATATTGTTTCTATATTATTCCCATATTACTGTTTAGTTCAGAATATGATTGACCTATAGTTTATTTATGTATTAAAATATTATATTTAATATTCATATATATTTACAGCTATCAAGGAACAACACTAATCCTGTGTTTTCTGTGGTTTTGTTTGCGTAACTACATAGAGAAGTATTTTATCAAGAACATTTTACATAATGCATACTAATAGTGCAGAGTCGAGCAACGAAGCCCTCGGTCTCAGCAGAAAGTTGGCATTATAACGCCTGCCTAAAATATTCTGGAGGGTTTGGGGGGGTCCTCACTGGGTCCTTCAGGCGCCTCGGACAGCAGTTTGATACTCTCCTCTGATTGGTCGCCCACCTTTTCGTTCATGTGACAAGCATAATAGTGCTAGGCTAATTTCACAAGAAAAGAGAAACACCGTACATTACTCTAACATGAACAACACGATGATGGATCCGCCCAAAGAGGAACGATCTGAACGATCTGATGGGAAAATTGTGAAGATGGAGGTTGACTACAGTTCAACTGTAGACCAACGTCTCCCGGAATGCGAAAAAATGGCTAAAGTAAGTCTGAAAGATGCCAACGCCGGCTGAGTCATGGTGCATCAGAATCAGTGCGTTAGCATCGAAGCTAACATCGACGTGTTTTAGCACTGCCCGGAAACACTCCCATAATTAAAATATTGAGCGTAAATTACTCATAAATGTATATTTGTTTTACTTGGACACATGTCAGCTACCCTTTTATCGCCACATACACTTTAGCTATGTATTTGATATTTGGCTCGCTAGCATGCTAGTAGTCTTAGCGGTCAAGTCATTGGCAACATCCTAAGCTAACTTGTTAGCCAGTCAAAGTACCTTTTTAATTCAGTGTTAGTCCAAAACCAGAAATGAACATTAATCTTTAGTAAGAAGTGTCACTGACGCCAAGCGTGTGTGCTTTTCTGTTGCAGGAGGGCAAGCTGCAGGAGGCTATTGAGAGCTTGTTGTCGTTGGAGAAGCAAACCAGAACGGTAAGTTGTACACAGTCAAACTGCTTTCGCCTACTTCCCTTCCATTAGGATGCGTTAAATCCAACATCTGGGAGATTGAGCCCCAAATGTGAATGTCATAAATTCATTCGATTCCTGATATGAGTTAGCATTATTTCTCAGCCATCCCCATCAGCTTTAATGTCCAAGTAAATGTGAACACCTGCCAGGAATCCGACAGCCGTATTTTGTTGTTCTGTATTTTGATAAATTATTGTTCAATTCAAGACTGGTATCTGCTGAACTGGTCTAAGCTGTGTAAATGGTCTTAAGTTAGAAACACAAAGGGTTCTTGTTTATTCTGGAAAACATGAAATTCTGGAGCTCTGCTTTCCTGCCATGAACAAAACCCAAATTAACCAAAATGTCCTGGAAAACAAGTTTCCTTAATTAACTTGTGTGGATCATCGGCAGCAAATATGACATTTTTAGAGTAGTTGTGTGAATGAAATAACCAATTAATTTATGTGTTATTTTGTGTCTTGTGCCTTCAACCCCTGCTCAGGCATCAGACATGGTGTCCACTTCCAGAATCCTTGTGGCTGTGGTCCAGATGTGTTATGAAGCCAAGGATTGGGATGCACTGAATGAAAACATCATGTTGCTCACCAAAAGGAGGAGTCAGCTAAAACAGGTCAGATACTTCTTTTCTACCAGTTGTCTCCAAACATATTCTTATTAGTCCAAAAGTCTGAAAATAAATGTTTGTGATCTTACAAGCCACACTACTGACTAGTTAAATTACCCACTAACGGACACTGTTGTTTGTAGTCATGATATCAAGCACACCTTGTACACTCTGCAATTTTGACACCGTATTTGAAGCCTTGGATTCCTGTTTTGAAATAGTGTCTTTTGAATGGAAAATTAACTTTTTTGGAAAGTACGCACACCTTGCAGCCGTTCTTTGTCGAGCTCTAAGGACGACTAAATCAATTTTTTTTTTTGCTCTCTTTCTTATCAGGCTGTCGCCAAGATGGTGCAAGAATGCTACAAGTATGTGGATGCTGTGACCGATCAGCCCATAAAGCTGAGACTCATCGACACACTTCGCACCGTGACTGCTGGCAAGGTCTGTGTGTTAAAACAGAGCTGTATACTAGCAACAAAAGGAAAGTTGGATAGATTTAAGCAGTTGTCAAATTAAGTACTGCACGCCACATGGTGCCAGATGTGGGGGAGCTTGAAAGTCAGGTTAACTCTGACTGAGGAACCCAGAGACGTGTGTATTATCAGATGTATTAGCCTAGAAGTTGAGTTTGTTTGTTTATCTAAGGGAAATCTTCAGAGGGAGGAAACAATGGCATTTACTAAGGTTTTATGCAATTTTTGAGGTTATGATTAAATGGAAAATTCTCTTCTTCTGAGTAGCAGATGCAAATGTGCTCAGGTATATAAAGTATAGGTTGTGGTAACTAGCACATAACCATTCCAATCAAGACAGAAGCCATGTCCTCCTCTCTAATACACTAAACATGTCCTCCTCATAGATCTATGTGGAGATTGAGCGTGCCAGGCTGACGAAGACCTTGGCCAATATCAAGGAGAAGTGCGGAGAGGTCAAAGAGGCCGCTGCCATTCTTCAGGAGCTGCAGGTAAAAGACGGACAGCCTTTATTCTAGGATGAAGAAAACTTTGTGCAGTTGTGGGGGAGACAAATGGGGGCACATCTATACTTTAAGAGGTTTGAAAGAATTTGATCATATGGGATATCTTTGTCCCCACATTTCTAAAGGGGAAGAAATACACAAACTAAGTGAAAGGGAAGTTGTATGTTCCGCTGTTTGGAAAGTCCTTAATGTATTTATTTTTTTTGTCTCAGGTGGAGACATATGGCTCGATGGAGAAAAAGGAGAAGGTGGAGTTCATCTTGGAGCAGATGAGGCTTTGCATTGCAGTCAAGGATTACGTTCGCACCCAGATCATCAGCAAGAAGATAAACACCAAATTTTTCAAAGATGAGGGAAATGAGGTAGGAGAAGGAAGCCAGGAATTGAGTGCCAACAACATGCTGCAAAGTGTTGTACCGGAACACTAACTTTACCATTTTGCCTAATAAACAACTCAGGAGTCCAAGCTGAAGTACTACAACTTGATGATTCATGTAGACCAGCACGAGGGCTCCTACCTGTCTATCTGCAAACACTACCGGGCCATCTATGATACCCCCTGCATCTTGGCGGACAGCAGCAAGTGGCAACAGGTACATTGGCTTTCTCTCATAGCCACAGTTTATTCAATTTATTTATTATTTATTTTCCTGTAGTCAATTACGTTACGATAAAATTTAATGCAGTAACAATATGGATAGTGCTTTACTGTTTTTCTTATTGTTTTCCTGCCTTAGTGCTGGAGCACAGTACCTCGGTTGCAGAAGAATATGTTTGGAAATACAATAGATTGCTGTACAAACCCTGTCTTAGACTTATTGAGAGTTATTGGTACTGAAATCTAAACCTTTGCACTAACTATGCTCATGATGTGTTTTTTCATCAGAACATTACTCTGAGCGTATACCCAGGTTATGAACACCCTTTTGATTTCCGCTCTTTTCTATGAACAGTGACAGTCTCAGCATAGTTTGCAATAATAACAATTAAAAACAACACTATATATCTGTTTCACAACTTTACTTTGCTTGTTGCCATTGGGGTGTTCTGAAAAAGCCATGAATGCATTTGTATTTCAGGCCCTGAAGAGTGTGGTGCTGTACGTGATTCTTTCCCCTTACGACAACGAGCAGTCGGACCTCGTGCACAGAATCAGCGAGGACAAGAAACTGGAAGAAATTCCAAAGTACAAGTAAGACAAACTTTGTGCTCCTCTGCCTGTCGGCTTCACCCCGAAAACAAACAAACGTCCCTCAGACTTAATGTGATGTGGGTCCCAATGACTCCGTCCTCTGTGTATGCAGTTACAGCGCGTCAGCTACTACTTAAGCAATAATCAACTGTACAACATACCAGTCTCTCCCGTGTCTGCAGATGTTGAACTGTGGCCAACAGATGGGGTTCCTGACACACACCGTATACAGTGCATGTAGTGAGACACCCCTTTTGTGAATGCAGGAATTTTCACGATGTTCCTCCTGTCATTCCTCAGGGACCTTCTGAAACAGTTCACCACCATGGAGCTGATGCGCTGGGCCGCCCTGGTGGAGGATTATGGGAAGGAGCTGAGAGAGGGCTCACCTGACAGCCCTGCCACAGACGTCTTCTCTAGTTCAGAAGAGGGGGAGAATCGGTGGAAGGACCTGAAGAACAGAGTGGTGGAGCATGTAAGTCCCACAGTCAGGTGTAGGCGCCGCACAGTTGATGCGTACGTAGTCAGATGGGTTTGATGACAATTTGTTGATGCTTGGCAGCTGGGAAACATCTGATCAAATAAGTGATTTTTTTTCAACTGCCTTGTTATCCCAAACTAGGCTAGCACATTCAAACCAATGATTAACAACGGAGAAGCCTGTTATTAGCAACAAAAACAAAATGTGGACGTTGTGAATCAGGCCTTGTTCAGACTGCCATCCCAAATCCTTTTTCTTTTTTTGACATATGCGGATTGTATTTAGATTGAGTTTAAAAAGTCTGGACAGCAAAAAATACATGACAAGATATATTTTTGCAATTTGGATGCAAACCACATTTGTGGTTTGAAATGTGATTCCAGTCAGACTTCTAAAGATGCGTCTCAGTCCGGAAGTCAGTTGAACGTCGGGGACCGCAGAAGTCCGTGGACAGATGTTGTTGGCACTTTCCTCCGTCACTGAGTTTGAGAAAGCGAGTTTAGTGGAAACTCTGAGTTACTGTGAGAATCTAAATCCTGGTTGTATATTAGTTTGTTAATCGGGAAAATCTTAGGTTAGTGCTTTTTTGTGTTGTCAAAAAAAAAAAAAAAAAAAATCTTTGAACAGAAAAATGGGGGGAAAATGGAGTCCGTGTTTTTAAATGCATCAGTGACTGTGTTGACATTAACTACATGTTTTGTCCCCGGCAGAATTAAGACAAACAAATATATTTAAAATGTAATGTAGGTTACGGACTAGATTCCATCACTTTTATCATCCATTAAGGGAATGTAAGTCTGGTTAACGATGAATTAACAGGCAACACAATTAACAGACGACACAACACATAATACAACTTTATTGTGTTTACTTATTGACACGTTCCCCGCTCTGACTTAAATGATATGAATGATGATAAATGTGCACGTTTATAAAAAAAACAAACTCAAATTGATTCATTTAAGTGGATGTACATCAAATTGGATTAAATGGAGTAAAATTACCAGAGAGCAGTAGAAGTGCAATGCAAGCCAAATAGTAAAATTAGGATTTTTATATTGAAGCTCTGTGCAGATTCATTGGCTAAACTGGCAGACTCTTATGTGCAATATTAAAGTGTGCTAAAATTGGATTAGTAATGGATGGTTGGATTTCACTCATGAATATTTCTTTTTTTCAGCTGTAACTAAGTGGTGCTATGACCTGAATGCACCTCTGTTCTAACCTGATATAATTATCATATTATTTTCTGCAGCAGATATGTATATTAATTAAATTCTCCCTTTTTTTCCCCCCCAGAACATCAGAATAATGGCCAAATATTACACCAGAATCACAATGAAGAGGATGGCTGGACTCCTTGACCTCTCTATTGACGTAAGCCAAGTTTTACTAATTAGCCGTCTCTAATTCAGCCAACCTGGTTTGATAATCAGGATTTGGTCTCACTGAAAAGAGTACGTTGTCGCTCCTGGCGGGAAATTTTACTGCTACAGCAGCTTAGAGTAAAAATATATTTTATATAATTCTTTTACTTTACATACAGTACATATACACACGCGTGAAGGTGGCTATAGTACAAAATTAAATGCAAGGTGTACTGCGTTGGTGTAGCGCAGTTATGGATCAGTAATTAGGTAAAGACGAGAAACATTTGAGTCCAGGGTTCGGATGTTTGTATGAAAGAAAGTCTAACGCGACGTCTGTCTGCTCAAATATTTCCCCAGGAATCCGAGGAGTTCCTCTCCAGCCTAGTTGTAAACAAGACCATCTACGCCAAGGTCGACCGGCTGGCCGGCATCATCAACTTTCAGAGGCCTAAAGACCCCAACGACCTGCTCAACGACTGGTCGCACAAACTCAACTCCCTCATGTCTCTGGTCACCAAGACCACTCATCTCATTGCCAAGGAGGAGATGATCCACAACCTGCAGTGAACCAATAACAATGTTATTTTCTGTTTCGGTTCATATTTGTTTGTTTGTTTTTTTTTCCTTCTGTGGGAATGTTTTTGAATAAACAGTACATAAGCGGACTGTGAATGCAGCGTTAATCCAATGTCATATAATTGAAGATAAATCTGCAGCACCCCAACTATGTTCATTTTTTTACTTTCCAGTAAAACCTTGACAATAAACACATGAGCACCTCCCTTCTTTGCATCCTTGTCAGTGACTGGATCCTGAATGTGCTTCCCATTGCCATTTTAATGGATATTAAACGGTAGTTTCATATTCATTGCCGTGTGAAAACAAGGCTAAAAACTATTTTTAAAATGTATCCGTAGCAATGTAAACAATAACCTCATATATGGTCTACATTTGTATGCAGGTTTTAAAAGGTATTTAACCTGTCCGGTGTACAATCTAATAGAACAAATGTTAAGCTTCTTATAAGCATCAAAACCTCTGGTCAAAGGTTACGCTGAAGCAACAATTACAATCCACTCCAGGTTTACAGTAACAAAGCGAGACGCTACAATTGTTTGTGTCTGCAGCTAAAATAATCTACAATTTCAAATTGCATATTGTCTTGTAATTTTGGTGCGATGGCTCGTAGCTCAGCCATGGTGTCTGAAACATCTCGGCGCCGTCTCCTTCTACGCCAGTTAATTAGGTAATAAGGAGAGCCGTTCTAACGGACTCTGTTCTGACAGCTTGTGGATGTTCATGTTGCTTTCTCCTTTCATTTGGCGCCCACCTGCACATTCTTACCGTACAGCCCTGCATAATGCGTAACCTCATGCCTGACCAAGGCGCCCTCTCCCAGTTTGGAGCCAGAAGGACTAGCTCCATAGTAACACACCTGAAATTCTATTTTAATGGATGTACGCGTTAATAGCATTATGACGTTATCTAGAATGGATAGCCCAGTTCATTGCACAATCTTAAACTAAAGACGATTTAAGTGAAACAAAACAATACAATTCAGAATTACATTATTACATTATTATTACAATTATTATTGGGAAAGCCTACTTGAAAGATCCTCGCCACCATAAACATCTCTCCTCCAACGGAGGCAACATCTGCAGATGTGGCAGCAGGATGCCCTGGCAAAGCGGTGCCATTCACGGAGCGTTACGCCGAAGAGGAAGCCAGGAAGGAAATTACATCACTAGCTGGACTTTTCTATGTGAGAAAAAAAAAGGAAAGTTTGGTTGAAATATGAAACCCCTTTTGTCAGTGTAAATACATTCCTTTGCATGAAGAACTTTAAATACAACATTGTCTCCATCGTGTTACCTGCTTGGTTTCTTTTCAGATCTTAACAATGCATATGATCTTAAATCATAAATAGTATTTCTTTTTTACTACTGTGATGGCACACCTTTGGACAGACCAATGGGCCCTTTTTGACTTCTCATTACAGGGTAAACACAGGTGTAGTTATAACATGAATTATGGCCGTGTTCCATTTAGATGGGCCAGGACCCTGGCATGTGTTCGCTGGCTCACTGGAATGGCTGTGACTCCTGGAATAGAATGTTTGATAGTATGATCTATTGTGTTGTATTGTAATAGTACTGTAATAATAATAATATAATGTAACAATAATAACTTTGTTTTTTGGAACTTAATGGACGGTACAATACATGGTGTCCCTAGTTCGAGACTGACCATTTGTTTTTGTTTTTTTATGGCAGACATTTTGAGTGCTCAAACACAGGAGCAATTAATGACATTAATAATGAGCTGTGTTCCAATGAGGTGGTTAGCTCCAGGTCCCGGTATTGCATATGTTACCACAGTAATAGAGCGGTCATCAATGTTATTAGTTACACCGGGGCTTTCCCGCTGACAGGTTGAAAATGAGTCTACAATGGATCTTAATGTGGAAAAGATTGATTATCAATCACAATGTAAGATCTCCTAAATTATAGCAGACTGTGATAAATATGTTCAGACTCTCCTCACTTGCTTTTCTGCAAAGGAAACACCCACACCTGCTCGTATTAACAACGAACATTTCTGAGATGTCTTTCTTTTTTCACAGTTTTTAATGTGTCAATTTAACGTGCAGCTGGAATCCTTGTTGTTTGGAACATTTCTAATTCCTCACATAGTTTAATCCTGCATACCGTACACACTAACATAACAGTCATGCATATTGAGTTATTGTAATTTTACTTCATATTTATTTCACCCTCACTGATTCTCTTTTGTCTTTGCTCTGAAATATTATATTATATACATATATATATATGCATATATATATATGCTCTGAATTTTTTTTTGATACCTTTGAATTGCATTGAGCATTCAGGATTATGCCAGCCTCGGCACCAGAAGCTCTCCAGTTGTGCTAAAATACAAATTGCAACTGCTGATGGCCTCCCGTGTGGAGTTTGATGAGCCTGATGATGACTGGATGGATGGAAATCCCCTGAACAACAGGATCAGTCCATTTTGTTGTTTAGCATGTTTTGAATCAGAAACAAAAAACAAGGTTTGGCCCCAAGATATATTGCTACATTTATTTTAATTATCATGCCATGCGAAGCCAGAGTAGCTGAGTGGCACATGCTAGTTCAGAGCCAAATGCCTCACCTTTGTGTTTCTTATGCCTTTATACAAATATACAAGTTAATAAATATAAATTAAGTGGCTTTTTTAAAATTCTCCCTGTTAGGAGTTATTCAAAAAAATGTCACATTTTAACTTAACGTAATTTTAACGTGAATAGCTACCACAAGTTATATGTTTGAAAGGAATTATATCAGAAACATTTTAACACGAACGCTTTTTTTTTACTAGGAAGGCCACACACACACACGCGCGCACGCACGCGAGCGCGCACCAACACACAGTCCTCTCAACCTTCAGATCAGCACATCCCACTATGCTTTGCGATGGTCTGACAAGTGGATCCAAGATGGCGTAGAAAGTAAAGCTAGGTAAGTGTTGACTTCCCATTTTCAGCCCTTTCAGTTGTCTTTTTCACCGCAAAGCCCCTGACATAAACCCCCTCCACGGATCAATATGGTAACGACGAATGCTTTGAGTTCATGCAAGGATAGCAACACGACGTCGTGTGAATTATATTCGCCTAAACACCGTGGCGAAATTACAGGCCCGAACCCGTTTTGTTTCGGCGAAGCTAGCTCGCTAGCTAGCTCGCTAGCTCGCTTCGCCAACGTTAACAAACCAGCCAGCTATTCTTGTTGTGAGCTTCACAGTTCGGTGCCAAGAAAGGCCGTGTTTTGGCTCGCGAGCTAACTGTTAGCTACGCATACTCTGCTTGGTGCCAACACTGTTTACCCCCGTGCAAACGCGAACGGCAAGTTAACCAACATTTGTGGGGACATTTTTTTCAGGGCTTTGTAGCGCTGCCGTCATCGCTCTGACTTGCAACAGTCATGTCAAGTTCAGTAGACAAACAACAGCTAACGGTGTAACTCCAACGTGACCCACTGAAAAGACAAAAACGAGTCGTTTTCAACGTGTGTGATTATTGGTGTGATCTCTCTCTCGCTCTCTCTCTCTCTCTCTCTCTCTCTCTCTCGATATTTACCAATTGGACTTTGGGAAATTTGCAAGTTTCACAGCCGAGTTCGTCTGCACATTGCTGCTAACGATATTGTGAAGCCAACGTTGTGTCGGGATTAAAGCAATCGATGCTCTTTCACAACTATCCCCAGCTATATAATTAGCTTTCTCGTCCACTGTACTGCAGGCGAAGCTGGAGCCTCTTGTAGTAGAATCCCACGACTGGACACGTAAAACAAGGCAGGTGTCCAGCCACTGTATCCCGCCAAACTATTTGTTGTTGCCCCCATGATGTGTCTGGCTTGCGAGCACTAACATTAGGTAACAGCTATTCTGACTGTTCAAATTAGCAGTGTTAAACCTCGCGTAGGTTTTAAAATAACCTCTGATAATCGGAGAAGGTACTGCGTTAAGATCAGTCACATGTTTGGGTTCATCTTTGACCCTATTTTCCATTTCCCAGCAACAGACCTA
Source organism: Ophiodon elongatus (assembly GCA_016806645.1). Lineage (NCBI taxonomy): Eukaryota > Metazoa > Chordata > Actinopteri > Perciformes > Hexagrammidae > Ophiodon > Ophiodon elongatus. The sequence continues at coordinate 2,037,447 of JACSYO010002143.1, forward strand.
GTGTGCTGGCCCAGGCAACATACAACCCTAATTTTGCAGGCCTCCCACACTTATACAACATTTGCTAACTAGATTATAATGAGTGTTGTCCTGCAATGTTGTAAAATAGGGACATTAGAGTGTCTTAGTTGCCACTATGACAGTAATGCCATGAGAGGACTACCTCTTTATGTGGAGTATATGTTTCAGTTATGGTTTGGACATTAAGCAAGCATGATCTATACTTTTCGCCAAATGCACCTGTACCCGTATTGTGGGAACAGGGGTTGGACCCGTGTTTCTTGTTTAAGATGCTCAAGAAAAGCTATATGTATTATTATGGTGCGGATGCTCCAACATTATTTTCCATGATTGGCCAGTTGCCATATATGTGCATAGTATGCAAGCATACATTATCATACAGCCTACTTAAAACGTAGAGTATTGTTCCTCATCTGAATCTTGAATTTTTAGAGGAAGTGAATTCAACAGCAGTTCACTTTTTTTCCTTTTGGAGGAGATGAGCTTGAGGACAGAGCTGTAACATGTTGTGAGATACTTTACATGAAACACTGAAGTGTTAACTGTTTGGGACTTGCATTTGTTCATGCTCAGTTTGCATAAACTCATGTTATGTCTGTCGGAGGTGGAGATTGGTGTGCTATTTTCAGCTACATTGGATTTTAGGGGGGGGGGACATACTGCATATTGCAAATATTATATTTTACCTTTTTTGGCGTCAGTGTTAACTCTTTGTTGAAACAAAACAGTTAAAACTATGATAACTGTTATACTTAAGCAGATTAACCTCAGATGTAGTCTTTGCCATGTGTGCACCCAACATGTACTGTACATTAGCTAGAGAATATGTCTATATGTTATGGTCCTAAGGGACAGGAACTGGCTGACTCGGAGCCGCTGCCAGTTGGGCTAGAGCAGCTGCTAGAAGCATAGCTGCCTGTGGCTGGGTATTCAAGAAGTAACTATCTGAAAAACGTACTGCTGGGTCAATATGCTCTTTATTGCAAAATAGCGCCCAGGTGGCAGATATACTCAGTTTTTCCCTCTTCTCGCATAGCAAGTTATGGTCACATGAATGTTCTCTCAAGAAAAGCCAGTTTTCTACCAGGTTGTGATATTATCTGTTATTTGATATTTTCTTTATACTGCTAATGCTGCTTTAACATATAGGCCTACTAGCTGTCTGCTGTCTCACTTTCAAGGAAAGCTGTCACAAATATACCCCAAAATACTGGGCCATGGGCCACAAATTCACTGTTCCTTTTGAGCCAGTCCAGACTGTGGTGAGGGCCAGGATGGAAATTCAGCATCAGCTAATTGTTGTGGAATTTTAATTGGCAACCAAAAGTTTGTTTTGCCTGCCACCTTGGCACATAATAACTATAATGGGGCTTTCAAAGTAGCATTTTTGTTATAAAGGGTGTTTTTCTGCCAGCCTGAGATAAGCTGCAATGCCAATGGTGAACCCAGTAAGGTGGAAATAGGACCAAAAGTTACTATACTATCAACGATAGACAAGGTTGAGCATTTGTTGTCCTGCTGTTCCCAAGCAGGTCATGGTGTACCATCTCTATCCAGATCTGAACTGGTTGGTGTGAAGGAGGGCATGCTGCTTCTTGTAATGTCAGACTGAGGTTTAGATTCTTAAATGCTTGGCTCGGCATCAAAGTAATGTTGGTTGGCCCACAGAGACTCAAGGTGGGCATTGTACAGTATACAGCTGTAATAGTTATCTTGCATCAACAATAGGTTAACACATTTTCAAACTCAGTACTCAAACAAGAAAATGGAAAGCATCCTCTTTCAGACCAAACCACTGACCTGGGCTTAACCATCTTTTTGGTTAACGAGGGTTCATAATCCTTCTTCCAACCAAGGTTTAACTTGGGCCAGACACTGCTTGGCGTCGGTATGTAAGGGTGAATACAGGTTTTTGCAGTATTTAACTATTGAACTAGAGATCATAAAGTGCAATGCTTAGTGGGCTAGATTCCTATGTGCATCTATTGAGTACTGCTTTGGTACTTAAACAGATGAGGATGATACTTATTTAACACTTTGGGGCACACTTAGCTTTTTGTTCCATGTGATTTGATTGCCCTAATGCTACTGTTAATAAGAATCTTGGATGCTTGTTCGTAGACATATTGCAATTTTTGACATTCCTTAGAGGTTATTTTAAGTGGAGGTTTGTCTCAGTTGACTGTGGAAAGCTGCAAAAGTGTTTTCACTTGTTGAAAACCAGAGACAATCCCATTGTTTTTTCAATGAAATTAATTTAGACCCTCCTACTAGTTATATTCTAATCTGCAGAAAAGTAGCTGGATGTTGTAGCCTGCCACCACCACCTACAACCAGCCTCCTCCTCCACATAGAACCAAAGACTACTAAAGGTGCGTTCACACCAAACGCGGCGCGAATTTTTCGCGCGACCAGATTACATACAAAGTCAATGCACAGGCGCGAAATGGTTGCGAAAAAGCGAATTTTCGCCGGGTGGCGAATCGCCCGGCGCGAACTCGGCGAATGACGCGACGCGAATAATTCGCTTACTCGCGCGAGTTGAAATTTTTCAACTCGGGCGAAAAATTTGCGTGACGCTGAGTTGCCAACGCCAATCAGCGTTGAGAAGCTCCGCCCGTCATCACCGCCGTCCTGCCGTTGCTGATCAAACTATGGAGGAGAAGTCGATAGTCTGGAAGCGGAAGTCCTCCAGACGCAGATCCTGGAGAAGCTGTGTGCGACTACGGATGATGTTATGAACCCAGACATGAGGGCGTTTGATGTTCCAACGTTTGTGGGACTTCCACAACATGTACAAAGCAGAACTAGTGGTTATTTCTTCCACGGTGGATGGCGGAAAGGAACTATTTCCACGGAGATAAGCCACGCTCCCTCTCTGGCGGCGCGTCGAGTGCGAAAAAGCAAAATAACCACAAATAGTCCGGCGTTGCGAATATTCGCAACGCTTTTGGTGTGAACACACCACGCGAATGACGCGATACGAAAATTCGCACCGCGTTTGGTGTGAACGCACCTTTACACTTGAACAAGTTTATGTTTAGATGTAAACTTATTAGCAACACATACTCCTGTAATCAAAAGAAGAAGACAGCAGGTGCACTCCAGAGGATGCTGCTGGTCCAACATGACCTGTTGGCTTTGCAAACGTTGATTGTCAAAACTTGTTGTGATTGATTACCTCCTAAACTGAGAATGTGTCTGATGTCTTTAGCCAGGTCTTTACAAGTTCTTTCTTTGCTCTATTTTTTTACACTAATTTATTTTAATGACCAACGGATTGTACTTCCATTTTACTCTTATTCACATTGTGTCTAATGCATACCACTTTGTAGACATTTAAAGAGGAAAGCATACGAGTATACTACTTATGACCGTAATAGAGCGCTACGGGAATGACATATTTTTGTAGGCCAACCTGGAAGTTTGCATCGCACTGGATCCCTCAACAAAAAGCCAATGGGAATGTTCTATTGGATTTTGGATTGTTGCAGAAAATAAGCTCTGTGACAAACAAACTTTTGATACTTACATGTTTTGTTCAGCAAGATTATTTTTAAGCATAAATGCAATTGGCAGAAGTAAGAAGCTAATGTTAGGCGATAAACAACCTACACTATGATCACATGACTTCACGTCACCACTACTAAGCTAAAGGCAGACTTGCGTACGGCATGATGGCGTTTAGTAGTTAAATTTAGCAACTTGTTAGCAATTTCAACATTCTCGAGTGGGGTATTTACTGGCTGTCATTAAACAAAACATCAAAACCTATTCAGCTCGTGTCAACCGCAAACCTGGTTTCTAACCAAAACCCTGTTCAAAAAACCCATTGACTTTGAGACGAGGGAGCTGAAAATGCAAAAATGCTAACTCCTTTCCACATTTTGGATCTCACTCGATACACACCTTTGTGTGGATCCACGTTTTGACAAGAATTTTCCCCCCAGTCTAATTCATCCGGTGACACACAATGTATTGACCTGTTTGCATACACATTTTGATGTGTCTAAATATACTAGTGTCGTCAGAGCATGGGATGTGAGCAGGATGCAGTTTCTAAACTATAGAAGCGGTGTAGAGGCATATGTAGATGCTCTGAATTACAATCCACAGTACAGATTCAATATATAGGCATATGTTCTCATTGGCACATAGATGGTGTTGACCGTTGGGCTCTGACTATGAAGTGTCACAACACACCCATTTCCTTCTGCATACTGTCTAGCATGCTGTATTGTCTAGTCTCAATAAAGGCTTCACATTCTGTATTATCAATTATGATAATGCCCTTAGTCTAAGCAGTCAGATGACGCCAGACAGTTGACTCCACTGTTTTTAGCTTTGGTGCTTGAGATGATAAAAAAAGTGTCTTACATAGGCTAATGCTTTAGGCCTGTCATGTGATCATTGCTCTCTCAGCTTGTTGCATATCTATTTAAATGTACACTGAGTGAGCAGAGGCCTAGAATAACATAGGGGAGGGAATCTCGAGGCACCTCACAATTCGATTGGATTCAGAGGGTTACGATGCAATTCTAAAACGATTATCGATTCATCCTGATGCATAACATTTTTGGATTTCTATACATGATTTATTTTTTCTCACTGACTCTATTTTTAGAACGCATCATATTTGTTATGATTCATAATTAAAAGACTATCTTTTATTAATACATTATTAGTACCAAATAGAAGAGACATATTCCAACATATTTCCCAGGACCGCAAAGACAACCAACAAGAAAATAAATAAAATTGTGCTTGTAGCTGCACCCTTGCTTTAAAAACACAGACTTCAGCATTTTCTGAATCACTAGCCAACCAAAAGCTGGCCATATTCACAAATAAATAATACAGGCATCTCTTCACCCAAATCCTCCTGTTATGGGCAATGAGCATTCTGTACCAGCCCTCATACAAAAATAACTTTCTCTGGAACATGTGGTAAAACGATACATTCAGTGATGCGCTAGATTCTGTGGCAATGGATGTCCACGCAGAGCGTGTTACTTCTCTCCTATCCGCTTTCCTTAGTGATTTCATGACTTTCCGAGTTGAGCGGAAGAAGCAGCAGAATGTTTCCATACGTTATCTTTTAAGCCAGGGTGTGCCGGTCGGATTGTATCCATAGCACAGCCACCCTCACCAAAACTCTGCTAGCATTTAGCCTAGTTTAGAACATCAACAAGACACACGTGTTTTACTGTTATGGCTGCCCCTGTTGCGATCAACAGGGGCAGCCTGATTATTTTGATCAATAAATGAGATCCCGATTATTTAGCATTATTAATTAAATATACAATACACCAATCTGGTGCACTTTGAGAGAAAAATCAAGAGGCTAGATACATTTTTATATTTTATCATAAACACATTGGTTTATGATATAAAATAAACGGTGATGACATGGCAAAAACGCAACGTATGTTTAACGAGACGTGCTTTCACGATGGGTTGGGTGGGTTGCCGACATAGTTCCATACCCCTAGCACCGAGGACATTCCGCTCCGGTTAACAGTTGCGCCAGAAGCCCCGTCCCTCCCCCGCAGGGAGCGAGGGCAGCGAGCACAGGTCCAGTCGAGGAGTGACTTAAAGCTCACGGTCCGAGTCGTTGAGCACGTTGAGGAATTTCGCTCAACGGGGACCAGCCGTCACTGGGGAGAGGATTCTCCCACACCGAGTGGCCCTCCTTGACCCACAGAGTTGAATCCTCAGGGCAGACAGGAAAAACAGTATATTACTCTTCTACTCTGGGCTGCTGCTGTAACATTCACCAAAGTGGCTCTCAGGCTGCAGCTGTAGGGTGTGCACATAGCAACATGGTGGCATCCCAAAAGTGAAGCGGAAGCATCTCGATCATGGTTAATGTTCGATTGATAGTGCAATCCTAACCCATGAGACCAGCAGGGAGGGAAATCCCTTTCACAAATTACACAAATTGTATTTGACGAAAAATCTAGTTTCCGCAGTACTGTAGTGACTTTTGTTTTAATGTCATGGGGAGATGTTTACACTAAATTTGATTTATGTATGACATTAAAACGTTTAGATGCTAAAGTCATACGTGGAATATATGTGTGTGTGTGTGTGTGTGTCTATAGATAGATCTATATCTATATCTATATATATATATAGATATAGATATAGATATAGATATATATATATATATCTATATATATATATATAGATATATAGATATATATATAGATCTATCTATAGATATATAGATCTATATATATAGATCTATCTATAGATATATAGATCTATATATATAGATCTATCTATAGATATATATAGATCTATATATATAGATCTATATATATATATAGATCTATATATATAGATATAGATATATATAGATCTATATAGCTCTATATATAGAGCTATATAGATAGATATATATCTATATATATATATATATATATATAGATATATAGATATATAGAGATCTATATTGAGCTATATATATATATATTATATATATATATATATATATATATAGATATATATCTATCTATATAGATATATATATAGATATATATATATATATATCTATATAGATCTATATATATATAGATCTATATATTATATATAGATATATATATATAGATATATATATATATAGATATATATATATAGATCTATATATATAGATCTCTATATATATATATATATATATATATATATATATATATATATATATATATATATATATATATATATATATATAGCTCTATATATATATGTTCTATATAGATCTATATCTATATATATAGATATATATATATATATATATATAGATCTATATATATATATTATATATATAGAGCTATATATATAGAGCTATATATATAGATCTATATATATATATATATATATATATATATATATATATATATATATATATATATAGCTCTATATAGATCTCTATATAGATATATATATATATATATATATAGCTCTATATAGATCTCTCTATATATATATATATATATATCTATATAGATCTATAGATAGATAGATAGATAGATAGATCTATAGATAGATAGATAGATAGATAGATAGATAGATCGATCACTTGCATTCCATGTGGAGTCAAAGTAATTCCCTGTGATTGCAAGGATGGAAATATGTCTTATTATACCTCTATGGCCCGAACATATTTAATATAAAATGTACTTTTGTCCATCTCTAGATTATTATTTTTTTTTGCGTGGATGAGGTTTTGCTGTCAGCTACGCAACTTTGCATTGTTTAAAACATAGAAACAACAAGCATAACAAGTGTCAATAAATGATCCGCCTCTCCCAAGATAAATAGAGGGGAGCCCTCTCTCAATCTCTCTGATCTTCCCTTTTCTCAACATTCACTCTCTACTCTGGGGGACAGTGTAGTTACTATAAGTTAATTTCCTGTAAATTCCCTCTTGAAGTATTTGTGGAAGGTTTTGAGTGTTCTTGTTATAAGAGGTGTGAAAAACAATCAGACTTAAGGTATTAAAGCATTTACATTATTTTATACAGTAATTAAAGTTCTCCAAAAATATGCAATGGGGTTCAAGACGTTTCAGTCAGATACAGACATGATGGCAGAAACTTTGTCATTACATGTCAAGTTTGAGTTGGAAAGTGAAGAAAACAAATGGGATATGTTTCACCAATAGTTGCGTGTGGGTGTACTGTAGGTTTTATTTTCTCAGATTGTATAACCTGATATGTTTTCAAATAGTCAGTATGGTCTGACCTATTTGCATGTCTCCTGTTAAGCTAGAACCTAACATACAGCCAGTGAGCATGCTGAAGGTAATGAGAAACAAACCGTGTTATTCACTGATGACGTATGCAAAGCACTGCAATGCCATAGAGGGAAAGGAAAGGCTTGTGAAAATGAGAAAAGGCGTAAATGTCCCAGTTTTAGATTGATATATCACACGTTGACACTTTTTCTGTGCCTTGGTTGACAGTTGTCATTTCAGTTCCTGTGGTAAAAAGAAAAATCCTTCAAGGCTATTGTGATGTTTTCTGTAGTGCAGAGTCCTAGAGTTGTATGTACAATCCCTGGTGAGAGGAAAGCCTCTCTTCATTTTCATTTTAATTTTAATTTTTTAACCAGTGGCATCATTTGAGGCATGGGGCACCTGCAAAATGTGGCTGAACTGGAAGTACAATTACAGCACTGTACCAGTTTGGCATGTTATAGTGGTGTAGCATTTTAATGTATTTTCTTTTTAATACAGCCAAATAAACAGTGTCTAAGAATGGATGTATATTTCATTTTTCAGTTTGTTACAGCAATCATTTAAAGGGTTAATCGAGTGCAATACTACTACTTTGTAGACGTGACAAGCACCACTTCCTTCACCCAGTGCATCGACAAATTCTGTCACTTTGATGTGAGTGGCAGTGGCCGATCGATAAAAATGAGGATTTGTTTTTCTTGTATTGCTCAACCATGGTGCAGAAAAGATGTTCATACTATGTCTCTCTTCTTGTCTTTTTCTGACTCTAGACGTTTTGTCCCTGAGTCATGGCGGACAGGAGAGCGGAGAAGTCATGTGAAGAAGCCAGCAGATCGTTAGTCAGGCGGGAATACGAGGCGGCAGTCAGCCACAGCACAGACGCCCTGGTGGTCCTTGCACCACAAGTCGCACCTTCCGGTGCCCCTGTCCCACCCAGCCCTCCATCCCTTGTTGCTGCCGCCGGACCCATCCGCAGCCGTGCCCTGCTCTATCGAATTGCTGCCTTCTTACAGCTGGTAAGGACAGTGGCTGTTTCAGGGTTGTTGCTGCCCTAGCAAGCATACAACCTATAGTCTTTGTTGATCACTCTTTGCATTTCTCCCCTTTTGCTTTGTGGCCTTGAAATTATTTCCATTTTCTTATAACAGTCAACAACAATTATTGCGGGGCAGGGGGGGGAGAATGTATATATTCATTACACTGAAATGATGTAGGCTGATCATTGTGCTCTAAATCCACTATTGTACTTCTAATCACTTGGTAAATTACCATGAAGAGAATGTTAGAAATGAGAACAATACTTACTACTTACTTTCTTCCTCTATGGTACTGTTATATTATCTTCCCATAGCACTAAAATTACACCTAGCTACTTATGCCCTAAGATTATGGAAACTACTTAAGTCTTTAATGATAGTGTTAGGGCTCCACTGTGAGGCAAATATAGCCATTCTTGGAGCTTATGTGAAGCTCTGACCCTCGAACACAAAGTATTCCCATTTGTTATGGTTACTTTTTTTCTCCCTTCTCCCAACAGAAAAACTATGATGAAGCAGATGAAGACTGCAAACATGGTGAGTAGCAATTCAAGTTGGAACCATCTGTTGACACTGTGTACCTAGTAGCAGACAAAGTGTGTTTGTGTGTCTGCCTAGGGTTAGGGAAGAACCATGTTCGGACATGACTTGGTCTCAGTGTAGCAGATCAAATCTTAAATTTGGGCCCATTTAATTGCTTTTTAACTGTCTATTGGGTCAGTGTCATGGATTCATGACTACAATATTGTAGAAAACAGACTTGAAAACAATGTATTGCATATAGTGAAAGAAAGAAAGAGCTCAATTTATTGAATTCCTTCTCCCCCTACCTGTTCCCTGTGTTTTCTTCATCCTGTTCTAGTCCTCGCAGAAGAGATTGCCAGAGGGGACGGTTCGCTACAGGCCAGCTTGCGCTTCATGCTGGTGGATGGCAGCCTGCAGGAGGTGGCAAGCATCCTCTCTAAGGCCTTGTATGGGGAGCCAATGGTATGATTAATGGACAATATATACATTATATGCATTCAGACAGCCAACATATTGACTGAAATTAGAATGTAATGCCAAAGTGCAAGCAAGGCTTAAATATTGTACCTGTTGAGGTCATATTTTCCTTCCTAAAAAGAGGGAAAACCTCACTGGTTGTTTTTAGGACATGGGAGGGATTTATACATTGGCTGTTAATGAACATAATTACTTTCACAGTGATATGAGATGCTAAAATAATATCAGATACAGTGTGGTTAATGGTTAACAGTAGTGTTTTTTTTTTTCATGTTTTTTTTGTAAAATATCCCACAGTGGAGTCAATTAGTATTGATAAAAAGTTCCAACCTAATGTTGGAATGACTAAAAGGTTTACTCCTACATTGAAAAAGGACAACATGGAAATATATGTCAGATGAAGTGAGGTGCAGTGCCCTACCTATAGCAGAGGTACTTTGTGGATGTAACAGACAGGCAGAGGGTAGGGCTGGGCGGTATGGCCAAAAATTCATATCACGGTATTTTGTAAGATTCTGGCGGTTTCACGGTATATCACGGTATTTTTTTTCGAGTAAACACATTCATTCATTGACAGCGAAAAGGACCGCCGGCCAACTGAACAGCTGTTCACCGCTCGTTGTTCACCGCTCGCGTGGCTCTTCCGTTCTGTCTCGTCCTGTTTTTGTGTTGCCGCCAGAGGCAATAACAGCGGCTCGACAAACTTTGCAAAAAATCGTTTTCTGATCTACGTCGGATTTGTCAAAACCAAAAAAGCTCCAACCAGCAGACACAGCTCCTCTTGGGCTCAAGTTGTATTGGTGCGTCTCTGGTCTCTCGTTGTTCCTCCTGCATCGCTCTGTTCCGTTTTTTTAATGTAGCGACGGAGTTTCTTCTTGTTGTGATAGTGGGCGAGCTGTACCCAGCATGCAGTTTGGCGGTGTAATTTTATAAATGTACAATTATTAGTGTTACAAATTGTTTATGTGTCACACACTGTTGTGTCGTGGTGTTTTCCTGTTAAAGAGCGTTAGTTGTGGGTTATTAATTGTTGTTCTAAAGTTATAACCATGACTCCATCTCAATACCCGGAAGACAAGTAGCTCCGCCCGCTGCGCCCTCAGCGGTGAACAATATATTTTGCTGCCTGCTGAAGAGCGACAGCAGTTGTTACGGCTATGCACCGGACTGTATGACTGTATATGAAAAATTCATACCGTATGGAAATTTGAAACCGGTATACTGCACAGCCCTAGCAGAGGATCACTTTTTTATAGGTTTCCACTTTTTCTCCTGTCTGACTTTGCCCTCCCTTCAACATGCATTTTGCTGCCACGGTGCCTCCCCTCTTTTTGTAACCACTTCCTGCCCAATACAACACAAGCAGGTATTCAAAGGTGGAGCTTGTCCCCAAGGTCATCCAACATTTTATGCAAGTGGGGACAATCCTGTTTGCTTGGCAGGTCTCTATCTCTCCGTCTCTCACAGGCAAACATTATTCTGACACAGCTTGTGTTGATTAACTTTTCTCATTTGACTGCCTCTATTGGTCGCTTGTTCTAAACAAATCAGGTGACTCAAATCAGGTACCTGTATGTGGATTTACAAACCAGACTAGAGAAGCTCTGTTGGGATCTGTACTCTAAGAGCTGGCACAGTTGTGATTTGAAAAGGTTTTATTGACATGCCTACACTACATAGTTGAATGCTTTATCTGACCATCATCCAGATCTGCTCTTCAGAGTAGTAAGAGGACAAATAAACATCTTTTATTTGGCCTTTTGTTTATCAAAGCCTTGGTCTTTTAAGTAAAATCCACAGTGTCAGTTTTGGGTCATAAAATATATCGGCAATTGAAAATGTCTTACTAATCAACACCACTGAGACCCTGAAGAGTCACCATATTTAGTTAGATTCAGGTGTCGGGGACAGTTACTGGCAGGAAATCCACCCACAAGTCACAAATTGAAAGAGCAAAATACAAACTGAAAGAGCTTCGTCTAAATAATGCATGAGGTTAGAAGTTTCTTGTCACTTGTGTCCCTTTGGCATTCTTTGATGCACAGCAGGTACAAACTGTGCGACTTTTCAGTCGACATCTCTCGCTGCTGTTTGGTGCTGCAAATATTCGTACATGTGGTGCAGCTTTTAAACATTGGGATGGCGATGGATTTAAATATTGCCTATAGATCTAGAAGTCACATGATAAATATGATTACACCAAGCAACATCTGCCAGCTTATTCCACAACAGTGGGGTTTATAGTTATCATAAACATGTACTGAAAGCCCTGATTGCAGTATTTTGTTGTAATGAAGATCTTGTCCATTCTCCTTTCACAGAATGGCATTGTCGCAAAAGATCTTTCCAGATTAAAAATGCTCTTCTCAGAAATTGAGGTAAGTGCCTGTAGTTGCCGAGTTTGCAAACTTTACTGTTTTATTTCGTAATCATGCCTTTTTGTGCATGCTGGTTTTACAGGTGATTGGTCAATGCTTGCAGGCGAGAGTCATAAAGATGACTAATGGCGTTATTCTCACGCTAACTAATTATTTTGTGCTCCTCTGCTTAGCTTGTAGCTAGGCTAGTTGTGGATTTATTCCTCACTTGTCTGTAATAAGTCCAGTGGTCCAACTGCTTGTACGGCTATGTTAGTCGTTCACATAATGGTAATCATGTTTCTGTCCTCACCTCCACCCACCCTAACCGATCTCCTGCCAGTCGATAAATAGGGAGATGGCACCTGAATACACGGATGACCAGGAGGAAGGTGAGCAAATCTCGTTTTCAAGACTTCCCTCAACTTGAACAAAATATAATAAAAAGGGACTATGTGCTTGGTACCAAAAATGTCCATGTATAGATGTGCAGTAGATGTTTAGGAAGTCGTCCATCAGTTGGCAGCTTGACAGCACATTGTAAACGGGTTACAAGCTGGTTGAAGCTCATTTAATGAGTTTTTAAAAAAAAAAAAAAAAGGTTTTGGCTTAGTGTCATATTCACAACATGGCTGTGTGTACTTACAGAGTTCCAAGATGGCTGGCAATTCCGGCCTCCTCCCCGAGGAGTCACCAGCAGTGAGGAATACACCCTCTGTAAAAGGTAAGTCAAACTGGTTGGTAATTTCCACACGTGTGAGTAATGAAGAATTTATTTATCATCCAGGATATTGCTGAGGGAGATTAATATGTCCTGTCTGCTGTTCTGTGTGAAATACAGGCATTTCATAATGAAATAACTAATATAGCTTTCAGGAAGTAATGATGTTATTCAGTTACACTGAAGGATATTGAAGTATGATTCTCAATAGTTAACTGCCATGACTTTTAATTTGATCTCTCTTCACTCTTTCAATAATTTTGACACATCCTGGATCTTTGTGTAAAATTATACCAATGAGACCTGTGAACTTTCTCTGATTTTGAGTTTGTCTGTCATAGCTCCAGTACATGTCCCACTGCAGCACCACCAGTATGATGTACTGCTGCAGGGTTTAGACAGTTGTAGTGGTCTGCTGCTATGTTAAGCTTTGTATTTGCCTTTTTATCAAATGTTTTTTATCCACAAGTCAGATTGGTCTGTCTACAAAGTAAGAATTGTAAGACATCTAGTTAATATAGTGTTGTTTTGGCCCTGTTAAAACACTAATTTATTCATTTAAAACGCATGGATTCCATTATATCATAAAAATAGACTATTTTTTAATTTATTTTTATTATTAAAATATGAATTGTTTATTGCTTATAAATCTAATTTCTAGTATGTGTTGTTAATTTGAGAAAATAAATGAGAAATGCCTGCCACAAGTGTAATATATGTATGTACATCTTCAGATTTCTTATTTTGTCCAACATAGTTTCTTAATTCACTATAATATGAAACAAATGATATTCTCACACTGGGGAAGCTGTAACTACTAAATATTTGATATTCTTAGTGATTTCATGACGTCAAACAATTAGTTAAAATTGTCAGAGTTTTTTTTTTTTTCCAGTTGATTGATTTCTTGTGTTGGTACCAGTTCAGCACACAGTTTCTCTGCTGCAGGTACTTGGAGCAGGGTCTGTGTCGGTACGGGGCCCAGTGTACATCTGCCCATTCTCAGGAGGAGCTGATGGAGTGGCAGAAGCGCTATGCGTCACGCCTCATCCGCCTCAAACAGCAGCAGGAGAGCAAGCACTTCACCGAGAACTACATGGAGACCCTGATAGAGAAGTGGATGAATTCTCTCTCCCCAGAGAAAGTGGTGAGTGCATGCAAGTTTAAAAGTGGCTCAACAGATAGAGAACAGAAAAATAGCATGTGAGGGCTCACTTCCAAGAACGGCCACCCAAACAAAAAGGTGTGTATGGTAGTGTGTTGGGATTTTATTAAAAGCCTCTTCAAACTTTCATAACACCCTCACCGTGTGAATCTAATGGGGGCAGTTACAGTACCAACCACTTTGTACAACCCAGCAAATAGGCCAAGCTTATTGTGTACACAATAAGCTTGGCTTATAAGCACCAAACACTGACTACCCTGATTGAGTTGTAGTTTTTTTTTTTTGTATTTACTAGTACAGCTGTTCATGTACTCTCCTGTTAAGATTACACATAGATACACACCCCATTGTTTCTCGCTGTTTGCATATTATCATTTAATAACTTACGGTAATGAAACGGCAGAATCTTACTTTAAAGGGTCAAGCTATCCATCCTTTTAATAGTCAGAACAGTCTCAAAACGTTTGTCTCTGATGACCAGACAAACTGACTGAGAATTAAGTGTCAAGAATCATACATTGTCTCTTGACTGTTATGAAGCATATATTATGCGATATAGGTGAACTTTTCCAAAGGTTGCATTCATTTAGATTTTTCGCAGCTGTGAACTTAACTTTCACCACATTTTGACAGCCTACTTCTAGTCAAAGATTTCCGAGTACATTTGCAGTGATAGATTCTGTCTAACCATGTGTGTTTTTTTAAATTTTCTAGCTAAGTGACTATTTAGAAGGAGTGAATGTAGAAACCAGCTCCAGCCTCTCCGTTACTGTCGCCACCAAAAAATCTGCACATTCCTGGACCTTCTCCTTCTTGTGCAAGGTAGGATGAAATGTTTAATACCAAGCATGTACAGCTTCAAATGTTTTCTTAGTCGAACCAGATCATTTATCAGTACGTCACTGAAAAATACGGCAATATTCTGCACCGCACACCTGCCGGTGCTAGTTGGTCCTCATCCTCTTGTGTGAATGTTCTGATTGTCTTCCTATCTCTGTCTCCTTGACCAGCCGGCTAGAAAGCTGTACCGCATCGCCCTGCTCTATGATGCCCACCGCCCACACTTCTTCATCACAGGTGTGTCATCTGAGGAGCGGCTGCAAACCCTCTCCAACGGGTGCCAAGAGTGGACTCCAGGAGAGGAAACAGGAGGTATGTCCTTATCAGTTTTTTTGGTGTTTTTGTTATTTATTGGACCTACAGCTTGTGATGTATATTCGCATGCAAGTGAGGCAAGTTAAACCTGTGTTGTTCTTTAGTTTCCTTTCATCTTAATTCATGTTTAGGTTGGATCTCTTTTTTGTTTTGTTTACAATAAATGCATTGACACTAAACTTTGCTGTTCTGACAGTGGCAGCAGACAATGGCCTGGACCACTGTGTCTACAAGGTCGCGGTGGGCTTCAGCACAGAAATCTTTGGTACCTTCCGGCAGACCGTTGTTTTTGACTTCGGCTCAGAGCCTGTGCTGATGCAGCGGATCATGGTGGATGCTGCCTCAATTGAAGGTATGCTAAAAGCAAGAATGTTATCTAGATATCTTTTAAAAGCTATTTGTTACAATTGGTTAAATATGCACGTACAGTGGTAACGGCTGTCAACCACCCTCTTGTCCTTTTTTAGAAGATAAATTTGTATTTTGCTGAATGCACACATAATTGTGGAAACAAATTTCCCTTTTGGGGACAATAAAAACCTATCCATCCTTTGTTCTCAGACTTGGAACACCTGATGGCAGCAAGGCAGCAGCTCTTGATCACTGCAAAGCGCTGGGACCCTTCCTGTAAGACCATCGTAGAATTCTGTCCTAATGAAACGATGGCCGACCTGGAGCGCAGCCTCCTTTCTCGCTATCAGATCCCTCTGTCGGCAGATCAGCTCTTCACTCAGTCAGTCCTGGACAAGACTTTGACCAAAGACAACTACCAGGCCCGGCTGCATGACCTGCTCTACATAGAAGAGATTGCACAATATAAGGAAGTTAGCAAGTGAGTAAACAAGTTTTTATGGTTTCTTTTTTTTTCAGAGATAGTAAAATTGATTTTCCTTAACTGTACATAAGAAAGCCTGGATAACGCTGATTGACCTCAAAGAGATTAAAAACATCTACAATCAATATATCAGCAACAGTTGAACATACAATGTAACTTCATATAAAGTAGAGTATCTGTAATAAGAGAGTGTTCAGGTTCTATATCATGAATAATATACAGCAAAACATTATTGATTTGGAAATTGAGGAAGCATTTGGACAAGGTGAATATTGGTATAACTGTGGTATAGGATTTAAATAATTCCCGGCAAGACATTTGCAAGCTGTGTGCAACTGTTTCAATTCAATGGCAAAAGTGCAGACTAAAATTAGATGAACACATATATCCTGAACAAAAAAATAAGTAAGATAGGATAAAATAATAATAATAAAATGAAAAATAATAAAATAACATTAAGAAGAATTACCATTCTGAAGTGACGCCATGAACGAACAACCTTCAGTGGAATATAGTTTGGAAAACAAAACAAAATTTAAAAAAATAATCTCAACCCAAGATCTACTTACTAGCCTTTCCTGGAGTTTTCAAAATGTTTTAAATGCAATTGTGCATCCTTAAAAGCATCGTGATTGGCCAAGTAACCACTTCAGTGACTCGTCAGACCAGTCTACATGATGGTCCTCTTGTCTGGTCAGTAATGTGGCTACAAATAATTATCATTAGTCTCAAGAATACGGTTTAAACAACTGCTTGTTGTGTTTGCCTTACTTGACACGGCAACGACTAAACCGTTGATGATGGTTTTAATGCAGTTTACCTTTTAATAAATATACAATATATTAATAAATTTTATTCATTGATTATTTGTAATCTGACTACTTAGAATGAATAGTCATTGTTACAATTAATATACCAATATAGACCTTGTCTGAGGTTGAGTGATGTAAATATTTTGTTATAAGATATCAACCCACCACAAGGTGTCAGACTTGACCTTCATTGTGAATTGAGAGAGAGAGAGAGAGAGAGAGAGAGAGAGAGAGAGAGAGAGAGAGAGAGAGAGAGAGAGAGAGAGAGAGAGAGAGAGAGAGAGAGAGAGAGAGAGAGAGAGAGAGAGAGAGAGAGAGAGAGAGAGAGAGAGAGAGAGAGAGAGAGAGAGAGAGAATTAAATGGCTCTGAATCTCTCTAAGGTGATTCCTTGCAGTTTGGTGAGGGGAACAGTGTTTTCTTCCTCTAGAATGAACATTTAAAGTCATTACCTGCTGCTCCACTGGTTTAATTTAATGATATGCTAATTACAAGTTAAAAAAAACACAGTATATGCTTCATCCCACTATCAGTGGTATGAGTACAGTGCTTTAAATGCCTCAGCTTTCATCTTTGCTCTTAGTTTGGTCTTGTCTCATGACTCACTGTCATTTGGCTTGGTAAGGAAGTACCTACAGTATGAAATCCGCTGTATTCCCAACGTGCATATGAATAATCTCTCTGCCTTTTTTAAACCGTCTCATGTCCGGGCAGGTTTTAATGCTTTTCATGGCTAATTGAGTTTCAGCAGGAGCTTTCCCGGTTAAGTGTGGATTCTCTAACTCAATACATCGCTATTAGAACATCTCTCATTAGTTATTTCATCAGATTTATTTCTTGCTTTTTAATAGGCTTGTATCAGTAGGTCAAGAGGCATCACCTGATTATCTAAAATGACCAAGGAGTGAGTCATGGAGAACCAAGAGTGTGTCGCTGTCTGTTTATGTCTAAATGTTTCTCGCTCAGAGAGCAAAGCCAGAACTCTGATGCCAAACCAGAACAAGAAACCCCAAAAGACCCGTTTGTTGTGGAACTCCACTGGTTTGCAAATGCATACATAATGTTTTAACTTGTCTGCGTATGTCAATCGTCCATCAGAGTTAATCACCAATGTTGCATCCTATTTCATCACTTCAAATCCAGCCGAGACCAGAGAGGCAATATGGCCCTGAAAGAACCCCAAAGTGTATCCAGTTTTCAACTCGATGCGTGCATATTTATGCTTTGTGCCAGTTATTGTTCTCCTTCAAAGCACTGACATAAAAATAATGTGACTGCTTTTTAGGTTCCTTACTGGCAAAGTGTTTTTTAGGTGACCGTACATTTTGAAGTACGTTTAAGGCTTTTACAATATGACAGTTGATAAGTATTTTTTCTCTGCTACTCAATTAAACTATATTTGCCTTCAGACCTTGTGAAAAAATGCTTGCGCAGGTTTCGCCTCTGTTTTCATAGTCTCATTATCACCACTCTATGCTCACCATACCAGTGTGTAGCTGACTATTTTATGTGCGTGCTGCCGATATCAGTGAATGGTATGCAGGTTATTCTGGGGCCACTGTGGTGAAACAAAGCTCAGAATGCTCAAATGCCTGAGGCATGCATGGATGATGCAGTTGTGTGGAAATGTGGTAGGACGAAGAGAAACCCGTTATCATGCTTTTTCAGTGTGTGTGTGGTAGGGAGTTGGTATGGGGCTGGTAACACTCTAATATCATCCACTACTCTTTATCTGTTAAAAAAAAGGTCCCCCGCCACTTCAATATACTGACAGGTCGTCAAATGAGTCCAGACCAGCTTCTCTTAAGAGAAAATTAATGAATGCCTGAAAGTGGAACAGTTCCAGGGTTAAAATGTCTACAGTAAAGAGAGGATAAACAAGGGCCTCAGTCACAGGAGAACATATTGTGATATTCGTAATAATTCGTCAATAACATGCCACAAAACATTATCGTGACTGCTATAATTTTTTGCATTGATCTGAACCGGCATAACCAAATGTCCATGTTTTGTCTCCCCAGGTTTAACATCAAAGTGAATCTCCAGCTCGTCACCAGTTTCATGCTGACAGGCATCTCTGTTGGAGCCAAGTATGCCCAGAATGGACAGCTCTTTGCACGCTTCAAACTCACTGAAACACTCTCTGAGGTAACTGGATTGGTTGAATTGTCAACTGCAGTAAACTTGCAATAAACAACATTGATATCTGCTTTTTCACTCTTTAGTAGTGTAACTACGTATTGGTGGCGCCTGCAGCCCAGAGGTGTCAGCTAGCTACCTCTTCTGAATAGTATTTTTTGTTTTTATTCATTTTTTACCTCAGGACACATTGGCTGGACGGCTAGTGATGACCAAGGTGAATTCAGTCCTGCTGTTGCCATTTGGCCGTGAGGGGATCAGCAGCCATCCGCCACCTGGGGTCAAAGAGCGTGTTTACGAGGCTGTGATCGAGGAGAAGACCAAGGACTACATCTTCCTAAGGATCTGCAAGAACTGCTGTGATGAGCTTGGGCTACTGCCTGACAGAGAATTACAGGTATGATTTGCACCAAGGGACAAGTAGACCCTTCTGTTCTGAGGCACGAGGAGTCCCTGTCGTGGTGACATCCACAAATATTAAATAAGAGTGGTAGATTGACGGTAGTGGAAAAGGCAGGTGAATAATCTGTGCTGCCTCGAAAAAACTTGTGGAGTAAAGGTTCACCTATTGATTAGCATTTTAACAGAAGGTTACAGGACTGAGTTGGACCATCTTTCCAGGAAAACCTGTGTTATAGCGCTGCTTTTGTTCCGGGAAATATCCCTTTATTGAATGACTCCACCGTCACCAACCCCAGCTTGATATTTATCTCTCCTCCTGCCTGAACGTCGGCAGATGAAGCAAGCCGGTGTGTTAACATTTATCATAACAACCCTTATCCTATCACTGTGAGAGCCTAATCTTCTTATTCTCCTGGACACGCTGCTCGTGTCTGCTTACATGATACAATTTCATTTCCCTATCTCCTCTGTGAGTTCTTAGAATATTTCACACAGCCTTGATGTTTCACACTCTTCTCCCTATTGCATATTTCAGACTTTCCTGCTCTTGTATTCGTTGCTTATTTCACTTTGTTGCTTTGTCTTTCATCCCCACTTTCCTCCTTACTCTGTCTTTACGCTTTATATATTTTGTATTTTTTTCTTCCTCTCTCATTTTAATTTTCTCACTCCTATCCCAAAGGCATTGCATACTTTACAGGATACCTGTTGGGGCCGTGTCTCAGTTTAGATGATGACAAGGCCCTGCAGCAGTAGAAACTAAATCTTAGTGATTACATGATTTAAACTGGTGTAACAAAGGGATTGAATAGAAATGTAAGCAACCAAGGCTCCCTAAGACATCAAGGTAAAAATAGAAAACATGGTCCAACATTTGTAGATGCTCTTTGATTTATGTAATATTGACAGGTGGACACACATGTATGTATGTCTTTTTAACTCTTGTCTACAGAATTCATTTTGCTCTAGGTGGACTTCATTCAAGTTCTAGAGACATTTTAAAGATCAAGTCTTAATTTATCTCTTGATTGGTTGGTTTAAAAAGTATTCAAGCTTGTACTTATTCCTATTTTTAAGCTGTCGATATAATGCAGATATTGCATGTATTGAATTTATTGTGTTTAATGGAAGGACGAGACTCATGAGCTCAGGTTAAACCAAAAATGAATGATTCCCATTTTATCCAAAATTGTACAACCCTACCAAAAGGTTTTTTGTCAGGGCTGTTCTATTTGATTGAATTACATTGTATTGCTTATAACCTAGTATCCTTGGCCTGTAGATGGTTGCATAGTCTATAGATAAACATGGGTTGCATTGACTGCTTAGTAAGCTCTCTGTGTTGTTTCTGCTTCAGGTGGAGCTCCAGTTCCAGCTGAACAGACTGCCACTCTGTGAGATGCATTATGCTCTGGATCGCACCAAAGAGAATGGCATCCTTTTCCCTGACATTGGACTGGTCCCCACCATCCCCTGGAGCCCCAACAGGTGTGTATTCCACCATGTCACTGTCGAGGGCTCGTTCAGAAGTTAGATTTACGTTGAAGCCGTCCATCAATATTTTATTGTGATTATGGTTTTCTCCTCCTGTGTCTCACTCCATTGATTCAATGGGAACTCTGGGATACTTAACTGCCCTGGAAAGATGGAAAAATGTAAAATACTAATCAATTAAGTCAATGACATTTTTTCATTTTATTATTATCCTATTTTAAACGTAAGGGAAGGTGTTTGCATACAACATGCACACACGTTCATGCTCAGGAAATACTGCTAATCCTAAACGGTTATTATAGAGAAATTCCTTTTTAATACCCGCACATCATATTAACTTGACAAATACCCTGAAAGAGGGGACACCACATCAAATTGGGAGTTGACAGAATATCCCTCGCCTTGCTGACTTGGCGGTCAGTCTGAAATCCCTCTGAAGTGGGACAGGTGATGGGAGCGAGGCAGTAATCTTTATTGACTACAGCCAAATATAATCCCCTGGGATTTTCAATGCTGCTGCTGATCTAGTCTAGAGAATATGATTGATTTAGACTTTTGTTTTAATTGGAATTTGGATGAGTGAGGGTGTTTCGTTAAATGTTGACCACGGAGTGAAATTGGCTGAAGTTTAGGCACGCTGTTTTTACAGTTTCAATTTCAGTTTTGAGTTATAACAGCAGTGTTCAGGAAGATACACACTGCGTGCTGTGGCCCTTAAGCTGTATGTTTTAATATAATACACACTTTTTTGCACTCTCACCACACATATACAAAACACAATAATGAATAAAAGCATTGCATCATGGTTTTGTGTTTTGAGGTTGCACCTTACTGGTATACAACATTAACATTCTAATGGTAATTTTTTGCTATGATTAAAAGTTGTACTTCTACCTTTTGCATAAAAAGGTAATGGCAAGATGGACATCAAATAGCTATTTAAAATTATACCCACTGCCTTGTAAATTCTCAGATTTAGCGAGTGTATTATAACATGACGGTCACCAAATTTTTATTTTAAATGTATTTAATGTGCTCACAGTGCATTCAAATGATCATTCACATGATACATGTGATACAGTGATACATTATCAAATGACAAACCCCTGGGTATTAGATTTTCCACCACAGCCATCAGCTTGCAGTATTGTCTCAGCTTTATGTCCTTTTTTTATTTATATTTTGGATGCCAAAACGCAGTAAATTAACCTCGGGCATGGAGAAGGTTGATTTGCTTCTCTCGCCCTCGATTGCGTTTGCGGAGAAAGTATAGTCGGCATAAAAGAGTTGAGGTTTTTCGTCGCTCCTAACAGTACCCTCTTGATCTCATCGATCCACCTCTGTTATACACACACACACGCACACGCACACACACTCTTGAACACTGAGATATCTCAGCCCCCCAACTATGTCTCAGTTGGAGCTCAATCAATTGCTGTTGGTGGATTCACAACTTCAGAGGATGCGATCTTCATAATGAGGAAAGTGATGCTAGAATACAAACACACACACGCGTGCTACATGCATGATACCCTCACACTATCAAGAGTATGTGCATTTAATCCTATATGTGCATCCCTTTCCTCTACCCATCTGTCATGTCCTGATGTTGATGAAAACAAAAGTGGAAGTTTGTTACATGGTAAATGAGCCGGAGCGCGCTCTTCAGATTGAGGGACAAGCCCGCTCTTCCATCTGAGCCACAGTTGCCCCATGATAACGCATACATGGCAGGCGAGGAGCTGTTTATGTGCAGTGCAAATATTCTCGTAATCTAGTTAAGATTTCAATCAGATTGCGAGATAAGACATTTCAATTTTGTTTTTTAATCCACTTGAATCAGAAACCTCCATTGAGTACTCAAATACGTCATTGGTGAAGTCTTGTTATTGGTTGACTTGCTCCTCTTGAGAAGCGTCTTTCGTCAGACAGACGTAACCTTTTACTTGCTGCTTGTTACTTCTGAAATGGTGAGAGGTCTTGTACAGATACCCCTGAATATTGATCCCTGCTCCCATTCACACATGACCCCATGCAGGAAATGTTCTCGAACATTCAAGGGACAGACGGCATACATTTCCTGTCATTATGTCGAAGAAGTTTTTCACATCTTTGTCCCACTGAGATTAATTAGATGAACAAAATGTTTCTTTGTGTCTCTCATGTTCAATGCTTTTTTCTTCTTTTTTTTTAAATCTAAATGCTTAAAAACAAGCTACTTTCTGATAAAATAAATAAGTTAGTAAGATCATTAAAAGTTGAATTCTCTAATAATTTCCCCGTCCTCCCTCCGCCCTCAGGCAGTGGGACGAGCAGCTGGATCCCCGTCTGAATGCCAAGCAGAAAGAGGCCATCCTGGCCATCACCACACCCGTCACTATTCCCCTGCCCCCAATCCTCATCATTGGACCCTACGGCACCGGCAAGACCTTCACGCTGGCACAGGCTGTCAAGCACATCCTGCGCCAGGACCACAGCAGGTTTGTTTATGTTTTTACTTGTTCGTTTTTTTTTTTTTTCATCATTTATTACATCATTTGTTTTTACCTCTGTTGGCCACTAGTAGGATATTTGCACCTCCTTTACAATTATTTACCTTCCTTAAACCCCCATTCTCTCATTTCTTCCATCATATCTATTTATCTGCTTTATTTTTGATCAAATTGTGATACTGTATATCGGCCCCCCCGTTTTGTAACAACGGTTGGCGTTTTCTTATGACCAAGGTGTCTTGTATTTTGGACAATACAGTCATGCGTCTCAAAGCAAAGCCCTTTCTAATAACACCGCTTTGTGATTTGCTTTTGAAAATGACATGTTCGCCCTCTGATAGCTGGGAGCACTGTCCTCTTTCCTTTCAGCACTCGAAAGGTGTTTGGTGACGAGATGGAAAGAAGTTTGGAGTGTCTTGGCATGTTTAATGGGTGTCAGTTTAAGTGCTGGGAAACTCCGTACATGTGAAGTCAATTTTCAGTCTTCGGTATTGATCAACAAACCTGTCAAATCCCACACATATTGTCATCATTTTGTGCTTCATGGTGATTGATGAGTTCATGGGTAATATTTTTTCAATCTACTCTCAACTGCCAGTTTATTAAAATCACCTAGAGTAGCTAAAAATAATAGTCTAATACAGCAGTCCTGCAATAAATCCTAACTTAATGATATTTGAATTTGTCATAATGGGAGCCTTCTATAGTATTGAGTGTATCCTTATTGATACAAATAAAAAATAACCTCAGTATAATATAGTACAATTCAACAGTGCACGTTTTAAACATTACTGATTTTATTTTTCTTGTCCATATGTTTAAAAGGCTTGACACCATCTTGAGACTGAATCAACAACCTGGATGTCACAAGCCTCCCTCTTTGAACTTGTGGACTGCTATCAGCCGCTGTGAAATAATGAGTGCTATTGACTGTTTTTAGGGATGGAAAGGGGGATGTAGATGTGAGCAGGTGTGTGTTTGTGTCTACATAAAATTGGCATCAGTCATGAAAGCTTCAGGTGGCAAGGGAGGTCAGTCAGAGGGTGTGATCGGGGTTGCAGGGGGTGCTTGGCTGTGCAGTGGCCTCAGTTTCTAACTCCAGGGCAGTGGCAGCCTTGGGTTTGACATTAAACGTGCACGAAAACACTGACTGAAGTGTCAAGCTGTGCCGTACGTGTTTGTACTGTGTTGGTGTGTATACGTAGTCGTGCGCATGCGTCATCACTCGAGGACAAAGAGTGCTGGCCATTTGGATGAATTTGTGTCATTTGTGGTCGGTGCACATGGTTAGTTTGATCATCTTTCCTGGGCCGGATTGCATTTTCCCGCAAACCATAATCCGATCAATCATGTTATATCACTTCAATGAGCCGCACAGTGTTGTGTAACAATAAAACATTGCAAGATTTCTGTCTATTATCATTTTTCATCATAAGTTAGCTCCCTCACTGTGTGCAGATACCCGCAGGAAATTCTGCAATGTCTTGTGTTTGAAACGAAGCAATATAGCACAAGAACACACACGGTTCCCTGGTGTTAATGAAAAATGAATGCAATACCTCGGACAGTGTCCCCTGAACAGAAGTTCATATTTTCTGTTTGATTAAGGGAGACAGGGTTGTACATATGGAATGTAAAAGGAAAAAGTGTGTTGCAATGTAATATTCATTTCACTTTGAATGCATTTAATATTCTATCTTTAGGATGAATTATAGATATTTTAAAAGTCAAGACAGGGGGAAGTGACCCCTCTGGACTTGTGCTAACTGCTCTTCATACCGTTAAAATGATGGAGACGTTGTATGGATCGTAGTCAGGTGTACCTAATGTGTGTTATTGTACATGTTAAATGCTCTAAGCTTTCTCTGCATATCTGTCGCTTGCTGTGATGTTTCACCACCGTTTAAATGGGTACATATAAAAGACTTACTCTTGCGAAGCTCTATTTGAACTAACTGGCTTTGCTGTCCCCATCACTGTACACGCTGTTAGGCTTCAAAGTACTTAAAGTGCTTTAAATCTACACGGTACAAGGCATTTTGTGTAAATACGTTTTGAGCAGTACAATTAGAGATTAACATCTGATTCAAAGCTTTTAACATAATAAATTGCATTGATGGGATGATATCTCTCGCATGCGTTTTCTCTTAAGTCAGACATTCTGTGATAATACAGCTGAAGTACAGCTTGGCATTTGAAAAAGCCTTTTTGTATTAGTCATACAAATCAAAGGGAACTAGCACATTAAGGCAGGTTTAAGGGTTATTTGACCCCAAATAACGACACAAATGTTAATGTAGTATCTACTTAAGCTGATAGTTTTGGCTTATGTGCCTTGGTTTTGAGATTTCTTCCACTGAGTATCACAGAAGCTGTGTATCATGCTTCACCCCTGACATTGTTTCTTTTCGTCTCTACAGGGTCCTGATCTGCACACACTCAAACAGTGCAGCCGACCTTTACATTAAGGACTACCTTCATCCTTACGTCGAAGCAGGCAATGCGCATGCCAGACCTCTCAGGTATGGAAGCACACTTGCTTAAAGACGACTTGACAGCGAAGGGCAGGAACATGCTTTATGTGCCTGGTGTATGTGTGCACAGCAGTTTAAACATGCAATGGTGTCTTAGAGAAAACATAATGCTTATAAAGGTATATTTTAATATAATCTGTTTCCATTCATATGTCCCATTTGCAGGCTGCAGTTCATTCAGATTTCGAGAGGCCCTTTCTGTCCTCGCGTTCATCTGGTAGCTGCAGTTGTGTGATCACAGACCCACAATGGGCCATGTTTCCATAGTATATACTGTAAAGGCATTAAGACTCCAAAACATTGACCGTGTATGTAAATGCTCTGGTATAAAGGTGGCTTTTTACAGAGTGAATTAGTATTGATGACATTTAATACCATATTTTGAATAAGAAAACTCTAGCCTGCCTTTTTAAATTGCCTGTACTTGCCTAAACTCCAGTTCAGTTAAATTGGCTGTTGCTTTTCTGTCAGCTGAAACCATCTTAGCCGGAGAGCATCCGTATGACACTCACTCATCTATACATCAACTAGATTAACATTATTGGAAAGCCTGCAGTCCAAATAATACATCCATGTTATACAGAGATTGTTTTTGGCCCACAGTAGTGACAGACAGATATTTGCTAACTTTAGAGACTGTACAAACTCTCCTGCACTTAGAACTCCACCTGAAGGCAACAAACACACACACACTCACGGATACACACAACTTCCTTACACTACATCAGCGACTCTAATCACATTTCAGCAACATCATAGGTCACAAAGGACAGGAAAGCAGTGTCTGCCTTGACCAGCCAGGGCCTAACGTTTTTGTTAAGGCAAGACAATTTTATTTGTATAGCACATTTCAACAACAAGGCAATTCAAAGTGCTTCACATAAAACCATTAAAAGCATCAAAACATAATGCAAAAGAAAAGAAGATTTAAAAACAATTAAGAACATTCATTTAAACATTAAAAAGTCAGTAAAACATTAAAAAGCTAAAAAAAAATAGAATAAAAGTTGCAGTGCAGTTTAAGAAATAAAATACAGTACTGAAATGCAGAAATTGATTAAGATCCTTGAATCTGGTTCAATTAAAGGCAACAGCAAACAGAAGAGTCTTCAATCTGGATTTAAAGGAGTTTAGGGTCTCAGCAGACCTGCAGCTTTCAGGGACCTTGTTCCAGTTAAACCCAGGGACAATAGGCAATTGTCTGATTTCTGTGGATTCCAGTGTGAATTGCCCCTTAATCACTGTAGCAACCTCTTCTCTTAGGCCCCCCTTGTTTCTTTTTGAATGAGTGAGCTCAGTCAGGACTAAAGACCCTGTATGAATATGTAGGGTGTGTGGAAAGGGACTGACCAACATCACAAGGAAACAAGGGCTTGTCTTCCTTTCTGTCCTTCGCAGCCATGCACAGTATTTTTTCTCTTCACTCCTTGAGGAAAGAAGACTCCATCTTAATATTGTACAATTGGACACAATAAACGTTTTTATTATACTCACTGAGCCCTGATGTTTTGTTCTTCCCTGCAAAATATCAATACTAAGTTTGCCTTGTGTGAAGTGAAACAAAGGCATAAAACATGCAAGATTAGGTATGAAAAATTATTTGTTGCCGGTCCTGAAACAACTTCCTTGCTTTGGGAGTTAATTTGCAGACTCAATTAGTAGGGTTGCATCCCCTAACCTAAATATTTTAATTGTAAGAAATACTAAAAGTAGATAAAGCAGGGTAAGGGAACTGGCCGCATCAAGCAAGATTTTTTTCACACAATATGGATTGGAATTAATTTAACAATGTATGTGAATCAAAAGTTGCAATCACTGTTAATTTCATTCACAACGCAGGATTATAAACCCCAACACGATCCGAATGTGGACAAACATCAGGCTGATGAATTAGCCCTCCTTGGGTTGTGTCTCTCCTGACAATTCTCCTTTTTTTCTCTCTTTCAAGGGTATACTTCAGGAACCGCTGGGTGAAGACGGTTCACCCGGTGGTCCAGCAGTACTGTCTCATCGCCAACACACACATCAATTTCCAGATGCCCACAAGGGATGACATCCTTCGGCACCGCGTGGTGGTGGTCACCCTCAGCACCTCCCAATACCTCTGCCAGCTTGACTTGGAACCCGGTGAGTCATATGACAAGTTATGTAGTCCGCTCAAGTGTAACGGCAGTCTAAATCCCCTTAATTTCCTGAGGGTTTCGAAGATAACTGACAAAAAACATTCACATTGTTCAAAGAACATGTGAAGAACGAGCACAGGCTAACAGGTTGGACAAAATATTACAATATCTTGATATAATAGTCAAACACAACAATAGCCTAAAAAATGACCATATAATTCAGTCAGGACATGAAAATAGTCTCAACAAAAGGTGAACAATTAAACTAAGGTAGTATTTAATATTGGTCTATGATACACTACATTATGTGATAGAATATTAATGCAAATATGTGTTTTTTTTTTTCTCAATATAAATATGTAAATAATTTCCATCCTGTTCTTTGGTCATCCCCAGTGACTCTCATATCCAGTGTTGGCAGGAGCCCACCACTTAGAGAGAAATGGAACTCATTTAAGTTGTGTAAAAGACACGGAAAACAACTGGTTTGTCATTGCAGCCTAATAACTGACTCTAATGTGTCAGCAGAGGGGGCTTTGTCTGTTGCTTGGGAACACCATCTGCCTGTTTCTAATGTATTGTACATCATTAGCCCTCTTCCCCATGTTTCATCTCTCCGGCTCTCCTTGTGTTTCGACGGTGATGAAAATTTTCAGGAAACAAGGCAATTGGGAGCCAGCGAGTCTACTAAATAGCAAAAACAAATCTCCCACCCCAAACACACAGATGCCCCAAAAAATCTCTTATATATCTGGTTTTCTGATGTTCCTCATGCTTGTAAGACTAATTCCATCTTCAGGACTGAGACCCACAAATGTTATGCCCTGCTCATGTATGCAGTTGTGTGGGTGCTACCGTAGCCCCTGAAAAAGAATAACTTTAAATATTAATTCTTGATCTGCGTCCATTCAACGCAGAAGGCTGTTTGTTGGCTAATTCAACCCAAATAATGAACAGTAAAAGCCTTTGCACACCACATTGGTTAATCACAGGTTAAAGAAAATGAATACAGCCTCACATTCAGTTCAAGATGTTTACACACAAATTCCAAACTGCCATACATTTAAATGTTCCTCGGCACAGTCTCGATGTTCTTAACTGACTGAAGCAGGGAAGAGGCCAACTTTATATTCATACATGAACTTCAGCTGTCGGGAAGACATGCAGTGTAGCTCTGTGTGTTTGGTTCCCATACTGCCAGCTGCTGTTCAGGATCCCTGTAATTTGTCAGTCACAGGAAAATAATACAACAACAACAATACAATAAATGTCACATTAAATTATCGTCTCTGAAGAACAAGCAAGTCAAATTTGTCAAACAAACCACTTTTAAAAGGAAAAGCTGTAAATGAGCTAATTTGAAAGTAAAGGAGAGGAGTGTGCACTAAAGATGATGCTGTATTTTCCCTTTTTAGCAGATGTATGCAAGTGAATATTGATTTGTCTGGAGGCTGCTGGATCTTGCAGCCTGGTGACAAAGGTTCAAAATTATAGCTCATACTATTGTCAATAGGGGAATGTTGTTATCCGAGAGGAAGTTGGCTCCTGTTGGGTTCACAAGAACCAGAACACGTCCAAGAACAATGTCAAATTTTCCCAAAATAAACCTTTGAACAGTAGCCGCATTTTGAACACGGTTTGACACAACTTTTAAACCCGATCTTTACTAGAGTTATCTTTTTCACAGATCTTGCAAGTCACTTTTAAAAGTGTGAAAAGGGTAAAAAGAGACGGTGAAAGGGAGAATGTGAGAGACTGGGGGTGTGAGGTGAAGCATCTGCCATTTATTATTAAACTGTCATCTGTCCCCAAAATCACTTGTGCAACACTGGGCCTCTGATCTGTATATCACGGTATTTTTTTTTCGAGTAAACACATTCATTCAGTGACACCGAAAAGGGCCGCGGCCAACTGAACAGCTGTTCACCGCTCGTTGTTCACCGCTCGCGTGGCTGTCTTCCGTTCTGTCTCGTCCTGTTTTGTTTATATATATATATATATATATATAGATATATATAGATATATAGATATATATATATATATATATAGATATATACATCTATCTATCTATCTATCTATCTATCTATCTATCTATCTATCTATCTATCCATCCATCCATCCATCCTCCTCCGCTTATCCGGGGTCGGGTCGCGGTGGCAGCAGGCCTAGCAGGCCGACCCAGGCTCCCCTCTCACCCGCAACACGTTCCAGCTCGTTCTGGGGGATCCCGAGGCGTTCCCAGGCCAGCTGGGAGATATAATCCCTCCAGTGTGTCCTGTTCCCTCCCGATGTCCGAGCTCCTTACCCTATCTCTAAGGCTGAGCCCGGCCACCCTACGGAGAAAACTCATTTCGGCCGCTTGTATCCGAGACCTCGTTCTTTCGGTCACGACCCAGAGTTCGTGACCATAGCTGAGGGTCGGAACATAGACCGCCCAGTAAATTGAGAGCTTTGCCTTCCGGCTCAGCTCCCTCTTCACCAAGACGATCCGGTGCAGCGCCTGTTTTACTGCTGCAGCCGCACCGATCCGCCGGTCGATCTCCCGCTCCATCTTACCCTCACTCGTGAACAAGACCCCGAGATACTTGAACTCCTTCGCTTGCGGCAGGCACTGCGCCCCCACCCGGAGGGAGCAATCCAATTATTTATATATATATATATATATATATATATATATATATATATATATATATATATATATATATATATATATATATATATATATATATATAATTTTTCTTTTTTTATAATTGCTAGTGTTGCCACCAGAGGCAATAACAGCGGCTCGACCAACTTTGCAATAAATCGTTTTCTGATCTACGTCGGATTTGTCAAAACCAAAAAAGCTCCAACCAGCAGACACAGCTCCTCTTGGGCTCAAGTTGTATTGGTGCGTCTCTGGTCTCTCGTTGTTCCTCCTGCATCGCTCTGTTCCGTTTTTTTAATGTAGCGACGGAGTTTCTTCTTGTTGTGATAGTGGGCGAGCTGTACCCAGCATGCAGTTCGGCGGTGTAATTTTATAAATGTACAATTATTAGTGTTACAAATTGTTTATGTGTCACACACTGTTGTGTCGTGGTGTTTTCCTGTTAAAGAGCGTTAGTTGTGGGTTATTAATTGTTGTTCTAAAGTTATAACCATGACTCCATCTCAATACCCGTAAGACAAGTAGCTCCGCCCACTGCGCCCTCAGCGGTGAACGATATATTTTGCTGCCTGCCGAAGAGCGACAGCAGTTGTTACAGCTATGCACCGGTATGACTGTATATGAAAAATTCATACCGTATGGAAATTTGAAACCGGTATACCGGTTCAACCGTATACCGGCACAGCCCTACTGTCAACTTGGCGCTCATTAAGACCGTCTCTGCCTCCCTCCTTGTCTTCACCTCCCTGCATGGGGAAACATTTCCACTCGTAATGACCCATGTACATTATTTGGACATGTTGCGTACTCATGTGGCTCGATGTAAAAGAGCATGTGGGCAGGATGCAGTAGGGCTACTGTAGACTACGATTTATAGACAAGGTCAACAAAAGGGCCTGGCATCAATGGTTAACCATATGATATGAATGGTAGCACATATACGCAATTTCAAATCCCGTTGGCTGCATTGTTGAGCAAGTCATTTTCCATGCAGTGATGAAAAAGAAATGACATTCCCACAAATGCATTGCTCTCACCTCGGTGACAACTGTGCAGCTTGGATTTTCATTCATTCTGTCTATAAACTATTCCGAGATTACTCAAGCACATAATTTTAAGTGTATGCATATTCTCCAGAGATTACTCATGTGCATTATTTTATGCATAATACATCCCGCCTTTGTGACATCTAGCAGTATGTCCTTACCATCTAACAAATCATACCATAATGGATACATAATGGAAAAGGAAGGAATGCTAGCAATGCTTTATTATTCCACCTGTGCATATCTTCTTTGAGTACACCTTTTGTTTGGTACATCCCTTTACAGCTGTGAAGGGACATTTCGCCCTTCATAAGCTTAAATAGATGCATATTCTACAAATGTGTATGCAAAAGTAGGGACTATTGTAAAAAGTAGTATGTATGCCTTTTTATCAGCACCCCGGGGGAACAATGCTAGCATTTCCTTCAATGAGGTGCACACAGTTCAGAGAGAACACTGGTTTGAGGCTTTATAGTTGGAGAAAAAAAAAAAATCAATACGTTTTGCAGGTATTTGTTCAAAGGCTGATACAAAGGAGTGAATGTTGCCCCAAATCAATTTGCTCCCTCTTTTCTTGCCAGCCTGTGTTGCTGCTGTTTGTTTACTTTTTGACAGTCGCTGAGTTTATTTTGTTGTTTTCTGCCGTCACATTTCATATCTGCATATACTTTCCTGTAGAAATTCAGCTCGGGCTTCAGAGGCTGTTTGCTGGTTGTTATTCAGCCTCTCTCTTTCCACGCTCCCTGCTCCAGCACTCATTTGCCATGCTGTTTCATCCCCTCCCCTCATATTGCGGAGCACCGTTTGAGCTTTTTAAATCAGGGTAGGGCTACTGTTCAATCCCTTTCAAACGTCCACAAAACCTAGCCTTCGGTTTGCAGGGCTGGTTAAAAGAAGGAAGAAAAAGTGACTGAGAGGATGACAGTTTCAAGGTTTTAATGCTCCCGGTGAACAAAATGGTTTGTTCATGTGCCAATGTTGGTAATCTTCCCTGGCCTTTTCATTTGACGTTGATTAATTTTGACACCTATACTCAACATAGCAATGTTTTTATGTAAAAGTACATCTTTCTAAATTATAACTATAATATGTACAATATAAGTTTCGTCTTAGCAGTATCTTGTCACACACACACACACACACACACACACACACACACACACACACACACACACCCTACCCCACCCCCCTGGATCCATTTTCGTACGTTCTTATCGAAAGGACTGTGTTCTTTTTTTCTTCTATTTTTCTTCACTGGATTCTCAGGTGTGAAACAAGTGTGCTGTTTAGTACTTTAAGTGGTTGATGCTAAACATAAAGTGATGTTGGTGTGTTATCTGTTTTGGCAGGGTTGTTCTCTCATATCCTTTTGGATGAAGCGGCCCAGGCCATGGAGTGTGAAACCATCATGCCTTTTGCTCTAGCTAGCAGGAACACCCGCATCGTGCTGGCTGGAGACCATATGCAGGTAACGATAAAGAGTTTCTTCTGTGAAAAACAAATATGCAGCATTTCTTTGCTTATTCACTAATTACTAGATATATGTAAATGCACACCAAAGGGTCTTGGGTTCATTCTCACAGACAGTTGAAGACCTATCTTTTGTATTCTTAAATAAAATAATATGTGGAAGGAGGGATGCAATACAGGCGCAGAAAGTAGCTGAGACATCAAGTAGCGGTAATAACTCCATTTGTATTTTGCTGTGGATTAGACTCCACACTTGCCTACTCCAAATACAAAAGAACAGGCAGCAGCCACTGAAGAGCTGAGGTTCTGGAGACCACTTCAGCCACTGATGACTCAAATATAAACTCACATCAGTCAAGCTTTGTAAGCCAACGCAAGGAATTAAAACCTTATTTCCTCCTCTCCTGGTTTAAGACAGTGGCACAGGATTACTAGTAGGCAGCGGATGAAGACGAGGCAGAAGTCTACTGTGCAGTAGCTGCTCTAATTACTTGATCGCTCGCTCTCTCTCTCTGCTTTTTCTTGGAGCAAAGAAAAATGGATTTAAAAGACAACGTCCTCCTGTGTATCCATCTGTCTCTTTCTCAATCACTTTGTCTCACACCCATCTCCTTCCACCTCTCTATCCTATATAATAGCTTAGTAAGTCCAAGGACAGATGTGGCCCTTTGTATTTCTCCGTCTCTTCACTCTCTCCTTTCTGCTGATCTCACTTGGACAGTTTCCCTCCGTTATTCAGCAGTGGAAGAGCAGACTGAATAGTCAATGAAGGCTAAGGCATCTATTGATTGTTTGCTTTCTTATTGACTGTGTGGGGCCTTAGTAACGCTAGAGGACCACCTCACTTTCAGGCTTGAATTAAGATTCAAATGAAAGATGAATTGCAGTCTTGTTTGTGTGGCTGTGTGTTCAGTTTTGTAAACATGTAACCACACTGGGATGATGGTGGCAAATCTAGCTCACTAGACATTGAAGATATTAAGACTGTTTTAGGTATTTGTTGAATAACTGATTTATGCTTGATTTATTCACTTATTTGACTTATTGCTATAACACGATATTAGGTATAAAATGCCACCTGTGGTTTGATATCAAAAGATGTAATACCTTTCTGCCTCGGCTGGAAAGCAGTGCCATATTGGAGCAGGTCTGTAACTGGCTTATTTATATTTATTTATATATATATATATATATATATATATATATATATATTTATATTTATATTAAAAACACCAAACTAATTTTAATTTGGCATCTTCTCAAACGGCTGTGGATTCACTGCGAGTAAATTCCACTGTAATCACTGCGACTCGAGGTAGGTTTGTTTAGAGGCATATTCACCAGATGGAAGAGGTTGCAAGTTACAATGGGAGAGACAACTCGCTTAGTTCCTCAAAACAAGAATAGCCCTCAATGTAGTTAATGCACTTTTAAATTAACAACATTTAATTTTTTTAATAGTTCCAGGAACAAGGTTGCCTGGGGGAACCAAACTGTGCATTCTTGTTAGTAACTGTAAAGATGAAGCGAATTAGACTAAATGGGATTTCATGTAATTAGCATAGCTTCAACCGGAGGTGAAAAACTTTATCATGAAACCACCTGATGTAGTGTTTGGTGAGCCTAGAGCTTGTGTGGTACATGGTTTGACACCGCTATGTTAGACTTGGAATATATTCACTGTACTAAATAGAAATTCACAGTTGAATAGAAAGGACAAGAAATGATGTGAGAAAATTGTCAATGGTGTATTGAAACTAACTTTCTGTCTCTCCCTCCCCACCTGTTTCTCTCTCTCTCTCTCTCTCCATTTCGTGTCCTTCAGCTCAGTCCGTTTGTGTACAGCGAATTTGCTCGTGAGCGTAACCTGCATGTGTCACTGCTGGACCGGCTGTATGAGCACTACCCCTCTGAATACCCTTGTCGCATCCTCCTGTGCGAGAACTACCGCTCTCATGAAGCTATCATCAGGTAGGTGTGAGCCCTCAAAACTGCCGAGTGTCGAAACTGTGGGAGGAGAGGCTGAAGTACTCGAGAGAAGAGGGGGTGGGAGGAATGGGTCAGGAGGAAAAGGGGAAACGTAGGTGAAGAATTGACAGACATGGGTTGTCCAGATAGGAAAGAGGAGTCATTAAGTAAAAATGTTCGGACTGACAATAGTTCTATGACAAGGTTTGATTTCTAAGCAGACACAAATTAAGTTGCAAAAAAATGTTCTCCACCATCTTAATACTTGTGGGCTTAGCAGTACATACTTTAACCCAATTCTGTATGGTGCGAGTTATTTTACCTTTTCAGTTTAAGTGGGTTGTACCTACTGTATTGGATTAGTCAATGCAGTTTGTTGCTGGGCCTGATGGCACACATGCGCTTAAACGTACACCCTCAGTAGCACATTGAAGTTTTCAGGTTTTAAATACATTTTATTTTTTATCCTGCTACATTATCGTGCTTGCTGGTAACATACACAATGTATCTTTAATTGTTCTGACATTAAAGATGTTTGTGAACAAATGCAGTTCATACATACAGAACTTCAAATTTTAGTCAAGATTCCAAAATCTCAAATACCCCAGCTTGTATTTCAAGAAAATGTATATACAATTATGAATGATATGAGAATTATTAGTAACCTCTTATAGATATCCTAGCACCAACATACTCCATCCTAATATTCCCCTCTTTTTGCTTTCCTTTTTTGCTTCTCTTTCTCTCTTCCCTTCTTCCTCTCCTCTTCCGACAGCTACACGTCAGAATTATTTTATGATGGGAAGTTGATGGCAAGTGGGAAGCAGCCCTCCCATAAGGACTTCTACCCTCTGACCTTCTTCACCGCCAGAGGAGAAGATGTCCAGGAGAAGAACAGCACTGCCTACTACAACAATGCAGAGGTATGAAAGTTATAATTGGTTTAGTTGTTCCGCTGTGGCCTGATGCTGTTTGCATACAAATTATTTTGGCTGAATGTTATTAGAGCCATTATGAGATCTGTCAAGTAAGCGTTTGTGTTAATATTTACTCCTCTGGCTAGAAAGTAAATGTTACAATTTGAAATAAATAAATGAATGAATAGAACATTTATTATTATTATTCATTATACAATTCATCATACAAAAAAGGTAAAATTGCTATAACTAGACACCAATATCTTAAATTAGTTTAGCACCTTTTGCTTTAATGCAGCATTTTCCTGTCCTGTCCCACAGAATTAATGTATTTATGAATCTTATTTCCACTGCATTCCTGAAGTCCTAAAGTTTAGAACTAAACTATTATACCAAATAGCTCTGCTTCCTTCCTCTGAGTAGGGAAAGGCTATCAAAGCTTAAAAACATGACCAATATGAAGTTAATCAGTGTGATTGATGAAGCATTTTGATTCAGTTTAGTTGTATTAATTGATTGTGATGTGCTATATCTAATCTGAAATAACAAAAGCTTCACTCTTTGGTCTGTGAGGGGAATTAACTTCATGAAATGCTCAAATTCTGATTATAAAATATTAAAACTAACACTTGGCTGGTAATTATGTCATTAATTCATCATCAGACCGAGCCTGTTGAGACTGCCGTGTATGCTAGTTACACCTCGTTCTCTCACACTGAGAAGTTGATTTTAGATTTATTTCAGTTTTTTCCACCTGAGAACACGTAGTATTCAGGCTGCACTGTAGTCAGTCTACATTGCTTTTGTCTCTGTGCTTGTATAAGTGTATAATGCACAGTTTGATTAACAAATATCTGTTCAAATTATCAATATTTTATTATGAATTATGGGTGCTGGTCTGTAGACCAGTTTGTTGGAAATAATTCAGGAATTTGATTATAATGACATGTAATTTAGATTATTAAGTTGAGTTTGGTTAACTGAAGTCAAAAGCAGAATGTTTATTTTGCCTCACCCCGACTGTTTTTTAATTATAATTGAAGATGACACCCATAAACTTAATTAGGAGCTACATTTGACACGCATGATTCACTGACGGTCCGAGCCGTTGATTGGTTCTTCTGCAGACTTGTTTGTGGTCATTGGCTGTGTCTGACCCTTGACCCTTTACTGACAAGTTCCAGCCAATTAAACCACGGCTGCTTCTTCAGTTTGCTCCCAAACTGTCAGCAATGCCAAATTAATTACCTTCTGTCTCTCTGATACAGCACCCATGTCAAACAATTGACAACATTATCATAATTTTGCCAAATCAAAATGCGGTACGCTTGTCCATTTGATAGTCCTGTGCAAGGATCTCTGATGGATTTAGCTTCAAGTGGAAGTCAATATTTCCATGACTGTTCAAAGCCTCTGGGAGTATGCCAATTCTTTGAACAGGAATTTAAAAACTGCTCATATGACAAAAGTACAAAAGGGATTCAAAGCACCAACTATTGAATTGGAAATAAACTCATAATCACCTGTACAGTGAAGCTAATAATGTAAAACTGTCAATTCAACTCTGTTAAGTGTTAGTATGGTTTTAGAATGAAATCAAAACAGCAGGTGTGATATGAAGTCTAGTGATCAGTGTTCCTCCATCTCCGCAGGTATTTGAGATTGTGGAGCGGGTTGAAGAGTTGCGCAAGAAGTGGCCAGTGTCCTGGGGTAAGCTGGACGACAGCAGCATTGGAGTGGTGTCACCGTACGCGGACCAGGTGTTCCGCATTCGTGCTGAGCTCCGAAAGAAGAGAATGCATGAGATCAGCGTGGAAAGAGTGCTCAATGTCCAAGGTGAGGAAGAAGTATTGACCATCATGCATCTACACGTGTGTAGTTACTGACTCAAACACTGAAACTAGTGCTACATTGATGTACCGGGTCATGAATATTTTGACATTTGAGTTACCTTGTTGGTGTCCTGCATGTCCATATGCATGTATTTGGGGTTTTATCTATTCATTTGATGGCGTATCGACATTATTCAAAGAATGTGGAATTGGCAACTGGAAGAAAGCAGTTATTGTCAGACAGACAATCAAAAAATAGTTTGACAAACAAATACCAACTTTTGTATCCCCAACTGCCTCATTCTCCATGCCGCTTGTCTAACATTATTCTGTGTGTGAGATGATATCATTGTCCATCGTCAGTCAAAATGACTTACAATTAGAGCTACATTGCAAGACAAATCTCTATATCTCCCACTGCAGTTATCAGTATTCATATTCCCCTTCATATCATCCATAAGGATAATATGAGTTCGGGTTTCTTCCCCCAATCAGTCTCATACAGTTCCCACTTGTATTGCATCCAGCTGACTTCCACAGGTCATTAACTTCCTCATTAATCACACATGAGACCTGTGATTACACACACCAGAAAACCCTACTCTGGTTAGTGCGTAAACTTGAATTGAATATGGATGTATTTAGTTTGTTTGTTTGAGTGAAATAGATGGTCTTTGCTTCTCCTAATAATGTGTTTTACTTCGCTCTTTTCGGATTACTATAAATATAAAATAATAATAAAAAAACATGTTTGCAGGTAAACAGTTCCGGGTGCTGTTCCTCAGCACGGTGCGAACGCGGCATACCTGCAAACACAAGCAGACGGCCATCAAACGTAAAGAGCAGCTAGTTGAGGATTCAACGGAGGACCTTGACTATGGATTCCTCTCCAACTACAAGCTACTCAACACGGCCATCACCAGAGCCCAGTCTCTGGTTGCAGTGGTGGGAGACCCCATTGCACTGTGCTCTGTTGGGCGCTGCAGGTAAATAATGGCACTTTTCTTTTTAAGACCTTTGATACTGTAAAATAGCAGATCTATATGTAAAGTGATGGTTCTGGTGAATGTCTATTCTTGTGATGTGGTAAATCTATATGATCATACTCTCATATAGAGGAGCTATGAGGGGGAAATGCCATCTCCTATCTCTATTTGAATTTCTTTTACTCATTCACTCTTTGACCCCCTTGCCCACCTACGGTCTCCCTAGCAGTCGTCATCACATGTCAGAAGAAGATCAATTATTCATTTTAACAGGAGTCCATTGATTTTTTTATTTTTTACATAACTAGTTTCTGTGAGTTATTTGTCCTCATGATTGTATTTGTCAACGCAGACCGCTCATTGGTAGACAGTGTACTGAGAGATTATTTGTTCTTTTCATTCTTGCGTTTCTGCTTCTGCGGTTTTGCCCCCTAGGTTTTATTTTCTTTCCCTTTGGTGTGCTTCATCATTTTGCTCATTTTCCTTTTCTTCCGATTCTCATTCCTCTGACCACTACATTTCACATGCGTTTTCCACGTTTGTTTTTACAGACTTATTGTTTATATTCAGCCAATAAGTAGTTTTTGACACTGCCAGCAGTAAAAAAAATAAAAATGAAAAAATCAACAAGCTGATCCATGAAACACTCAATCCAAACAAGGAGAAATAAAGGAGAATAGAAAAAAATCATAATCTCCATCTGTTGTTTCCTTCTTTTTGTGCCTTTCCAGAAAATTCTGGGAGCACTTTATCTCCATCTGCCACGAAAACTCAAGCCTACACGGCATCACCTTTGAGCAGATCAAATCTCAGCTGGAGGCCCTGGAGCTCAAGAAGACCTACGTCCTCAACCCATTGGCCCCAGAGTTCATCCCCCGTGCCCTCAGGCCACTGCAAGGGCACCACTCATCGCAGGCCCTCCACCCCCACCATCATCCACATCCTCAGCATGTACAGCCCGCCTCCAACAAGCAGGTTTCGCAGCAGCAGCAGCAACAGCAACAGCAGCAGCAGCAACAGCAGCAGCAGCAGCAGCAGCAGCAGCAGCAGTCGCCCCCTAAGGTGAGATGTTTTAGATGAGGCACAATGGAAGGAATAACTCTTTCCATCCACCTCTTTTATTATGTGCATTTTCAATATGGGCATTAAAAAGCCATACACCAAGCTGTAGAAATTATTTTAAAAACATAGAAATATATAAATAGATTTTGTCAAACAAAATAATATTATTTGTTACTGGATACGTGGCCGCTATTCTTCTTCTGTCACTACTGAAAATAACAATTTAGAGTTTGCATATGTAGGGAAGGAATAGAACGAGAGAAGGAAGACAGGAAAATAGAGTAGTGAGACCGAAATGAAAGAACAGGTGGGGATAGATAATGTTTTGACAAGCCCAAATGTTGCAGGTTTTTTTTTTATGTTAATATAATGTGTGTTGGCTAACCACTTTTTGGTTTGTTGAAAATAGTAAACAAATGATCCGGATAATAAATTGAGTGCCTCTTGCTTTTAGAGATGTAAAATTATAAAAGCGCTACACGTGCAGCCACAAAGCACACATCTATTAAAATGTTTATTAGATGTATACGTTTCTTTTTCACCACAGTAATTACTTGGCGGTCGTTCAGTTTGGCCACAGAAAAACATCACGGATATAACATTTGCAATCGCAGGTTTGGCGTAAGGATGTTTTGTTTGATTGTTTAGCTTGGGTTGAAATGTCTTTGCGAGTCAGTCTGTCCTCCCGGTCTGCCCTGTGGTAAAGGTTAACGAAATCCACACAGCTGTCAACCTGCTGCCATCTCCCACTGGGCCTAATGAGCCACAGCTCCGCAGCATCAGCCGGCTTTAGACACACACACACACACAGACACACAGTTCCTCCCTCTCTCCACAGTGCTACTATGTGGCACACAGCACACACAGACACGGTGCTGTCACTATGCAGTATGTAATATATTGTTTCCTTCAGCATATCCAGCATGTTGCTAATTTAAAGGTCAGACATTCTTGGTAGCTCTGTTCATGGTGGAAGCACCTACTGAGATGTACAGGCAAAATATTCCATGCAAATGTCATTTAATAATAGATTAATTGGTTAACTTTTAAAAGTGACTTGCCATAGTTTCTATTTAAACCTATTTAAACCTGAAAGTAGCTGCTTCAGTGCAACTTTTTCACATTTGCTGCTGCTGATAGGGTTACCTTACACTAATACCTTACAGTGTGAGTATCATACAATTCTAGATAATCAGGTTCATACTATACAATATGTAGTTGCAATTACTTGTAAGACATTAATTTAGTAAAAATTTAGAAAGCATGCAGCATGGTCACTGTGTGGCATCCAGATTACCAGAAATATATACTCGTTGACTTCATATTGTGAAGTGCTGTTTTCAGACACAGATGGTGTTTTGGTGCAAGTATGCAAGACTTGTGGTAAAATATCTCACATTAAAAAGTTATTTTGTAGGTTCAGCTTTAGTCGTTTTAATTGGGTGATGAGGATTTACAAGTATAATTGCCACTTTTTAAAAACAATTCTATCATTATTTGGAACCAAGAAGTGATACTTGAGGTGGAGTCAGGAGCAAATGGAATGTTTGGTATTAAGTCAGACTTGTGTGACTTTCTCTTGGCATGTACAGTGTTTTGTGTGCATCTTTCCACTACAATCTTTCTTATATCTCTTCAACCTCTTGCCATTGATTTCCCAGCACAGTAGACATCGCTATTTTCCTGACAGAGTGTGTCATTGAGAACCAAACTGTTACTGCTGAACCTTGACCCCTATAAGATCCAGGAAGCAGGACCTTTTATTCTCGGCAGCCCACCACAGGAAATTGATCTTATGAGACAAATGTTGGTCTTTGCCACTATTTAACTCATTCTTAGGGGAAAAGTTCTAGCAGCACATTTATGATTGGATAAGATAACCACAGTGCTGGACTATGGGCACCACTTTCAGTTTGGTGTGTCTGGCAGTGCTCAGTTAATGTTACGCCCTAAAATAACAGCCAAGCAAAGCTGCCTCTGCACCATCATCTCAGATCTCAGTCAGTTTTATGGAGGGGATCCTATTCAGACTAAAAACTACTTGTTACACAGTTTATTCATTGCTACAACAAGTTAGTCATGTTTTTGTCAGTTTTTGTTTGGATGCTGTCATACATTCTCAGGGAATAGTTATAATTGTGCGGTTTGCATTGTAATTGCAGATGTTCCCGCAAATTGTTTCCATCCTTTGTCTATAACTACTTGCAAATCCTCGCTGGTCCTAGTGCCAAAGACTGCTGGTAGTAGTAGTAACCTAAATACTAAAAAAACAAGTGGACATTATGGACTTCATAATGATTCCACGGAATCACTTTTCCTATTCTTATGACTAGCGTTCCTTATCAGCTTTATATAATATCAGCATAGCAACAGCGGGGCTCTCATGCAATGGAGGATGTCATTCATTTCCCCCTCTCCGAGGAAGCATACTCTCTGTCGAGGACTATCTGTTAACACCATAGTCAACTGGGAGAGACTGCGTCCTACAAAACGGCCGCTGATGGAGCTCAAAGTAGATTGTTGTGTATGCTTGCCTTGTCACTAATATATGAGATATGGTCCACCTACACTCAGGTATGTGTAGTTCTAATGTGAGTGTTTTGTATATGTGCGTGTCTGTGTGCACGCCCCCGCATGGGTAATTGTACATGTGTGTGTCACCACTGATCAGGCGTCGGTTCAATCTCTCGGTGTACACGTATAGTAGATGGAGCTGTATTGTGAAGCCCCCGAGAGAAAGAGAATGGCGAGGGAGTTAAGTTGTTGTCCTCTAGTAGTAGAAAGAAAAGATCTTTCTTGGCAGACATGTTGACTTGTAGCTTGAAAAACATTGCATTCACAAAATTTATCCCGGATTAACTAAGGCATACACACGTGGACAAAATAGTTGGTACCCTTCCATTAAAGAAAGAAAAA
This sequence comes from Ophiodon elongatus, assembly GCA_016806645.1. NCBI lineage: Eukaryota > Metazoa > Chordata > Actinopteri > Perciformes > Hexagrammidae > Ophiodon > Ophiodon elongatus. The sequence continues at coordinate 2,080,319 of JACSYO010002143.1, forward strand.
CCCACAATGCTCTCTGAAATAACTTGAAACTGACAAAAGTAATAATAAATAAAAATGTACTGAAAATTAACAAATGAAAATCAGACATTGCTTTTGAATTGTGGTTCAACAGAATCATTTTATAAAACAAACTAATAAAAATGGCCTGGACAAAAATGATGGTACCCTTAATTTAATATTTTGTTGCACAACCTTTTGAGTCAATCACTGCAATCAAGCGATTTCTGTAACTCTCAATGAGACTTCTGCACCTGTCAACAGGTGCTTTGGCTCCTCACTCCTCATGAGCAAACTGCTCCAGCTGTCTCAGGTTTGAAGGGTGCCTTCTCCAGACTGCATGTTTCATCCTTCCACAGATGTTCAATAGGATTTAGATCAGGGCTCATAGAAGGCCACTTCAGAAGAGTCCAATGTTTTGCTCTTAGCCATTCTCTGGTGTTTTTAGCTGTGTTTTGGGTCATTATCCTGTTAGAGGACCCATGACCTGCGACTGAGACTAAGCTTTCTGACACTGGGCAGCACATTTCGCTCCAGAATGCCTTGATAGTCTTGAGATTTCATTGTTCCTGCACATATTCAAGACACCCTGTGCCAGATGCAGCAAAGCAGCCCCAGAACATAACCGAGCCTCCTCCATGTTCCACAGGAAGTACTGTGTTCTTTTCTTTGGATGCTTCATTTTTGCGTCTCTGAACATAGAGCTGATGTGACTTGCCAAAAAGCTCCAGTTTTGTCTCATCTGTCCACAGGACATTCTCCCAGAAGCTTTGTGGCTTGTCAATATGCCTTTTGGCAAATTCCAGTCTCGCTTTTTTATGATTTGCTTTCAACAGTGGTGTCCTCCTCGGTCATCCACTTTGACTCAAACAGCGACGGATGGTGCGATCTGACACCGATGGACCATGACCTTGGAGTTCACCTCTAATCTCTTTGGAAGTTCTTCTGGGCTCTTTGGTTACTATTTGTATTATCCGTCTCTTCAATTTGTCATCAATATTCCTCTTGCGGCCACGTCCATAGAGGTTGGCTACAGTCCCGTGGGCCTTAAACTTCTGAATAATATGTGCAACTGTAGTCACAGGAGCATCAAGCTGTCTCATAGCCTTTACCTTTTAACATGCTTGTCTATAATGTTCCTTCTAATCTCCTGAGACGACTCTCTCCTCAGCTTTCTGTGGTCCATGTTCAGTGTGGTACACACCATGATACCAAACAGCACAGGGACTACTTTTCACCCTTTTAAATAGGCAGACTGACTGAATACAAGTTTGAAGACACCTGTGATGCTAATTAGATGACACACCTTAGTTTAACATGTCATTTAACATAATTATTTTCAATCTTTTCTAGGGGTACCATAATTTTTGTCCAGGCCATTTTCATTAGTTTGTTTTTTAAAATGAATCCATTGAACCACAATTCAAAAGTAATGTCTGATTTTCATTAGTTAATTTTCAGTAAATTTTTATATATTATTACTTTTGTCAGTTTGTTTTTAGGGGATTTTTTTTTATGAAAGTCTCTTAATTATGACTCTTCCATAAAAGGGCTTTAAATAGTTTATTAAATACATACATGGTTTATTAGTGAAGCGGTCACTGAGACAGACAGGCATACTACACAGTTGGTGATCTGTCTGTACTATTTTTGCTGTCGGCATGTGTCTTTGTGTGTGCGTAAGTTTTGGACATAGTTAAAAATACTGGGAGGCCATACTATAGGACAGTAAAGAGATCATCTGAGATAACGTCACAGGGAAAATACATTATAGTACAGTATGTAGCCAATTGTGGACTCGGAGGATTTCCAACTCACTCCGTGTTGAATAAAAATTTACTTTAGGCACTTTTGATCTTCAGATTCTTGGCTAAATCATTTTCCTCCATGAGGTCCCAGAGGTGACCTTTATAGGCACAGTGCAACAATTTATAATATGTAATTAGTTAAATGTGGCATCAAAAGTGGAATCCCTAATGTTAGCAAATGTTGCATGTTATGAAAGGTTTTACATCTATTATACATTTAAATCTCCCATTACTGTCTGTATCACACGTTCATAGTATGGATTCATTTAGCTGTGCGCTGTTAGCCATCTTAATTCCTGCCCCTTCACTGATGAGGTGTAGCTCCTATAACTGTTTGGACAAATGTGGGATAGTCAGGAGGAACATACTGCAGCTGTTGTATACCCAGTTCCTACTGTGTATTGATTAACAGTTACCATAATCATTTATTTACACTTTTCTTTTCCATTTGGCCTCTATGAACTCTTGAAGGCTTGCTTAATGACGTTCTAATTATTATTATTTTTCCTACAGGGGAAACATGCAAACCACACGGAGCATCTTCCACCTGAAGGATATGGTGAGTTTATCCCTGTTGATTATCTAAATATTAAAAGCTTTGTAGCTCACTTAGGCCCGCTGAGAATGTTCACATGACTGGATGTAGATAAAGGAAAGGAATATAATGCAGGTGAAATTTGAGACTTATCCTAGAAAAGTATATTACTATGGTACCATTGATAAACACTGCATCAAAAAGGTAGTGTTCATTAAAAGTAAAAAATCTTTATCTTCTATGTGGCACAAATCTGCTCATGTCATCCGTGTTTAATCAGGATTAAAATTGATGTTAATCCTGATTTTAAATTGAGCAGTAAAAAACAGTTGAAGCATGTACAGTATAGAAATAAATTCCATTCCCAGAGCATTTTTCTCTTTATCTTTATGTTGTTTTTTATAATGGTCTTACAACAGAGCAACAGTGGAAGAGTTTCCATTGTTTCTTTTGTTGTCTCTCTAAACACACATGAGCACACATCTTAACAGCTTGAAATGAGCCAGTCTAATGCAGCAACGCAGATGGGTGCATGAAGGCCTGAGGCTATTGAAGCCATCAGTGCGATGCAGCCTTGAACAACACAGCAAGGAGTTGTTAATATGATGTTTACTACAGGAAGACAATCAGTTTGTTTCTGCTGCTGCAGATCGTCAGCCAGCTACATTAGCCTAAACTGAAAAAGAAAATCGAAATGAAATCTGCACAAATCAATTCTTCCTTGAATGCAGTTTGGGCATGGGATATTCATAGGTCGCCTTCCTCTCTGATAAAATCATAGAAGTTTTTCCCTAATATTTTCCATGCTATGAATAATTAGATATGCCCTGGGCTTTTGTGTTGCCTACTATTAATGTGTCTTCACATCAAGGTTAAGAACCATATGCATTTACTTGTATTACTCTGCCATCTTCTCTCATTGCAGTCCAACCCAACCCAGCTGTGTTGATGGGAAACCCTATTCGGGCATTCACACCACCCTTGGGTGGCACGCCAGCTGGCATGGGCAAGTCACCCAGCCCTGTTCAGAGGATAGATCCGCATACAGGCGCCAGTATCCTCTACGTCCCTGCTGTGTACGGTGGAAACATGGTCATGTCCATGCCCCTGCCTGTAAGTTTCCTGTCTCTGGTAACAAACTGGCTAAATATACAACCGCACACATATGTCTGGCAATGTGCATTACAAAGTCTTATGTTTTGACTACTAAAAAGGATTTGATCAAATAGTTTTTTAGAAAAGAAAAAAATTGTAAGATCTGCAAAGAAAAATGTGTAAAATATGTGCATATTTTGTCAAAGAACCCATTTATATGGGGAGAAACCTTTTTTTGCTCATACGAATTTGACGGCCAAGGTTAATAAATATACAATCCTGCAATTACTGTATTTGCTTCAGATTTAGTATTGGTTGGTGTACTATACTTTCTGTGGAAATAAAGGGCTATAACTTTTCACCTAGTCTGATGTGATAATATATTATAGGTTAGCTCTCACAAAACAATCTAAACATTTTAATAGCTCCTCTTCTGAGTCAATTTACATTTTTCTCACTAATAGTATACCACAGTAAAAATATTTTGTCAACATTTCCTTGAGTCATATTACCAAAATACATTGAGGCTTATTGTAGATTAGTTATGTTATTATGTAGCTCACCTCTGTAAGATATGTTACATGTTAAACAAAAGGACTACATTCAACGTGTTACTGTTTGTCATTGTCGTTATTAGTAATGTGCTGTCCATAATCCACAGTGAGTGATTACCTCCCTCTCTTCTGTTATGGCGTCTTAATCAATAATCTGTCAATCTGTTTTTATTTCCTTAGCTGCCTTGGCCAGGTTACCAAAATCGATTCCCTGTGGACCCTCGCATCATGAACCACCCAGCAGCCATGGCCTACAACTTTAATCTGTTGCAGGCCCAGAATCGAGGCTCCCCCATCCCTTACAGTGGGGTAGGCCACCCCACTCATCTGGGAATGGGCCAGCCCAGCCCTGACAAGGAGCTACAGGCAGATCCCATCAGAAATGGTGTGCCTCAACATCAACAAATTACTGTAGTTGTATTCCATCAAATAGAAAGAAGTGACTTTATACAATGGCTAAACATATGTTAATAACTTTGTTTTTTGGTTTTGACTTAGGTAAATTAGAAGGATGTCCAAAGTTAGAACAGAGCCGTCTACAGACACCAGAGAGGAAAACCATCGACATGAAGGAAAAACAGGCAAGTTGTTGACATTTATGTGTTTCATTAACCTTAAGCAACTTGTCTATTTTTTATGTTGAGCCACAAGTCTTTGCTCATGGGGTTTGGTGTTTATTTTTTGCTCCAGGGGGATTTAGACACAGGCCAAAGCCGAAGTCTAGACTCACAGTCCGACGGGCTTGTTGGATTTCCCAATGCGCTGCTCCATCGAAAAGATCCCTCAGCTGCCCAAAGACCCCTCAACTACCACCTTGCACCTCCCAACCCAGCTTTCCCTCCACATCCTGCCAGTGGAAGAGCCTTCCCCCAACAGTATCCAGTCTCCAGGCTTCCTTATCGGGTCAGCCAGCCTCAACACCCAGGGATGGCCCCACCGAGTCAGCAGCAGCAACAGCTCAGCCCTGCCTACACTGGTGGTAGCCATAACGCTTCCTTCTTCATTGGCCCCATGCCCCCTCACAGGGCTGTCCAGTCTCCCACTTTGGATGGGCCGGAGTCTGGAGGGGTGGACGAGATGAGTAGCTCCATTAGGACTCCCATGGGCCACCCAGGGGGCCACCACCCAGGCCTGTCACAGCATAACAGGGTCAACAGCTTTGGGGAGGACGGACAGGATGGAAGCCTAGGAGATAGTTTGGGTGAGTGGAGCATCATATTTCTTTTCCTTAATTATGTAAATCCTTAGAGCTAGAATGTGAAATGGCGATTTGTTTGTTACTGTTACAGAGTTTCTTTTAATCAACGCAGAAGATCTCACGTTGCTCATGGCTATTTAGTCTAGACTTTCACAAAGTAATAAAAATAGCGGTTAAATATTTTTATATTTATTTTGAAAAGAGTTCATATCCTGATAATCTGATTTATTTTCCAAGATTCTTTGTTTTATAAGAGAATAATCCGTAGCTGCCTTCGCCCACTCTATGAAGTTGGTCCAGATGCATTGTCACTTTCATGTTAGCCCATATTATCACTTGATATTTGGTATATGGGACTAAAGCTAGTGTTGTTTATTAAACTGATCAAGCAAGTGTTCTTCCCCAGTGAAGTCCCGTATTTTCTAATGAGAATGATGGTAGATTGGATCACATATTACATTAACTTAAATAATAAAAACGCAAATAAATGCTGAAAGATGAATTGAGTGAACATGTTAACTCTGGATTATTTATGATGGCACAGAATCATGTTTTTCTATCATTATATAGAAAATTGATGCAGTCAACCGATCACAACTAATCACACGGTTACCCTTTCAGACCTCCAGGGTCCCTTGGCTCTAGAGGCCCTGAGCCAGCAGCAGCAGCAGCAGCATCATCAGCAGCAGCAGCAGCAGCAGCAGCAGCAGCAGCAGGCTGCCAGACTGGGCCAGTGGGGGGAGGCGGCAGGCCCTTTCCTCCAGGGTAGCGTCCCCTTCCCTCTGCCCCAGCAGCTTGCCCACCTTGCTCAACCTGGCATGGCTCGCTTCCCCCCTCAGCTGCTCCGGGCAGCTAGTTGGGGCCTTGGTGCCAACATCGAGGATGACGCTGTTACTTCTGCTTCCACTGGACCACCTTTCACCAGGTTAGACTAAGCAACAGTTTGTATTATGTCATTTTTAATGGTTTGGTAACTTGATACTAGAGACGTGTCAGTTTTACTATTGAACATTGAAAGTTTTGTGTAAGATTTAAAATTGAGTGTACAGTAGAGCTAGCTAAAACAAGATAACTGCTTGAAATTGAACCTGCACCGCAACAATTTCTGTATCTTCTTGTTGGTCACGCTTCAATTATTGTTAAACATGATACAGAGTTCAGACGTAAAGAAATACATTTTCAATTCACAGGTACCCGGGCCTCTTGAGAGAGATGCCCCCACAGGAACAGCCTGAACCCAGGGATGCAGCTGAGATGCAGCCCCCACCTCAATCTCGTCTCCTCCAGTACCGCCAGTCCCAGTCCCGTGCCTCAGGTGACCCTTCATCCTCTTTATCCGCCACCTCCAATCATGCTGGCCCTTTCCCATCAGGACCGTACCCCCATGACGCAGGCCGCGATCTCCTTAACGACAACCCTCTCAACAACCCAGCTCTGCAGCAGCAGCAGCATCCGGGAAACCCCATGTATAATACTGGTAGCTACCCACATCAGCAACCAGCCCACTCTACCAGCACCCCTTCCTCCCAGGTCAAATACCTGCTGCAAGAGGCCCAGTGGCCTCATGGTGGAGCTGCGTCAGTGAGCCCACCACAACAGAACCACCTGTTGGGGAACCAGGGCCACGGCCTTCCTTATGGACTGCCCCTCATGGCTCACCCAAGCAGGCAGGAGCAAGTCCACCTGATGCAACTTCACCATCAGCACCAGCAGCAGCAGCAGCAGCAACAACAACAACAACAACAACAACAGCAACAGCAGCAGCAGCAACAACAACAACAGCAGCAGCAGCAGCAGCAGCAACAACTGCAGCAGCAGCAGCAGCAGCAACAACTGCAGCAGCAGCAGCAGCAGCAACAACAACTGCAGCAGCAGCAGCAGCAGCAACAACTGCAGCAGCAGCAACAACAACAGCCGCCACCGCCGCCGCTGCAGCAGCAACAACCACAACAACAACAAAGTCAAGGCCCAGACCAGGAGTCCTACCACCCACTTTCCCCCAGAACATCAGCAGCCACAGCCCTTCACAATGTAGATGAGGTAAGTTTATTTATTTATTTGTATTATTATTTGTATCTTTATCAAGGTATCTAAAATATCGTTCTACTAAATTTGAATGTCACAGGCTTCTGTGCAGGCTAAAACTACTTGAAAAAGAGCTGTCGGAACTGTTTTTATATTCATCAATCATCCATTTACATTGTGTGTTTGAAGGAACACACAATGTGTTTTTTTTGGGTTCATATAGGAATGACTCAAGTGCAAGCTTTGTGCCTGCCTTAGTATGGGCAACTTGTTCACCACTCAATATTGCATTCAGTGTGCGGACTGTTTTATTTCACAGCACTGTATCGTCATATGCAAATATCTGCTTCAGAATGCACCAGGGAGAGAACATGTTTGATCCCAATTCCTCCTTTTCTACCTGTTTGTTCTGCAAAGGGGGTACATTTGGCATCACCTGTTTTAACTCCTGTAAATGGTTTGTTCTGTCTTCACACTTATACAGTTGTGAGCATTATAATGGGATTAGCTGAGTCTGGCTTTTGTCAAATACGTACCTCTAAATGTTAGTAGAATAGAGATTTCAAACTTCCTGTTGAAATCGAACCCGTCTATGCTGACAGACGAATGTGGATAATTCACATCCAATCTCCCACATTTGATAGGGATACAAAATGAATATTAAGATGTGTAGCTCAAATGCTGTTCCACCCTCCTTCAAAGATGAGATGGATTGTATGTGTGTCCAAGATAAACAGTTGATTGCTTGGCTTAAGTTTATTAGTGCCAAGTATGATCTGACAAATGAGTAGGACCTGCACCACAATGCTGTGGTGCTTGGGTCTTTTCAAAACAAGTGAACAGCAATGGTGCAGAATGCAAACGTTATTTGGCAAATAATTGCACAGGAGTATTTTCTCATTTATTATGAATTAGTAAGTGCTGTGAAAAGATGATGATGTTGTTTGTGGACCTCTGCTTCTTCAGGGCTGCATGTCATATTGCCCATCACTCTGACTTAATATCTCATTCTCACCTTTTTCTCTTCCTCATCCATTGTTGCTGTCTGTGCAGTATGAACCCAGAGGTCCAGGCCGGCCTCTCTATCAGCGTCGCATCTCTTCGAGCTACCCAGATGAATCGTCTCCAGCGAACGCCCACAATGCCCTATCCCAACAGACCCAGCCCTGTACGTCAGACCTCCAGGACCACCCCCATCAGCACATACAGCATCATCAGCACCCACATGCGCCCTACGGTTACCCCTCGCATGACCTCTGGCCCAGTAATGGTGGGGGTCCCGGTCCGTTCCAGAACATTCCATGTAACGGAGCCGGTACACTCACTCAGCATCGGGATCTTCTGGGTAAGCAACGCCAAATATGCTGCTAACCCTCTGAACCCAAAGCGGTGTCGAGACGTTTTTCGCTTCTTTCATATTTTTCTCTCTGTGGCTTTGATTGATTTTCACTGCAATATACAAGTCCTGCACCTCAATGGAAACAGCACAACCATGGTTAGAAGTAGAGATAACTCAACCATGTCTTTTGTGCAGTATAACACAGTTAAAATGCCATAAATCATAAAAAAAGAAAAAAAAAACAAGTTGAATTTCTTTGATCTTAAAAAGAAGAAAATGGAGGCTCTATGTGCTATAGACATTTAACTATTTCCTCCTGTCCTCTCCTCAATGCATTATATTCAGCAGACTGCAGTTCAAAGTTTCATGGAATTGTTGTCACGTGACTGTCTTAGCCGAGTCAATCATGGCTTCCTAGTTGCAATGAGCGCAAAATGTTATGCTTTTTACAGGATCTGGTTACTTCAAACGGTTTATTTGGGGCAACATTTTAAATGAGACATATTGAGAATACAATGTTTTTGACAGAAGCGTTTGCAATTATTAATTATTTTTACAGCTTATGACTATGATAAATAGGGTAGTTTGGGGATTAAGCATTATGATCTTTTATGCAGTTGTTTTGAAAACGTTTATGTTCCATCCTGTTGCAGCTTCCAAGGCCCTCCGTCAGACAGAGGAGCAGGTGAAGGCTGAGGTCACAGCAGCACAGCAGACGCACCCACACTCCCTCAACTCCCTTCAGCATCTTGGACAGTTTCCTCCTCTCATGCCCAATAACAAGCAGCAGCAGCAACAACAGCAGCAGCAGCAGCAGCAGCAGCAGCAGCAGCAGCAGCAACAGCAGCAGCAACAGCAGCAGCTGCAACAACAACAACAGCAGCAGCAGCAGCAGCAACAGCAGCAGCAGCAGCAGCAGCAGCAGCAACAACAACAGCAGCCACCGCCGCCGCCGCCGCCACCACCCCCGCCGCAGGCTCCCGTAGAGGCCACCCAGGGGGCTCCAAATTTAAGCAAACCACCGACCATGTCCTATGCCAGCGCCCTCCGTGCTCCACCCAAACCCCGAGCTGTTCGCCCCGAACAGGTCAAAAAGAACAGCGACCCTCTCTCCCTCTTACAAGAGCTGAGTATAGGAAGTTCAAATGGTAGCAATGGGTACTATTCCTACTTTAAATGAGTGTCACCCCTCCCGCATATTAAGTAAGTGATGAAATATAAAACTAAACAAAAAAAGGTAAAACTGTTTCTAAAAACACAAAAAAAATATATAGTAAGAAGTGCATTTACAAATTGTTTCTATCAGTAGGTTTGTTTTCTGCATTTTGTTTCATTTTAACTTTTTATTTGTAACAGTCATCTTTTCTCCTGTTTCACATATCTGTGAAGAAAATAAGTATATATAATGAATGCATTACTGGTATATATACATACTCATTATGTATATATGAATATATACTTATATTATCTACACTTGTATATGTACGTAATGCTAAAAAAAAGTTATAAAAAAAAAAAAGTTATAAAAAAAAGAGAGTTTGGTTGACCACTTAGCTACCTGCATATTTTTCCTAATTGAAGTTGGTTTTGTTGGTTACTAAATAAGTATGTTGAAGTTTTTATCATTTTGTATTCCTCAGTTTTGAGTGGACGTTACGTCTTGATTTTTCATACTACTGTAGTTGTGGTAACAGACAAAAGCTAAGTGGTCAACTGACACAGAAACTACATGGAACAGTGTATAGAAGTAGATCAAATTTCCTCTAATCTGTAAATATGAAGAAAATAAAAGACTGAATTGTATGCCACAGACATGTCCTTAAATTCCTGTATCATGCTAGCTTTTGCATTATGAATTATTTTCTGTTTGTTGGCCTCTGATCCTTAATTCTTAGACATCCTGGGAATAGCTGGGAATTATTCTTAGTGATTTAGTAGTAAATGTGATTATTTACTGTTTATTTACTAAAATAACAATACAAATATTGATTGCGTATTTTACTTTTCACCAATTTCTCATCAGCAACAAAAGATAGTGTGAAAATAGCAGCAACCATGTCATTCCTCCTTTGTTTGTTTTAAGGATCAGAGAACACCAGACATCACTGTCTATGATAAGATTATCCCAAACTGCTTCGCTTGTGGCCGATGCTCAGTCATTTTAGTTTATTTTATTGTATTTCTTTTCTTTGTGTCAGCAAAACTCTTCAACACAGAAATTGTTTTAATAACTGTTGAGGATATGAAATGAGTTATTTTTTTGTTACTAATTGATATTGAGCTTTTTTTTTGTTTTGTTTTTTTTTAAAAAAAAAAAAAAGGTTGCAGTACTCTGAAGGTTTGTGAAAGTGAAGAGAGAGTGGTGAGGTCAGTGATGTGTCATGATAGGTAAGTTGAAACTGAGGGTGTGATCATCACTGCCTGTCAGACGTTTTTGAACACGCTAAATGTAAGCATTTTTTGGTTAAATCTGAAGTATATTGAAACTGTAGATTCGTAGTAAACACACATTAATAATACACTAGCGTTTGTGGCTTTTTATTTGATTGGAAACGGCCTGGATCTTGGTCACAGCAGCAGGCTGTATTATTTAGATCATAGATGCTCTTAACATACTGTTGGTCTCACAGATGTTTTGCAGTCCAGTTTCTAGATCCCTTTTCATAGTGTCAACCAGATTCAAGACAATTTGCCATTTTCTCAGTGAGACAATCTTCTAATCTCTGAATATTATGACCCGTAAATTAGACAATAATCAAAAATCTCACACAAAAAGTGATATTTGCTCCCAGTTCCAACAAAAACATTGATCATTTCCCATACAAGTATAAGGCAAAAGCATCTCCAGACTCCCTCATTTTTGCTTGAGATTTAACCCAAAAAATATCACCGTAAAAGTATACGATGAGCTGTTCAAAGACGTATGACTGTTAATGTGTCTGTTTTATTTCCGACTGTGCAACAATAAGAACAAATTGTTAATGACGTATGCACGTTGTTACTGGTCATTCAGACGATTACATTATTCCCCTTTTTTTCAGTCTGCTCTGATTGATAAGTTCATGTTAAAGCGGTAGATTAATCTCCTTCCCTTTTTTAATTGAATTGGAAAAAGCTCTGACTGTGCTTTTACATTAGCGACGTCAACATTACTTTCTTCACACACAATGGCGTGATGAACACAACGCGTGAACGTTCATGTTTTGAATTTCAGTCGGTGAGCTGCTTATTAGTTGAAGTACAAACGCACACGGACCGCCACACAGCTTTCACGCTCATGAATTTCACTGCTAACGTAGCGAAGCCTCGGTGATCTGAAGTACCTTTGCAAGAAAAATATAAAAAGATGCTGATACGATATCTGCCAAGGTTTTCCCCCCTTTTTTTTTTTTTTTTTTGTTGATGAAAGCAATACTGGAAACAGTCATCCAGTGCTCGCTCCTGTTGTATGTAATTCATTTTAATTGTTAAAACACCACTGCCCCCATTTTCAAATTCCAACCTCCTGCCGTTTCATGGCTTTCACGCGGCAGTTACTCACCGTTGAATCTTTTCAAACGTCACTTCCCCAGAAAGCCAGTGCCCCACAGCTAATAACTTAGATGTGTTTTTAACAGTCAGCGGAGAGCTTCGTGGTTTTATTTGTGCGTTTTTAAGTTTCGACATTGTAATTCAAAGGTCCAGATTTGCTGACTCGGCGGAGAACAACACATACTTGTAAATATGCATTTTCTAGGTATTTACAAACAAGAACTTTGGGATTTCCTCAATTTTGTAGAAGCTGTTCAAAGAAGAGGTTTGCCCTTTTTAATTATGCAAATTCACAAAAAAAATAATAATTCTAAAAATGGACAACAACCTAGTTGATAGTTGCGACATCTTGTTGACAACTTTTTAGATTTTTTTTTTTCTTTCTTTTACGTAAGATGGTGTCTGGCTGATTTGACAAAGAGGAGAACTTCTGTTGCAGCTGTTATAAGATGACTTATTTCACTGTACAATACATATTTTTAAGTATATGTTGCTGGATTTGTCCTGTTCTGTTATCTCACCGCTGTACAACAATCAACATGGTTTTGTTTTTGTTTTTTAATGTGAAGTTTTTTTTTTCTTTTCATGCATGTTGAGATGACCTGGCTGGTTTTTATCCCTGTTTTTATCAGTTTGTATTGATTTGTGGATGAGAAAAAATAAGAAAAAGGAAAAAAAAAAGCTTTTGTTCAACCTACAGAATCAAATTTTGGTATATTATTTGATGTGTACAATAACTTGTGACATTATCAACAAAACTATTATAATATTTTACTAACATGTCAATCAAATATGTAATGGTTATGTAAGTTCTTTTTTTCTGCAGTTACTTAGCAGGGCTAAAAGCTGAGGTTGCTCCCTGGTGTGTGTTGTATTTACGAAGTTTTGGACATGTTTGTTTAGGGGAATCATCTCTCCCCAAAGCAGTCGTTGGCTAATCTCTGAAGTTGTGCAATACTAATATTTCGCCGCTTCTTCACTTTTATTTATTTTTTGAGGCAGAAGAGATTGAGCCAAAGACATTTTAAAGGGATTTTATTTACAAATCTTTGTCATTGCTGATTTGTTTTCATGGCTTCATTTTTGTCCTGTTTTTTTTTTTTTTTTTTTTTTTTTTTAAATGATTTTTGACTATCTTTGCTATGAAATGAAGGGTCTTTACTCTTGTATGAAGTTCCACCTCCTAACATCGCACCGTATATCATCTTATGAATTATTTTCTTTAAACAAATTCTGTGTTGCCTTTTTTTTTTTTTTTTTTTTTTTTTTTAAAGAAAACAAAGCGATACCAACATGTGTGTGCGTGTGTGGCACATGGAAAGGGAGCAACCTTTTGCCCAGCCAGTAGAGAGCACTGTGTTCAGCCTTCTATAAACGCCACATCTCTTCCTGTTATCTGTTTGCTCTCCTCTGTTCCTCCCTCGCTGCAGTGAATCAATGGCACACCTGTTCCCCCAGCCTCCCATTCCCATTGGTTCCTCCCTCGTGGGTACAAAATAATGAATAGATCTGTTTTACTCTTCTTCATTTCAATTGGTGGTGGTTATAATAAAGGATTTAGACTGTGTTTCAAAAGTTTATTTTCTTTTTTATTTGTTTCTCTATTAAAGTGTTTTTATTGAAACTGCTTGAGTACTTCTTTTTTTTCTTCTTTTTTTTCTTCTATCCTCTGCATTACACTGTAGTACAATAGATGCCTGTGTGCCTATTGAATACCAGCAGGGCCACAGGAATTATTAGGGGTTTGAAGTTAATTAATTCAACATCAAAGGTTTCCACTATCTTCCTAGAAAATGGTCAGTGTCAGCATCTTCTCCTTTGTCATAACCTGGCTCGTAGGTTGTGACAAAAAGAAGGGAAATGCACGCAGCTGTACTTGGAAGATTACATTTATGTACAGAATTTGCAAAGAAATATACTAACTAAATGTCTGAAATAGTCAGTCAGTAGGTCAGTAGTGTCAGTCAGTGGATGTATGAAAGGGTGTAGCTAAAAGAAACCACAAAAAGAAAATTTGCAAGGAGAGCCGGTGATGGAGTGAGAGAAACGGCTGGTCCCAGAATGACCAGTTGGACTAATCCAGTGTCCGCCTGCCAGGAGATGGAGGGAGACGCACTCCTTCCATCGACATCCACTCCTCCTCGCTCCTTTTGTCTTTGGTACGTGGAAGCAAAGGAAACAAAAGACACAAAACAATTTCATACAAAAGTTTCCCCAAAGCTTATCAAGATTTAATTTTGGTTACAAAGATATGGCAGATTTCAAACACACCCACACAGATGACGCTGCATTAAAAAAAAAATTGTTTAATTTTAATGCCATATTCAAAGAAAAAGACTAAAACATAAGAAAGACTAAGAATATAGAAAGGCACTTCTTTTACATGCAATTTTTTTTTCTTTTCGTTTCACTTGTTTTTTTAGTTAAAACATATCGGGAAAAGTCAAAAGAAATATAATTAGAAATAAAATAAATGGACTTCAGCCATAAATAACCTCATAACATGGACAATTTTCACAAGAAGTTCAAATATGCTGAACTGCCTCAATATCGACGGGACCGCAGCGGTTTGCTACAGTAGGTGATGCTGAGCAAAACAAATGTCCGGTTGAGAGTGTGTCTCAGGAAACCCACAGCTACCAGCAATTAGAAAAGCTGCAACTTTGTGAAAACCTGAATAACTTTACACCGGTGTTGTTGTTTTTCATTTACTGTTGTGTTGCACTGGTCATTATGACTCATGAAAAGGAACAGAGAATTATTTGTATCAGTTTGGTTTGGAAGCTGTCAACAAAAAGTAAAAGGCCTTGTATGTGCACCTGCTAGAGCTGAACCTTTTCCAACATGCAGACCGTGTGGGTGTTTAGCATTCAGCCTGCCACATGAACAAACCTGCTCTGTGCTACGGCTTTGCCTGAAATCAGTCATCTTTAAAGGTTCTTTGTAAATCTTAGGAATATAAAATGCACGTTTGAATACACACGTCTCAACTTCTCCTACTTAATTGATATTTCTTGTAAGTAAATGATTCCTTGAGCGATCCCACACAAAAATCCGTCACATGACCAATAGATATATACAAGATATCATACATAATGCAGTACATGAAATCAAAAAAAGCTCACTGCTGTGGCTGACGGGCCATAATTGTATGAACTATAATCTCAAAATGTGAATGAATCTAACATTAACCCTATAACATATTTGGGAGACAAACCAGTCCATGTCACATGACCGTGACATTTGTTAAAAGATTTGTTTAACATTTATTTTTTTAATGTGCCGGCAGAGAAAGAGTTTCAGCCAAGAGGAAAACAGAAGTAGAAGAGCTGTCACTGAGAAGTATGGTTGTTTCTAGGCCTCAGGTCAGATCTCCAACGCGAACCATATCAAACAAGGTGCTGAGGAGGACTGCCTTATTTTTCACTCTGGGTGAGCATACAGGAGAGGGCGTTTGAACATCGAACATTCAAAATCTTGGCCATGGTCCATCCACGCCCAAACCAGTTCCTGTCATCTTGCCGTTACTCTTTTATTTCCAGCTCTTGTTCTTGAAATGAATCTATACTCAAATCTGTCCTCAAAACAAAAGACACAGCCACTCATCCCGCATTCATCTCGTCCGCCTTGCGATCACTCGACTTGATCTGGCTCGGCGTCCATGCAGGTCTCCCACGGATTCCTGGGCATCTGGGGCATGGAGAGGAGCAGGAGGGCGATGCCGGTGAGGAAGAGGAGGACGAAGCCGGTGCAGGCACAAGCGAAGGACCAGGCGTAGTAGTACTCGATCCAGATGGTTTCCTCGCTCTCGATCATGCGTTTGACCGACTGGCGCATCACTTCCAGTGAGATGAAGGCACAGAGACCTGGGATGGAGAGGGATGTGTGAACAGGAGTTGGGTAGCGCAGCTGTCATCACATGACAAAGGCTGTGACCATAAAGGCAAAGTGAGGTTTTTGCATTCCAAAATGGACATGCTGCATGCAGGGACATTGAAATTTGGTCGGTACACTGGACTCACCTGCAAATGCAAAAAACATGCCAGCGGGTTTGAGGAGGTAGTCTCTTCCTTTGCCTTTACCGGTACAGGATCCAGCCACGCACAGAGACCCCAGGATCATGAAGGCTAGGCTGAAGATGGAGATGGCTGCGGCCGAGATGTTGTACTCTGGAGAGAAAGAGACCAAGAGTGTTGACACGATAAATTACCTTTACAATCCAATGGCATCTCTTAGAGGGCCCTTCTTGTTCTATTTATTTCATTGTAAACAAATCCCATTAAGAAAAACATAAGAATGCAGGGGTTCATCTCCTGAGACTGTTACACCCAAGCTGTTAAATTCCTGCTGAAGACTTACAAAAATCATAGATGTGTATATATATATTTTTTATATTATATTTTATGTTTCCTAAAACAATTTAGCACTGTAGTTTTTAGCAAATATCATTCAAACAGGAGTAAACAGTGCATTTGTTTCGGGAAAATTTTTCGCACATACTCTGTGGGATGGACTCAAAGTAAACTAGAGTGGCCACTGGTTCATGGTAAAGATGGAACATGTCACCCTGTGCAACAGTGTGTCTTATTGATGTGTTTTTAATAGTTTTTGGCCAACAATGGAGCTCTATGGCACAAAGGAGGCTTAAGCCACAGAGGCAATAACTCATTCTTGTTGGTTTTGGTCTTTTCCTGGAATTTATTGACTTTAAGAAAAAAAATAGAATTTCACAAGACTCGCTATTAAGGCAATAATCTTTCATTCAACGTACAAATATACTATATGATTGAAATTTGTTTACAGATAAGGGGTGTCTCCGTGACAGGAACCGCAGCTGGCTTGTTTTTCCCATCAGAGAGGTGGATGGGACAGCAGGCCTTTGATCTGCCGCCTGTTTGCCTGTGAACCATGCCCAGGGGAGAGGCCCTCCTTTGGGGGGTAGAACCTTCATCTTCTGCTGGCTAGGGAGGATGAGGCGCACCCTGAACAATCTGTGTTCTCTGAGATATTTCATGTCTGTGGAGCTCATTGGCCAGCTCAACACCAAAGTTTCTCAAAAGCCAAAGCAAGCGAGACATCAAAGGACACCAGTGTTTCAGTCACACTGGGCTCATTCCATCAGACCTCTTTTCTCAGAAACATGAGATTGACATGGGAAAAACTCTGTTATGCCGCTGTTAGGGGAAATAAGAAAAGGCTTCACTCAGGCCAAAAGGTGTTTGGGTTTGATGTCACAGTATTGCAGAATATGTGTTGATTTTTTTTTCTCTGTGAGATAGTGTTATACATGGCTTTTCTCTTCATGTGTATATTTATGTATGAAGATGTGTGTGTATGTGTGTATGCATGTATGTATATATACTGTAGGTTCTTGTATACTGTATGTTTGTGGGATTATTTCGGCATTGAATAGTCTTTTCTTTATGTATGTAGGAGAGATTTGACGAAAAAAATAATAATGAAAGTTCAGGATTTTAGATTTGTTTCAGTTCACTTTCTTGACCAGATCTGGCACGTGCTAGCCCTCACCTATCTAGTATATCTATCATTGTGCCTTAAAGTGGAATTGCTTTTTTCCGTTTCTTCCGTTTCCCCCCCAATGTTTTGTGTGCCCTGATGAGGAAGACAGAATTATCTTCATAATAAAGTTTATGTAGACATTTTGCTCGGTTTAGTTATGTTTGGAAAAGACACAAAGAACCTCCACTGACTATTCTCAACTTGCAAGAATTTCATTACAGTAAAAAAAAAAATTGTGCCTGTGGTGACATACATCTACTATGCTCATTCAACCATATGCACCATTATGGTAGGCCTATTGCCAAATGGCTCAGTCAAGAGTGAATAACACTACAGGGAACTTAGGTCAGTCCTGCAATCATTCCAGTAAATGTACAGTGTTACTCCCAAGGGCTGCGTGTGTGTGTGTGTGTGTGTGTGTGTGTGTGTGTGTGTGTGGGCGGGGTGGGGTTAGATGATGGGGGACGGGGTACCTATGTATTATTGCATTAGTATCTCTGAGTTTAGGATGTGGGGGTGTGTACAACTTCATGCAGAAGGCTATTCACATTTACACCCCAGTAATTGAGTGTGACAGTGCTCCACATGTGCTCGACCCCCTAACGCACATTACATGGGAGGGCTGTCATACAACATGCGCTGGCTGTACGATCACAGCTGTAACAGGGTCACACTGGAGAGAGAAAGATGGAGAGAATGGGGAGGCTGGAACAAACACACGCGGCTCTGAAACGTATTGAGGAGCCATGTGTGAAACGCTGTCAGCCTTGTGTCGGTACACAACGGATGTGACTTGAAAAGAAGCGGACGATACGATACATATTTGAGATATATTGCATTTTTTTGAATCTATTTTTAGAAAAACTATCATAGTATAAAGAACACAACGCCATATGCATACAGTCTGAGTAAATATTTGTTTACTTTTTGTATGCCATCAGAACAGTGGGACCTGGATTTGCATTTATTGTTACTGTAATCATAGCACTACTTTTTGTTCAGTCTGAGCCACTGTCCACTTTTATCTAAACTTTTAAAATGACATCATGATACTCAATTGTATCGGTATTTTCTTACATTATGTGACTTGGCGGGTGAACTTGAACCCCCAGCTAGTGGCCATCATAGGGGAAGCAAACTGTTTTCAAAAAGTAGTGATAAAAAGGTCTGAGGCACACTGTAGAAATATGCATACTGTATATCACATGCAATGCAGTGCTAGTGTGTTGAATATATGGGCTCTGTTTTTGCATAAAGCGATATAAAGTTTTGCCGGTTATGACCTGTGTGAGCACATTTACTTTTAGCCGGTTGGACAAAGGGTTGGAAACGATAAAAGAAAATGAAATCCTCTTTCACTCAGAACTTCTTCATAGCCAATGAAGAATTATATCATTGACAGCTGGTCCGATACACCTGCTGTGACACCAATAACTGTTCTGAGGTCAGAAGCGAAACATGAGTGAAAATTTGAAACGCACATCAGATCAGAGCAGCCGCAGCAGCAGCAGGTGACGTCAGTTGGGAATACGTGATGAAGCCAGTTTGATGTTCAACTTCACACAGACTGGGAAGTCCTAATGTTCCAAGGAACATATTTCAAAATGAATTCACAAATGAATCTCTCCCTTTTTCATGTTTAGACAGGATGGCATGAAAGTCACCACGATAGGGGAACCAATAACAGAAACCTACCTTTTTGTGTTTTGTATTCGAATATCTCGGCATCCAGCCCTGGAGTGAAGTGTCTGAAGTAAGTGCAGTTTTCCTCTGTGAAAAGAAAGAAAATAGGATTTTGTTCAAATTTACACCGACATCAAATGATTTTTCGGCCCTTGGAGGCATCACAACAAGGTGTAAACACAACAATAGTATATACATTATATATGTTATCACCACATCAAATTGTTATGGCTGACGTGTTGGCAGCTGCTCATTTACACAGCAGACATTTTTATTTATTTGAAATCACATTTGTAAATACACAAGTAAAATATTAACTCCATTTTATCTCTGTTTCGGTCTCCAACTCACCAACTCTTGAGAGAAACTTCTGGCTCTTTAGCTGCTAAATGCTTCACTACATTGACAAGCTAGCAGCTAACTGTATCTGCATGCAGTTTGGTGTTGGGCATAAATGTGGGTTTAAAAAAAATGATTTTCTTCTTTGAAAACAGCTACTTGCTGCCATAAAAGGGGTTGATGAGGAGAGTGAAAGAGAAAGTTGTGGGCCTTAAAACCAAAACAATGAGCTGAAAAAAGCAAAAACTCTTTAATTCATATATAGTCCTCTGTGGCTTCATCACCATGAGCTTCTCACATTACATAGTCATTTGGTCGGATGTTATATTCCGTTTTAATAATTAAAACTTCACTGGATTTGATTGAACTGTTCTTTGATGTATTATAGTGAAAAAGTTTGGCCTTGTCTCATGAAATTAAATTTAAATGTCTTTCAATGCAAATACATGTTTAATGTGTAAAGAGTGAGGGAACCATCATGAAAGGGTCATGTAGCCGAGACATGACTGTAATAGTTGATGAGTTTATTAAAATGGCACCGTGATGGAAGCCTTTAATTGCTTTTAACTCTGACGACCAGAGTCTGTTGTGTGGAATATTTCTACTGTGTGCCCATTCTCTGATGATCTCACTTTGTTGACTAAAATCTTTTTTTTAGTCCAAACCAAGTTGCTAAAGTTGGACTATATTGCCGTTGCTGGAAAATAAACCAAATCTTTATCAAAATTGTCATGTTATGAACATCTTTTTGTCTACTTTTGCTGTAAACCCGACCCCTAGTCTGTGTTTTAAAATTAATTTCTATTTCATTAAATAATCTGAAGTTGTGGTTAGGGCCATGTCTTCTTTCTTTGCTGAGCCACTGAACTTGTTCACACTTCTATTCAATCATAAATAAATGATGAATAGATAGATTTTGCCCCACATACTTTTGCACCATGTGTATCACATGAATTTGATACTTTAAACACCTTACACTCATATCCAACCCACATAGTTTTTTTCCAAAAGTATCTCACAGATTGACGCGGCCAGGATAATATTACTACTAAAATGGTTGTGAGATGGGGTGCAGACCTTGGTCTGCTTTGTGTGGGTTGCCAACAGACATCACAATCATTTTTTTTCTTGTGCAGACAAGGTGTTAAACCTCGGGGATTTGCACAAATAAAGCCAGGCCGCTTTATGTGGTCACAGTCCATTCTTAGATGTTTGCCAAGAAGTGTTAAAAAAAGAACAGAAAAGAGCTTAGTTCCCTGTCAAATCATTGACTTATCTCATACCACATACTTCTTGTAGGGGCATGCTTGAAAGTAGTTGATCAAGTGCACACTGGGTGGTAACATGTGAGGCTTCACTTCGCATGTAACGCATGTTTCTGGAAGCTGAATAATTTCTTGACGTTAAAAAAGAAATAAGTTGTGGGTTCGGATGATCATATGTGCAGAAGGAGTGAGGACGGTTATGTGCAGTATTCAACACCAGATCCCTCTGTCACATCTACTCTCATGCAAAGTCAAGTGCACATCAATGAGCTCGCTTATGCTATGAGGTCTCCACTCACACAAATGTTCCTCATCCCTTTTTACTGACAGCTTCACCATAGGACATTGGTGAAATGCTTTCATGCGAAATTATGCAGTACTGCGCGGTATCGCATAATGGTTCAAGCTCGACGACCCGTGCTGGGGTGGTAGATCATTTTCCTATGTCCCCTGTAAACCATGAAAATAAACTAAATGGGATGTCAGATGGCTCTACCAGGAAGTAGCCGAGTAATCTGATATAAATGGCAAAAAACAATAACTCTGAGTCATATTTTTCAAAGCCAAGGGAACATTGCAATGTTTACAGAAACCTCCTTTGAAATTAAAAGCTTTTAATGCTGCAGGACGACACAATACAGCACACACATACAATTTTTTTTTATGAATGAGTACAGGGACTGGCCATAAAAAACAGAGGTTGTTACTAAGCAACAAGCTCCACTGTTTTCACTGTAAGGCACATATGTAAGAGGGGTGGGTGTGATAGAGGCTTGTCAACTAGTAGTACTTCTGAGATTGAAAAGAGAGGCTGAAAAATATCTTTGAACTTAACTAATTTTCCCAAAAATATTATAATATATATATAATTAACTATATATATAGTTGATTATAAAAATGATAGTTTTTAAAAAAAATGCAAATCCACTATGCTCTATACTTTACCACAAGACAACTCTTTCAAAGGCAGGAAACATGTTCTCATCTGTATGTGAGATAAGATGTCTTTTTAGGTCCAGGGTTGAAAAGTAGAAGAACTGCCAGCAGGCCAAGTGTCTCTTCACTCACTGAATGCATATCTGGTTTGTTATACATGTTGAAGTAGAGCCACTCAGCATTTGATAAGCCTTGGAGTGGATGCTTTAAGCTTATTATCTGTATCAAGCAGCTTAATTCCCACATGTGACTGGATGTGTGTTGCCTGATTACACCTTTTCGTATCATCTTTACAGCACAAAGCTCCAATGAAAATTTGAGGAGCTGGTGGTAATATATCTGCGTGCCGCAAATGGCATACACACACTGACATGCACTGCTGCACCACTTGTGGCTGGTCCTTCTCCTGTTGGGCTCTGCTGACAAGTGCTGGAAGGCCCCTCTTGTTCCTAATAGGGTAATCCGTCATCTTTCCAAAGATCAGCTGAGGACATCGGATTAGCAGCATTTCTGCGCAACATAGATCACACTTCATAGCTTTGGTGTGCACTGTCTATTCATTTTTGTCAGCGGCGGAAGCTATGATTGGCCCAGACCTCTGAGCCCTGGTGTTTGTTTTGTCTGCTATATTTGTGTGTCGTTACCTTCCTCATTCTTCGGGTCATCAGCAAAGACAAGTGTTGACAACTTCAGTTATGTTGTTGGGTCAACACAAAGTGTACATGCCATCCCAAAAATTGTGTATTTTCTCCACATCCGATATCTGTCAGGCTCTGTTAATTTGAGCACACTCCAGCAAACTAGAGCTTTGATTCAGCTATAAACCCAGAGAAGCATAGGACACTTGTCTAAATAAATGTTTTAGACATCCCTGGCAGTTCCCTATCTCCATATATGAAGCTTATCCTTTGGTTATTAGGTCATTTGAGTGGCTATAAAGGCAAAACACCAGTGGTACCACTTTCTTTTTGAACTATGCATCCCATGCTGGGGTGTTTAAAGTAATGTGAGGGACTGCACGGAGATGTGAAGCTGCAAGAGGGTCTCGTGGGAACAGCTTGGTGTGACAGCAGGCCTTAAAGCTATGCCGGACCGATCCATGCGGCCCTGTCACTCAGAAGGCTGCTGAACTTGGCGTGCACACATTACCCTAGTGGTCTCCACCCAAGACAGCTGACTATTTACGTGGCCTATATTTATAACCACGACTGCTTGCTAAGCAGTTAAAAAAATCACACCACTTTCTCTTTATTTACAGATCATAGCATCTAAAACTAAAATAGCCTTTGGGTAAATTTCGGCCTCAGATGAAACTTTCTTACTTTGAGCTGAAACAACATACAGTGGGATGTAAGTATGCATTATACGCATAAAAGTTTTTCTGAGATCATTTCACCATCTGTGCTTTGTCAGCAGTAGACCTGAACAACAACTCAGCCCATATTTTCCAGATGAGTGTCTCGCAGTGGGGACTTCCTCACATACTGTTTAAGTCCTGCTTTGGATCAGAGGTTGACACCTCTCTGAAGACGTGTGGCTATGATAAACAATAATGTTCCTGTCCAAATACAGCTGTTGGGCCGGGAAAAACCACTAGGGACTGATGGATTTACTCGCTTCCTAAATAAAGGCTGCCACGGTGGCCATGTTGAAGACATGAATGCCATTTCTTTGGAACAAGTGGCTCGACCAAATGTTCTGGCTCTTTGCAATGCACATTATATTATAAACTCACTTTCTAAATATTTAAAGATCACAACTGTCAGTATGTATGTATATATGTATGTATGTATGTATGTATGTATGTATGTATGTATATATGTATGTATGTGTGTATGTGTGTATTTATGTGCAGACAAAGGCTCTTGAAGCACTTGCCACTTACAATACAATCTGATAAATTCCCCACATGCCTTGGTGGGCTGAGTTGATTTAGTATATTCAGCACATGCTTGCCATGCCTGAACCGAGGAACCGCCCTCACACATTTCATCTGCTTCTGGAATGGCACTGCAGTGTAGACAGTGTCTGGGATTCCCAAAAGTCTAACAGCTGCCATCAGTTGGGACATATTTTGGGAGTTTCTCTCAGCCTTGTGAGTTGGACAAATTTGGGGGAAAGTTCCAGGACAATTTATATAAAGCGACATGCAGGGTCAGGTAACAAGCAACAGTCAGATAATGGTTTCTCAGATAACGGTCAATTGGCCAGCGCAGTTCAACAGATGAGATAACATCTGAGATAAGAGTCACTGCTTGTCAGCAACTGCTCGACACTGTTTACATCAATTTTATTCAATTAAAATCACGAAGGGCTGTGGTGAAAGTGTTTAGATCCTTTACTTGAATGTAAGTAACACCTCGACCTACTCCATAAAATCCTTGTAATTATAATATAAATGTAATTTGAGACTACAAATAGAAAATAGAGACAATATTCTCACACAGAACCCATTCATTATTTAGAGCTTTATGAGGAGTGGGACCTGTAAAATAAAGTGTTACCAATGGGAATACTGAATTAAAGTACAAGTACCTCAAAAGTGTATTTGAATACAGTGTGTTCAAGCTATTTTAATGTAAGTTTTCTGAATATGTTCCATAGAGTGTCTGTATATGTCAGGTACTGGCTCCCATGTTGTATGGAGAATCAACTGGCAAGCTGGATTTTAATAATAAATACTTCTTTAAACAGAGAGGAGACACCAATCAGTAAAATCAGCTGTTGTGGTGTTTGCTTAGTAAAAAACTGCAGCCCCTTGGCACTCTATGCTTCATTCTTGGCCGTCAAATATTTACTGTGGGCACATTTACTATTAAATGTGGGCTCCATTTCAACACCACTGATGAATGACAATGGAAAACATCTAATTATTTTCCTCCATATGTTTCAGACGAAAAACAAAGTTGAATACGGAAGGCTGCATGGATCTTTCTTCGATTTCACAAGGAAGTTTATGGAAGTTTAAAATGCCATGTGCCATATCAAGTGATCCTGCATTAGAACCTCTATTCTTAGAAGCTCCCACCTCAGAGCTGTGGGCTGGATTGCATAGAGGCAGCTCACAGTTACAGACAAACAGTATTAATACAGTACTGTCATTTCATCTGCCAGATGCAGAAGGTTTTTGCTCCAATAATCTCTTACCTCCAGGCAGGCTGATGGGTCCGCAGCCATGCCCCGGCACGTAGTTTTCCGAGCTGATGTAGATATGCTTCTTGCACAGCCTCCACAGGCCGAAGTGGGCCGCCTCGCAGGTCTCATTGACTTTATCCACCCGTGGGCTGAGCACGGCCCAGTGGTCCGTTACCACCGCAGTGAACATGCATGCCATACCCACTAGTAGCACGAAGATTGCAATCTTTATCTTTGTGCGCTTGTGCATGTTTCCAGGTGGGGAGATTTCGGTTTAGTGAATCTTCTTCCCCTGATATGAAAAAAATAAAAATGTAATATGAACACACTGGTCTGTGTCCCAGGGGCTTCTTTCCTCAGTGACTGCAGCAAGCTTTCCACAAAGTCTCTTCTCCTTTTCTCTCTCCGCCTAAGACTAGTGTCTTCTCTCCCCCTGTCGCAGAGCTGTGCCTCTGGTTCGAAGGGAACGGGGCCAGACTGCTCTGTCCTAGTTACAAGTCCCTTTTTCCCTACTCACTATGAGTTGCTGTACAACTGTGGGGCTGCAAGTTTAGACTTACAGCTGTTGAGGAAGATCAAGAAAGTTGATGACCAAACCAAATGTCTGTCATTGTGGGCAATGGGCGTATAGAGGATGCTGCATGTGTTGGTAGGTGTTTTACTTAGGGGAGTGGTAGGGTTGGATGCTATAAATGTGACTGGTGAGTCAAGTTGTCAGGCTGTCTGCGTATCCGGTTACAGTGTCAGTGAGTGGAGATGTGTAGCGTGCCATAATAAGTGGACTCACATAAACAGTTTCTGTTATCCATATGTACACGCAACTTTCAACATGGACATTTCAGCAGCTAAAGTGGCTACGTTTTCACTCTCTGCCTCACTACGACACAGCCTTAGTGTGGATTGGTCCCTGTAAACTATTTACTGTATAAGGAGAAAGAGAATCTTACTGTTTACTGTTTATAAAGAGCAGCAGCAAGCACTGTCAAACACAGTTTCCCTGATGGAACAATACTGCTTTTAATAATCCCTGTCAGGATGCCCACATAACACTGTGACCTACAGTCCAGGGACCAACTGTTTCTTGATTGAGATGCTCAATGTGTTTTCTACGGTGTCAAGGTAAAAACATTCTTCAACATTACTCCACATTTGTGAGAAAATATCAGAAGTGGGTTTAAAAGGTGAAATCACTGCTGACTGATGAAAAGTTAAAATAATATTTTCCTCCAATAACATACAGTTTATATCATTGTACTGAGGAGTATGAGTCTGTCAGGAAGGATATTCCTAGTTATTTTAGCAATTTTAAACCTGTACAACTGTCCTTTTTAGCTGAAATAATATACGTATTAAATCAACCACGTGCAGTCTTAATTTTATATCAACTAAATTTCTTAAAGAGGTTATTAATACAGTTGGGCCCTGTATTGTATTGATTATTAATAGCTCATAAGCAACAGGAATTGTCCCATGGACTATTAAACATGCTGTGGGCCAACCTCTTTTGAGGAAACCTAATCTTGATCCCTGTTCTTTACAATTTTAGACCCGTTTCTAAATTTCCGTTTTTGTCAAAAGTTTTAGAAAAAGTGGTTTCAACCCAACTTTTAGCTTTTATGTGTCTTAATAACGACTTCGAGAAGTGTTAGTCAGGTTTTAGAGCTTTACATAGCCCAGAAACCGCCCTCCTAAAGGTATCCAATGATCTCCTTTTAGCAGCCGACGGGGGGAGAGCTCGATTTTAATTGCAGCCTTTGACACAATAGGTCATTTTAATTAACCGTCTTAAAATCAAGAACGCTGCACTTAGTTAGTTTATTCTTACCTTTTAGAGAGAACCCACTCGGTCACCATAGGTAATTACTCATCCTCTACATCTCACATTATCTGTGGTGTACGACGAGGTACAATTTTAGGTCAAATTTTATTTTCCATATGCATGCTCCCACTAGGTCTAATCATCCAACGGCTGTTTGGTGCTATATAAATAAAGTGATTATTATATGTCACCCTAAAGGCCCTGTAGAAGTGACAATACCTATCAAAAAGAAAAAGAAAACATGAGCTCTCATAAGTGTTATAACATGCAAAATTCACCTTGTTTCCTGCAAATGAGGCAACATGCATAGAATGCATAGAAGGGAAAAAAATTAAATTTTGCACTACTGTTTCGCTGTTATTCAACTTCATGGAGGAATTGGTAAATTGGTAAATGATAGCACAAGTCAGTTGTAATGTGAGGGTTCCTGTGCCATTAAAGATATTTACTTTAAAGCGAAGAATTCAGATTTAGAGGTTCTTATTGCCCACCTTTTTGGAACCTTCAATGCCAGCCCCCCTTGTACTTGCTTCAGCATTTGCCCATCTAAAGTGCTCGAACCTGCTCCATTCTGCTGTATTCTCTACAGCAGGTAACAACTTAAATCTGCCCTTTTTCACAGACGACACGTTAACTCGTCACAGTAAGAAAAGCACAGGGAATGAAATGAATGATGGCTGAATTTCATTTAGCTGCTTCCGTTTCAGGTTCCTGGTATTGTTCATGCTTGCTCACAGTCACTCTCACTGAAAAACTTGAAGAGAACACAGCCATTGTTAGTGTTATTAGTAACATCTGTTCTTTTCCTACTCACAAGTCTGGGAGAAAGGCTGATTGCGATGGCCTTGGCAGAGAACAATGTTCGCAGTTGGTGCAAAAACGGTGAGTTGAGATACAAGCCCCCGACCTGTGATTCTGAGGCTCTTACACGACTGCCTGATGCTTACCAGAGACGTGAGAGACATTTAACTAATAAGTAAAATAGCATCATAAGATATTGATATTGTGTGAAAGTAACTATGAAAATAAGGCTCATAATGTCCTTAAATTATGTTTTTGCTTTTCTGCCAGAAAACAACTTAAACCTGTGACTTTAGGGAGGGTGGCCTGATGGTGCAGTTGTCAGCACTTTCACTTCACAGCAAGAGAGTACTGAATTATGCATAGCTGGCTTGCAGACCTCTGACTCGTGATTTATATCTTTGATTTGTTTGACTTATAAAATTAAATGGGAACTATAATTCAGTCTGATTATCAGGTTATGTGTATCTGCATAGGTGTCTACCATATCATACAGGTTTGGTTAATCGGTGACTCCCTATATGTGCTATACATGGATAGACCTGTGACCTGTGACCTGTCCAGCCCTCTCACCCTATATGAACTGGGGTAGACTAGAATTACCCCTTACTCCTTTGAACCATGTGTGACATAAAGGGCACCACTATGAAACGCCAGTACTTTGGCTTTGCTCACTATACGCCAATCTATTTTGGCTTTAAGAGTCAGGCATCCTAAAAACATTGTGTGTCTGATTTATAGAAGTTGTTTGCATGAGTGCTTGATGATTTGAAGGCCATGTTAGGTGAGGTGAGGAACATACTCAAATATATTAAAACATTTTATTTGACAAAATAACAAAAAAAAATAATGGACAGATTAATGAGTGAGGAAAATGATTGTCAGTTATAGCTTTAGTAAATGTATATGACTTACAAACAGAAATTGCTACCGACTTACATTATAATTCATGTTGTTGAGAGTTTTTTGAAAAACAAAACATTTATTTATTTTATTTTATTTTATATACAGTATAGGAATACAGTTGTTGGATAGCATACATTACTAATAGGCTGCGACACAGCGATGGACAGGAGTCCAACATCACATTGGATGTCTTACCAGAACAACAAAGCACATTGAACCCTTAATCAACCCAGCAACCACCCCTGATCTCAAGGACATTGGCTGCTTTAATCTCTGACTTTTGCTTCATACAGGTGGCCTTACTCAAACCGGACCCTCCCCCATCCCACTCAATGACGAAATCCCACTCCCAGCTGAAGGAAGCACCCTTCTTTAAGGTGTATTTAAACTTCCCTCTCTCTAGTGGAAACGGGAACTGTCGGAAAGTTTCGTAACCATGTTTTTGTATCAAGCGGCAACTGTTGTACAGTGCAAAAAACATAAAAAGGTGTACCTGAGATATTCCATTAATTGTTCATAGTGTGTCCAAAAGAGTCATGGTATAGTATGTTGAGAAAAAGTCATGAAAAAGTAATTGTAGAGTATTTTGAAAAAAGTCATGAAAAAGTAATTGTATAGTATTTTGAAAAAAAGTTATTGCTGGATTGAAAACAATTGCTGTTGTAGGGTTAGGGTTAGTAAAGGTGCAAACTCCATCTAGTTGTTGTGTGTGATATTGGGCAATACAAATAAACTTGACTTGCTTGACCAGTTATTATGGGGATAAGACAAATGAAGCTATAGCATAAGTTCAGTCGGAAGACTATACTCTTGCATGCCTAAGCCCGTATTTATTTCTCATACATCTGCCAATCACTTCTCACGCATGCTCACTCATTAGTTGATTGCTGTCATTGTTCGGGGCTGTCAATCATGACACCAGCTGTTTAGATCAGCTTGTCTCCTCTATCCAATAAGCACAACGAAACAATTACATGGTTAGCCTGTCATCTTGCCGCTGTCTCTTTTAAATATGACTGTCTCTGTACATTTAGTTCATTCATGTTGCTGTTACGCACCCCTCCACCTCCCCATCTCTGCCCAGTCTTCACAGATCCATCAGCTTCATCAACTCATCATTCTATCATCCTAATCAGCCACCACCACCAGGTCGGGACTCCACGGGGATCTATCTTGTTGCTTTTCGGGGCAGACGGCCCTCGATTACAAATCTCCCTTATGGAGTCCAAGTGCCAAAGACTCTGTCAAGACTTTATCATCACATATCATCTGTTAACAATAAACAATTATATTGTCTTTATTTGACTGGTCTCTCCTGATTGAAACATATCAAATCAATGTGCTTACAACTTTCTATTATAAATCATGAGCAAACGTTATGCCTTAAAAGAAAATCAAACAGATATTCGAATTCTATTCACTTTTTTTATTTCAGAGTAATTTATCAGCAAAATGATACATTACAAACCTCTCATGGAAATAGTTAAAGACACTTGGTATTTACAGGCCCAGTAGTACCATAAATAATACACTATTGATATATGTTTCTATTTCACCAAACATGCAAATCCTCAACCGAAACAGAAAATGTAAGTGTTCCACGCAGACCATAAGGTTGAGGGTTGTGCACAAGAAGTTTATGAAACACAGTTATGGAAAAAAATACTAAAAGGCAAAGTGTGTAGGATTTGGTTCCATCTACTGGTGTGGTTGCAGATTGCAACCGACTAAATACCCCTCCGTTTACTCCTCCCTTCCCAAGACTGCGGTAACGTGAGCCGCCAAGTGCAAAACATGGTCATGCTGTTCGCCTCACTCAAAGGCCATCCTTACCATAATAACACTACTTTAGTGTGGCTATAGTTGGCTAGTGTTTGGTTTGTCCGTTCTGGGCTACTGTAGAAACATGACGGTGCGACACGGCAGACTCCTTGAAGAGGACCCGTTCCCTATCCAGGTATAAAGGGCTCAACAAAACCACAATAATTCAGTTTTAGGTGATCATACACTAATGAAAACATATGAATATTATATTCAATCTAATACTTTCCCGAAATGCTACACACTGTACCTTTAAAATAATGTAACAGAAATATCTTTGCACCAATCTCACAATTAGGACTTTCAGCAGTATTCTGAAATGGGTTCACATGGCCTCAATTCTTTACTGTACCAATTTACTATATTTAAATATATTATTCATCTGGTTGTCTTGATTTTATACACCCTTTCTTTTTGTAGGTTATTTTAATAAAATAAAATAAATTCAATTGTAACAAAAACTTTAGCTTGTTTAAAGTGTTATTTAGTTTATAGTCAGAGGTTTACAGTGAGAGATGTTTTCTTG
Source organism: Ophiodon elongatus (assembly GCA_016806645.1). Taxonomy (NCBI): domain Eukaryota; kingdom Metazoa; phylum Chordata; class Actinopteri; order Perciformes; family Hexagrammidae; genus Ophiodon; species Ophiodon elongatus. Next base: position 2,111,152 of record JACSYO010002143.1, read on the forward strand.
TTTTCAGATAAGCTGCAGACAATCTAGTGTCAGATTGTAACACAGATAGTGTTCATTTTATACAAAATGTATTTCCAATTTGAAAATAAATCATTGAAACATTTACACCTGCCAATAATATTGTAAATATCGTTAAAGAATTAGCCATTGTAATCCCTCCATTTGTTACAAGAGGAGATGTACGATCTGCAACTACATCCGAAATAACTTTAAGTAGCTTTTAATTACAAAAATTATAGCTGTTAAAGTACTTTTTAAATAAATCTTTGTTATGACATTGGGTGTATCAGATTTAGCATAAGGATACATGAAGTGTGAACCACTGCTGAACCATTTGTCACGCCAACAAATAAAGGTACAAAGACAGAACCTGAGTATAGTAGAGTTTAGAAGCATTCTTTTATCCTTCCTGCACAGCGGGGTGCCGATGCTAACAAGTGTGTTGGCTAGTCCTGTGACTGCATGGAGTTTTGACCCAGCCACTTCCCTCTCAATTACCGGAGGGGAAGATTCACTGCCGTGGACATGAGGGAGTTGGGGTGCAGCTTTATTGTAGATGAAAATATCAGTGAGGGTCAGTGGCATTGAAATCCAGGGCTTAACAGCCTGGGTGATGGACAGACGAGAGGGGTGAAGAAGAATCTGGAATTCAGGGCTGGAATGGGAAACAAGGTCATCAGACCAGTTTGGCATAGCATAGATAGGCTACATCACACTAACGCAGAGGGAAAAGAAGTCCATTCTAATTCAAGGCTTCCCCTTCTCTACTTCAGTGACTTGAATGACAACTATATCTGACAGAGCAGAGACTCTGCAGAGACTCCACGCCCTCACATGGCGCTGTTTTAAACCAGTCAAGCGTGTAAACAAAGAATGAGTAATTTCAACTTTTAATAACCCTTCACAGACATACAAGGCTCACTTTGCTCCATCTGTTGTTTAGAGACAAGCTTTTTTAAGTCTGGATGAGCATTTGGGAACCTGTTAGTTCAATCAAGCATTAAGTTGGCTGATTTCTTTCAACCCCCTGTGGTTGCCCAGCTGTCTAACACGCAGTTTCATAGCAGAGCATAGCAGACCCATGTCGTAAGCAAAATATTTCCATAGCAAACGCAGTGGACCAATTATCTCTTCATATTAAGCATTAAACCACAAGCAGGTCTCAAAGTGAAGTCAACTGTAATTACTAAGTTGAATTTCCCCATTAACCATTTAGGATAGCTGTTCTTTAATTGTGACGGCACCAATTCAGTAGTGGATTGGTCACGACCTTTGACCAGCTGAAAGAAGCAAAGGAGAAAATAAACCAAAATTTCCATACTGATACATCCTCTCTTCATGGAAATCAGTTCATAACATACAGAATCCAAAAACTGACATGGTATATCAACAACACATTTTCCGTGAATTGCAATTCTAAAACACAATTAATACAATAAAAGTCCTTCATAGAGCTCATACATCAACTCACAAATTCTTCCATATGGGATTCTCTGATGATATCAAATGCCCCTACTGTGCGCATGCAACAGGTGATTATTTTCATGCCTTCTGTCTCCGCCCACCATTTTAATCCTTCTGGTTTGGAGGTCATCGGGAAACTAGCCCAGATACTCAGCCTGAGCATACCCATGTGTCCAGTCATGTCAATCTATGTTGACCTCCCTAAACTTCATGTCACACAACACTTTAAACTATCTATTTTAATAAACATTATCTGTGGCTAAGAAGATCATGTTGCTTAGTTGGTCATGTTGCATCAAACACTGGCTCAATTTGTTAACAATTAACACTCACAGATCCACAGAAACCTTCAGGACCAAATTAAACCACGTGACATAATGTGCTTATTGCTTGTAAAATGGATTGTAAAAACACTCCAGTTCCCTCTAATATGTCCTTTTTTGGTGTAATATGACTAAATATATTTTCCATTTCATGTTGATGTTGTTCAATGTATCATATTGTTATTGTGTCTTCTTGTTTACAGACTAAAATAAAAATAAAAATTGGGGTTTTGCATTAACCACTAAACCAATCAAGATAATAATTGGATTTGCATACAAATGTAGCTGTCCATTGCCATAATAGTGCAATTTTTCAATATCTGTCGTGCAATAATAATTGCAATGAATGTTGTCAAAATATGGGGCAAAGAGTACAGAAATACTTTAAATAGGAGTTCTGCATTGGCTACAACCGTATCAAAAAAACTTCTGAATACAAAGGCAGTAGTTACAAGAGTCATGTTAACATCAACAGATACAGCGTGATCTCTCCTCTGTATTTACACACACACAACTAACAGTCTGTCTGGCTTAGGTAAGGAAAACCAAAACAACTCAAACATATATGTTCTCTTTCATGATTAGCTCTACATCTCTAAAAGTAGTAATCAGTTGTTCTATACATCATCCCTGAGCAAATGGAAAGCAAACTACACAGTCTGTACAAATAATATTTACACTGATACGTCACACTGCATACTGGAATGTACTGACATTACGTGTGCCAAGTCATTTTTGTTGATGTATATCTACAGAGATCTATATGCAGCCCAATATCATGGCAGTTCGGGTAATAGTCACGAAATGCATACTATTGGTTTTGTGTACATAAGAAGGAATTCTCTGTTTTTATTCATGTTGCTCTGAACGAAAATAATGCCAATGGAAAGTCAATTAGGACCCTTTTTCACGGTGGACACATACATGAAATGCATCCACGTAACTAAGCAACAGGCAGAGCAAGTGATGTAGTATTTAATATTCCAAAAGACTGTTTATGGTAGGCGGGGTAGGGGGTGGATGGGTCCAACAAACACAGGTCTTTCATCCACAAGACCGGCGTTCGACATCACGTTGGGGTTTTATGGTTGTGTTTTTGTTGCATAAACCTAACTGTATGCAGTTATTTGAAGCATCCAACAAACAAGACTTTCAGCCAACAGACTGGTGTTCCAACCATAATGTTTTACCAAAACCTAACTAAGTGGTTTTGTTGCCTAAACCTAACGTTCAGAAACGACACGAAAATACTGACAATTCGTGCCCCAGTACACAAAAACAATCCATTGCATTTCATTACTATTTCATAAATTTCCATGAGACTGTGTTGCTATATATGTGTCATAGTGTGGCAGTGTCTGAGCCGTAACACACATTTCACATACTGTAGCACGCATATTTATTACCTGACTCGCACACAAGCCTGTGAGAGGTTTTTGAGATAGAGTATAAGTATTTAAATGGCAGTTGAAAAGGCTTAAGACTATTGAAGGTGTAGAGATTAAGTTAGCACCAGTTGTTTTAGGTTGCAAATACAATACATTAATACTCAAACAATCACATGAATCACTTCATTTTGACAAACTATTTTGGAGACAAACAACGTTTTGTCTCAGAATAAAAGAAATAAGTTAATTTCTAAAACACTGTCCAGCTATTTTTAGCAGAAAAACATCATTACCTGAAGTTCAATATTCAGCCTTTAAAAGCTTAAACAAGGACGTTCATTTTTCAGCCTTTCTTAAGTCACTCACAAATAGTGGATATCACAATTTATAATTATATAACTATTGTTACTAAAAAATGTCTGCATCCACTTTTCAGATACAGTCATATCATAAAAAGTTATTCTTAATATCACCTTTCCTCTTCCACCAAATTAAACGTAGTTCGGCACTTTTCTGTCACAGAAGGACGCAACGAAAAACTATTTGGAGCTCTGACCTTTCAACACCGTTGCTGCCTGAACAGCCCCGGAGAGGAATTGTCCTTTCCCATCAACTGTACAATATCTAATGTCTTCCATCAAGCTTGTGGTTTTACACAGTAATACACTCCTGGCCTCATACTGGTGTGGTCCTCCTGTTCACTCCATCTTTCAAATCTTTCTGAAAGCAGTTGTGGACTTGTAAAAACCCAGAGTCCCTCTCTGGACTGTAGGGCCCTGCAGTCGCACTTCCGCCCTTCAGATGGTCCCTGCTCAGGGCGTACAGAGATATATCCCCCATTGGCAAACCCATGCCCGACCCTCCTCCCCCACTTCCTCCACCGATCTTCATCCCGACCGGGGAGGGCTCGCGGGATGGGTCACTTGACCTCGAACTGGAGCACGAGCGCCTTCGCCGGTAGCGGTAACTTGGGATGCGAGAGTATGGTGAAGAAGATGAGGTGGTTTTGATGAAGTCACTTCGGGCTCGGAAGCGCGTCTCTTTGTTTTTCTCAATATATATGTTGACTGCAAGAACACCCACGGATTCAGCCACGATGAAAGAGAGGGCGCCGAAGTAAAAAGACCAGCCGTAGTTGTAGTGGTTCTTCTTGTCCTCGTCTTTCTTGTCACTGGGATCCCCAGCGTTGCTGGAGATGTAGACGATGATGCCAATGATGTTGCTCAAGCCTGAATAGAAGAGAGATGAGAGGAGAAGAGATGGAGAGATGAAGAAAATTAAGAGGGAAGATTAAAGAAAAGCGATAAAACGCATGTGGATGATAAGGCCTACAGATTCCAGCACTGTGTTCATCAAGAGAATGATTCCATTTGGGTTGACAGACTCCACCTCTCTACATCTAAACTTTCATCACATTCAACATCTGAGAAAATCAACTTTTCAAAGTTAGGCCTATTCCTTATTGAGTCATAGAATCCCCTCAACAAGTAAGCAACTTGAACATTCACACCTTCCCTACAGATTTTCACCTTCTGACATTCTTCTTTGAATATTCACAAATAATCATTTGTCACTGCCAATTAAAGAGACAATGGATTCAAGGGAAAGTTGAAGTTAAGGTCACTTTAAAAGAAAGACGAGAAGACAAAGGGAGACAAAGGGAGACCCTCATGTGTCTGTCTTCTCCTTCTGTCTGCTTATGTACTTCTCCCTCTTTCTGTTTGTGTACAAAATCTATTTGCTGTTTATGTGCTTATCTGAAGTGCGCCGTCAGTCTCGTGCTACCTGCAGCCACAAACAGGATGCCAGCCGTGAGCAGGATGTTGTTCTTGTTGTTGTAGATGCGTCCAACTCCGGCACACAGGCCACCCAACATCAGCAGAACGGTGCTGAGAATAGGGAATAGGCTCGATGCACGCACTACACCTGTTCATACGAGACAGAGAGACAGTGAAGCCTTCTTGTCAATATGTCAAATGAAGAAACACATAGCTTTAAATACATGAACACAAAGGCTGACTAGCATGTGATTCATTTGCAATGACAATGGTGCCAATAAAGTAAGGCTAAAAGTAGAATCAGTTGTAGTAGTAATATAATATTGCTGTCCCCCCTGGCAAATCCAACATTCACTAGTTGGAGGGTAGTGAACAATAGCTTTAACAGAGCTTCTTTTTTTTTTTGCTGTCACAGCAGCTGGAAAAGAGAATTTAGAGTGAACCAAAACAGTAAAGTTGCAGTCTGTAAAACCAAAACAATGAGCTTAAAGACACTAAAATGCTCTGCATAGCTGAGGGGAACTGCAGGTGATGATTCTGTGTGTATGAGAAACACCTTTAACATGTCACATAGTCATTTAATCCATTGTTAATCCAAAAATAAATCCTATCGTATTAAAGGTTCCCTGAGGAGCTCCAATAGCGCGAAGTCGCAGCTATCTATTTATTTAGGGCCGGCGACAGCTGTGACCAGAGGCATTATGTTTTCGGTTGTCTGTCACTCCATCTGAACGTGCGTACTTCAGGACCATTCTCATGGATGTGATAGTTCAGGAACACCTTGAGAGAATCATTTTACATTCACTTGGAATCAAATAGAAACTAATTAGATTTTGGTGGTCAAAGTCAATGTGACCTCACAAACTACATTTTGGCCATAACTCAAGAATTCATGTTCTAATTATGACCATTTCACACAAATGCGAAACAGGATAAAATGATAACATGATGACATTTTGGACAGACATGGATAAAAACTGCAATTTGACTGGTTGGCGGAGGCACACAACCACGAGGCAGTTATTCAAGTTTACCTTGATGCAAGACACATTCCTTAAAATGGATTCACTTTATTCCAACATATGCAACAATGTGCAAGCCAATACAGAGAAGAAGACGACTGCTGGCCAACAACCGTGGATGTAAACTATGCAGGATCTAAAAGATGGGTATCCCATGATACGGTCATTCATGGCAATATTATCATGCCAATTGATGTAATTTCTGACTAGTTTAAGCTGTCCTAAAAATGACAATATAAAGCACTCCTGGCTGACACATGTAGTGACGCTGCCATACGTGTACATAGAAATAAAGGGAGTGACAGAAGAGCAGAAACTGTGTGTTGAAATTAATAATTTTAGACATCTGCAATAATAGAAACAGTTGCTTTGGGCACAGGGCATCAAACTAGAAGCCAAATGTGATATGCAGAGTAAGGCTGATCTGAAACCTCAAGCAAAAAGGATAGATGGATTGAACTATAATAAGACCACCCACAGTGTTGAGACAATTTTCAGTGTAACCGTACAGGGTGACATGTTTTCATTTAACAAGTCAAATGTGAGATCTTTTACTCTCCCTTATGTGAGTATAGTCATGTTTTAAACCTATTAATCATCAGCACACAACACATTCTATCATCTCTGTAGCTCCAATTACTGTCAAGACTTTAGGCCTTTATGGGGGAGGGATAGAGATGTCATGACACATTCAGTTTCAGTGTTTGAAGAGGAAGAGGTTGCAATGACTTACGCAGGATGTACTCTGAGCTGTCTGTATCGTAGTCGTTATCATCTGGAAAATGATTGATCCGGAAACAGCTTCCTTTGTTGATACCTGTTGAGAAGCAAAAAGCACACCAAGTGTGAATGAGACTGATGGCAGTAACAGACTGTGCAGAGATGAAATCATAACTGTTTAAGGAAATTGATGTGCCTTGCAATGGAGCAGGACATGAGATTCTCCAATTAGGAGCGATGGAATAAAATGAACTACATATTGACCATCCACTGAATCAACGTGCAGCTTTTAGGATCATGAGACAAATAAAACTGGAGCCCATCTTTGGTAAAGAATCTCTGAACTAATGCTGAATTGTCTTGTTTTCACCTCTAACCATGTCAGAAAGCATTTGAGGACAGGCTGCTGTGGATCTGGGGTTCTCAAGTTCTCAAGCCCTCCGGCACCTTCTATTCAAAGACCCAGTCTCTTCATCGAGCAAATCTTCCCTCCACTTTTAAGAGAATAAAACATTGGAGCATTATGAATATTGAAAGGTTAAACTTTGAATTAAAAGGCCGACGTCTGATTTTGCTGCCACATCCTGTCATTTCTGCCTTTGCTACTGTGTTAGTTGCTCTTAAACTATACTAGATACACACACACACACACACACACACACACACACACACACACACACACACACACACACACACACACACACACACTGCACTTGCAGATGTATCAATGGACATGTATCTGTGGAATTTATAAAAAGCTTAACTTAACACAGCTTGGATTCTTTCATACACTCTATGAACTGTGAAAATGTAACAGCAATGTGAGTGCTTTGTTATTCTTGTAACAGAAGAAAGTTCTGAATATGCCATGTTGAAATTTCATGATCTGGTTGTTGAGATAATAGACACAATTTCCTCAAAAAGTTGATCTTCTCACCTGAAAAAAGAAAACCCAGCTCTTCCTGAGGTTTTGTAGTAGAAATGATTTATGTTTACGAAAACATAAAGTTCTAAAACATGCTGAGACCCGGTCTATCTTCACCAACTCCACTCTCTCTATCTCATCCTCTCAGTCTCTTTAAACTCTCATCTTCTGTCTCTTTTGACAACCCTCTTGCCACTATCATGTCTCAATTACCCACTTCTCTCCCTCCCGTGTTCGAAAATGTTTTCCTCTTCAACTCCCTCTCAGCTTCCTTTTGATATTTTATGTACAGCACTGTCTTTGGATCGACACAGAAGCACAATCACTCAGTAATATAATCATTATACTCTGTGTGTATCTCGCATGTATTTTATATCTATAAGATCAGGGTTTCCGTGGAATTGGATATTTTCTCCTGATTGTGGCTTCCAGAGGTCTAGGAAAAAGCAGAGACAGATGCAGGGTAAAAGATGACAAAGAATCAAGGGTTATTTTGTCCAATCAAACGCAAAGTTAAGATGTCAAAGTTAAATAATTGTGTTCATAAAAAAATACACAGAAGGCAGGTGTGCTAATAATCAGAGACGGTGAGAAAAATAGAGAGGAGAGCGAAGGAGAGTGAGCTCAGAAGGGGAGGTATCTCCCCAGAGCCCATCTGTCTGAGAGAACGGAGCCCATCTTTTATTACTCAGCATACCTTCACCATGGCAACCCCAACCCCACTCTCCTCCCATTTCTAGCTAGCTCAGAGGACGCCTTTGACGTCTTACTAATGCATTCACCAGACTAACACAACCACACACACAGATACTTCACAGAAACACACGTACACACTAACAAAGCCAGGAAAGCCAGAAAGCAGCCTTTATGACACAGAGAATTCCAAATAATCACATTAAGTAACTTGGTGAGATGGTGGCTCACAGCAAATCAGTAGGAGTTGTCCATTTGAAGTCGGGGACCAATGTATGTTTAAAACACATCAAGTCTTTATGCGCCACTCCAGCATGTTAAGTAATCAGGGGTCACTGGCTTAAGTGAGAGTTCTTGTCATGTTTCAGCATCACTGGCTGCAGAACAAGACTTCACTTTGTTTCCTTTAAAAGCTCATTTGACACCATTGCTCGTCTTCAGTGAACCTCCTCCTTGTTCTACACGACACAACACTCATACACACGTCTGTTTGGCACGTAAGAGAGACATGCGGGTCATTTTTTCTACAAGGTTAGCTAAATGTCCCCGGGCTTACCCATTATTTATGTCGCTCATTCGACCTAATGCAAACTGGTTGGATTTCATCTTGTTCTTTGTTCCTGGGAGAGAATATCTAAAAAATGGATAGTGAAATGAATGGACAATTAAACATCTGACCCTTATTCAGTATTGTTTGTTAATAAATGAGAAAAGAATCCTCCAGAAAGGGAAAATGTACATAAGGTAGGTAGGAACTCAAAGAATTTCTACAAATGTTGACATGTATGGAATATATAGAAACCAGACTTTAAAGTGAATTCTCTGATTGGATATCATGAACATTTAGAGCCAATGTCAGAAGACATAAGAAAAGAAGTGTGTAACACACATCCAAGAATATGAGCGGGGAAAGAGGAGATGGCGGAAAAGACAACAGATGCTTATGGACAGCGAATACTCCATCTCCGTTCTGCCGCGGATTTTCTCAAGGGTTAAAGGCGGGAGAAATGGAACATGTCTTTTGATACTTTACAGAAAATCCACAAATAGTAATACTATATATAAAACTCCAGTTAGAGCAGTAACAGTGCAGAGCAAAAGTGAGACAAGTGAGAGCAAGAGTGTGACTTCTATAATGGCTGCATTGATTGGCATACGAGACAAACCTCCGGGCGCGCGTTGCCTCTTCCCCCATGTCTGAGGGGTGCCGCCTTCCGGTCACATGGTAACATAGGAGATGCAAGCGTCCTTCTTCAATAAGCAGTTATGGCATAAAGAAATGAAAAGGTCAAATGTCATAAGAAACACTTTCCTTACGGTAGGCTATACTGTACCATTCAGTGATGTGCTCATTGGTAATGCTGTGATGTGATTGGGACAGTTAAAATACAATCACAGTACACAACATATTGCTTTTGTGTACTTTTTCCTCTAGGATTGCAACTGAAACCTCTGTTCGGCTGCAAAACACGAATGAACAGTGATAAACACGCCAAAGTACCACCTGTAGGCAAGTGTGGAAAAGCTGATCAACCAAATTCTGCCTTCAGTTGGGGTGTTTATAAAAAGAATACTTAACAAGTCAGCAAGTGACTATTTCTACAGTGTGCCATGATTGGCCTCATGCATCTGAGGTTGTCTGGCACATTTTGTATTTATTTATTTTGTCAAGTCATTGAGCTGGATTGTCAGCTAACAGAAGAAAAAAAAGCATTCAGACTGGAGGTTTCAGCACCAGCAGCAGTGGACAGCGACACATCAGGCTGGGCTGATGAAAGGAGTCACTGGGGATTACATTTTCACGGATCAACTGATTGATGTCATTGATCTGGCTTCTCTCCAATGAAGCAGTCGTGCGCAATGGTGCGCACACGTGCCCAAACAACAACTAGCTGCTCAACCAGCGCAGGAAGCCCAACCCAAAACTCATCAGGCGTGTGTTGGGGATCATTGATATGCAGCACAGCTGAGAAAATGTTGGCAGGATTTCATGAAGCAAGTCCATTTCTTGCTCATTAATTCTGAAGCTGAAATGTATTTCATCAGTCTAAGCTATTTTATGGAAGTAGTTGCCAAGCAACCATGTCAAGTTGCTGAGACAATTAAGACGAATCTTTAAATTATTACGAGCAAGCAACATTTCTTGCTTGTCACAAAATGTAAGACATACACGTAGGCTCTAAGTCATAATCTGTGACTTAATAAGTCATTTGCAGTGAAAAGTGACGCAAACGTAGCATTACGCATGCAGAACTACGCTTTTGCGCGCAACAAGCAGCACTTTCCCTCCCTGTTCAATATCATGCTCACGTAACTTTTTTAATGCTATTCAACTCATTGAACAATAGTGAAAAATACGAAATACTGATAATGATGATGCACCCCTTGGCAGGTTTCCATTTTTAGTGACTCGTCACATCAAACAGCTTATTTTCATTGATGGTTCCCAATTCTAACATCCAATTAAATTCAGTTTATTTCACTGGCAGAACACGTAATGACTATTTGATCGATCAAACTGCGTATATGGTCACCTCACCGCCTTAAAACAAACAATCAGAAGGAGATCATCATTGGACAAAGGGCAGTGCCAATCAGCACAACAAAAAAAGTAAGAAAATGTTCATGGAATAACAAATACTAACTTATTACACTGGGTTTTACCTTCGATACAGCAGATCCTCCAGAGCCCGGAGTGCGTCAGGTCACCTCTGACTTTCCTGGTTTGCATCTGGGAGTCGTCCGTCGCATTAGTGGTGTTGCAGATGTACGCCCGGGAGTAAAGCCAGTAGTCGGTGCCAATGGCGATAGTCATGAGACTGAAGGCGGCGAAGGCGCCCACGATGGCCAGCAAAGTCTGAATCCCTCGGTCACACCATGCCATGTCGTCTCATAATGTGTGGATCCTCCACAGCAGCTTACGCACTCGGCGAGGAGCGCATGGTGCCCATGATCATGGTGAGAGGAAGCGCTCGCGTCTCGCGGGTTTTCCTCTCATCAAGCAAAATCTCGATCATTAGCTGCTCAATTTGGTGCTCCTCTTCCTCCTAGACGTTAGTCGGACTTCAATCCAAGTTTCAGAGTTTGACACGTTGGCACTCTTCGTTGAATTCCTTCGAGTTGACTGGACTTCTTCAATACGTCCTACAGGTGGGAAGAAAAAAAGAAGAAGAAAAAAACCCGCATCCCTTGAAGAAGTGTACTTTAATTAACGATCAATTTAAAGGAAATGCATAACACCTATGCAATCACACGCGACTACTTTGCTTTACTATTCAACATTAAACTGCAAGGTTTAACAAAGGATGTAGCATCGGTCCTCCAGACCACACCTTCCACGGCTGTAGCCGAGCCAATGGGAAACAGTGGCTTGAGCAGCTGCTGGTCGACGAAAACATCAGACCTACACTAACATTTACAACGCAGTTTGTCTGTCACACTATTAAATAACAATCAAGCAGTTCTACTAACCCACACACCAAAACACAAGAGCATACACACACATAATAAACATGCAGCTCTAAAACTGGGTACCAAATATTTTCCAAAACATCTAGAAGTCAAGCAAAGGATGAAAACACCACCACTGACAGCAGAGTGGAGATTAGAGAGATGTGTGGCTGAACTACTGTAGCAGCAAGTTAAAAGAAGTTGAAAGCATCACCACTGATGAAATATTTCTTAAAACATCCATCAAAACCACTTTGAAGTTAGAGCAGTCGCCTTGCAAGATCACCCGGCTCTTAAAAGTAGAAAAGTGAGACATAAATCTTCGCCACAACCAGAAACTCATGTTCCTATATGAATGTCTAAAGTTTCTGTTAGGGCCAGGCCTGTCACTTTTAACCCTGCATGGCGTTTGGGGTCTTTTTCTGTGGAGCGATCATCTTTTTCATTTTTGGCTGTGATGCAGCAGAGGACTTTATTTTTCAATGACTCTCCTGATTATTATTTGTTTGGTCAATAAATATCAGCAAATAGTGACCGTTTTAGTACTAAATGTCCAAAGCCCCAACATTTATTACAATTAAAGACCAAGAAAACACTTTTGAAATTGATATATCCTAATATCACATACATTGGCACAACAGGCCCACAGCAGCTACTGTTCTTGACTCAGCCCAGACTCTGAACAGGTGAATTGTCCTTTAAGAAGAGAAAAAGACAATTAACCAAAAGACCAAAAGAAAATGTGTAGCATTTAGAAGAAATACTAGATGCAATAATCAGATTAAAAAAGTAAAAGCTAGTATTATAAATAGAAAATATACCAAAGAAAATTGTGAAATACTGGATTCTATGTCCCTTAGAATGAGTCTATTAATGAGCCTTTCTTAAAATTGCTTAAGTTCCCTTTACACAACAAGCGACCCATCACAGCATCTGAACTTCTAGATTAAAAAACTAACTACAAATCTATATTATAGATATATATATATATATATATATATATATATATATATATATATATATAAGATGACTTAGTGGTGCATCCTGGTTTTTAAGCCACGCTGGCCCACTTCATCTCAGCTGTGTCTGCGATTCTTCACTTCATATATGTACCATGTAGTTTGTGCCCGAGTGCTGCCATTTCTTCTAGCATGTTGGCTTCTCAGCTAGCCTGTGTAAAGTGGCTATAGTAATGAGAGCGCACAGGGGCCACTGATAATGAGTTTAATTCCCATGTTCTTTTCAACTTCACTACTTCCCTTTACCACTCTCCCTGTTTAACTTGGGAGAGTGCTTTTGGCACAGCTTGTCATTTCACTCTGGTAATTGAAGTCCCCTCTGCCAGCTTCCTCTTTTCTCATGGTGTTTTCTTCTTTAATGCAGGTTTTGGACAGTGCCAAGAGCGCCTCCTCTATGACCTCGCTCAACTGGTTTTACAATTATGGCAGTTTGAGGGTTGCTAGTGTTTCTTAACTGTTTTTTTGTTCTTGTTTTCTTCCCAGTTTGAGTAGCTGCCACAGTCTGGCCCATCCAGTGAAAGAGATTAGTGCTGCATGGCTGCCTGGTCTACAGCATAGACTGAATGTGCCAATGTGCCAGGGCTATTTAGATAGGAAATCAGAGGCCCTATCATGGAAGTAATTGGTTATTTCTTTTGAAATTATTTTGTCAAAATTCAGGCTGGTTTTGACAGAAATTGTAGGGTAAAGGAAGGAGGAAGCCTTTGAATGTTTGAAATGCAAATGAGTAAAAGAGGGACCAAGTAAGTTGGGGATGGGGAAAAAATAGGAAAGGAATGAGGAAACATTAAAACTTTGGAAATGGAAAGCAGATATAAAACAGCTGAATATGATGGCAACTCCTGTGTTTCTCCTGTGGAAAAAAGATAACATGTTATACTGTAATGTGCCGTTATCATGGCGACTGCAGTCAGTAACAAAGAATCCAGAGAATCTTCCCTCAAAATATGCTTAGGAGAACATTTTTAAAACACTTTCTCAATTTGCAGTGAATTTAGTAAAGGATCATAGTACAGTAATTACTAATAACAGACTGGGGAAGTAATGTGCAGCTCCCTCACCAGAAAACATTCAGAATCATGATTTCCCTTTGCCAGATGAGGAACGGTTAAAGATAATGAGCAACATGACCAGCTGTATCCCCATTATCTTTCTTGTCTTTTAGTATTGTTAGAAGTGAACCAAAGACACATGGATGCTGGCTGCTGCAGTCAGCAGCAAGATTTTGTGTGTGCAGACAGCGCCTGGAGCCGAAGAGAGAGATAAAGAGCATATGAGATTGGACTAAAAGAAAGCAAACACAGACTGAGCCCTTAGGCTGCCAGAGGCTTGCTACGCTATTACAAGCAGTAGTTCACACCAGCAAAATATTTCCCCCCCCACCCCCCCCATATTTCTAACCGTAAGAATACAGCGCTAAAAAGAAAGTTCCAGTTAATTGCAACTTAAAGTCTTATCTTAATAGCTTTCATTTCTCTCAGTTATGATAACGGTATGCTCAAAAACTATGATTGATTGAAGTGAGGCAGTGAGAAACACAGTCTGGCCTGTGACAGTGTGTTTGGTAGATAAAGGCTGTCACGGTGCTAACCTGTGTCCTACTGTATTCAGAGTAGTTTGCACACTGGCCAGATACGTTCCAGTTTCTAGCAGATGCTTATTACATTCAGGTGTCTGAAGCCAACTATAATATTTGCACCTGGGTGGAATAGCCAATGTGGCTATTTACCACTGGGTGTATACAACATGGCAGAGACAAGCACCCAGGTGTCCGGAGCCAACAATGCTCTTTGCACCCAACCTGGCCCCGCCTTGGAGCCTACTGTAAGCTATGTTTTGTTTTCCTACATCTAACCAAGTAGTTCTTTGGCAAAACCAAACCAAACTGTAACTGAAAATAATTAAAATAGGCTTCTCACAGGACTCAAATCCCAGTTACTTGGGTGGAAGTTTAGAATGACCTATTAGAACAACCTACTTGCTCATTATACTATTACTACTACTACTACTACTACTACTACTACTACTACTATTTCTACTACTACTACTGCTACTATTACTACTAAATCTTGGATAAATTAAGTAGTATATTCAACTTGGTTGGGTGTAAATTGCCAAACAGCTGCTGTGTGAGCATCACTAACATTACTACTATAAACACCAATTATTTATTCCAACTCTGCCAGGACAATATATCTGTAGTCCTAGTTGTGTTGCAGAGTTAGCATTACAAGCACATGTGCTAGCACATATATTTGTTGCATATTACCTGCTCGTCATGTGGTCATGGGTCCAAACTGCCAAACCGGAAATGAGAGCTTCCAATGGGCTTTATAGTGGAGGAACTCAGACTTTGAACAAAGTATAGAGATAGAATAACATTTTTTAAGTACTCTTTTTTTTAAATTGCTCTTGCATTATCTTACTTGATTATTGGCTAACTTTGGAGCTTCATGTTTAAATGAAAGGGGTAGAAGCTCCTCAGTGGTAGTGCATTGACAGAGTTGATGTTGTTTTAGTCATGTGCCTTGCCAAACATTTCTTTTGTTGACTTATGGTTTTCATGGTGATCTTTTGAAAAGTATATTTGTGTTTTTTGTTTTTTCATATGTTTATGTTTTCGTTTTCAAAACCCAAACCAGCCTGTACTTTCTTGGTGGTGTTATATAAACTTCATATAAAACAAATACCGGGTGAAGATTACTCCGCGTGTCCCCTTTCCACCGCTCGGGCCAATCCTTGCTTCTGACAACAAACCACAACATCCCCCGCTCATCTCCGTCTTAGACCTTTGTTGCATGAAATTCTAACACACAAAAGACACAAAAGCACAAATATATGCAAACACACCTCATCATAAAACCATCACTATTATCACCAAAGGCCATGCAGATGTGTGATCTTCTACATAAAGCTGTAAGTTTTTGCTTCTCTTTATTCTTTCTCTGTCCCTTGAGCTTTAATGAATAAACACAGTAGGTTATTTCACAGTGTACAGCACAAGGAACCAATCTCAGACCATAGGTTTTTTTTAATTTTTTTTTTTTTTACCACCAATCAGTTAAAAATGGAAGATGCGCACAGACCCAGTTATGGTCCAAATGAACAAGATGTGTGTGTTTGGTGCTTGTTATCAACATCTATCATGGAATTGAGTCCCTGCTTGTTTTTACTTTATTTTGTTCAAGTAACAGCTTCAAAATTAAAACAGCAAAGCTACCTCCGTCTGTCCGATGGGTGGTGTGCTCTTTCTCTTCTACTTTTTTAAAAGATTTTAAAACACTGTCTAAACTAATTATATTTTGGATTTTAGTGTGGTATTGGAAAGAAAAAATGCTCAGCTCACTAACAACACTATCACAAATGATGGGCTACAAATTGAGTGTGATATCAAAACCACTCGCATTAACAAAAACTATCATATATATAAATCATTATAGCATTGTTCAGGCTTTCAGAGATTGCCCGTATGCTCTTATCATTTTGTCCGTCCTAACAGGAGAGGCAGCGGCCTTTCTGACTTCTTTCATGATTAAATCTTAAAAGAGCATTGGTTTGTTCTGACCTTAGATTTAATGAGCAGGATGTTCACAGTTGGAGTGAAACAAATTGTTTAATCACTGATAGAAACAGAGCTAATCAGTCGTTTCGATGCAGTGTGAAATACACACACACATACATAGATGCTGCATACAGTGCTATCAGAACATTTAAAGTCATTAATGAATCACCTTAACAAGGCAAGCACAGAGCAGAGAGGCCATGACATAGAGGAAGTCCTGCGGGAAACGTAAAAAGCCTCTTCTGCCAGCATTAATGAGACGGCCTGACAAACAGACAGAGCCTAGAAGAAGATTTGCCTCTTCCACAACCCGTTGGGAAAAAACAGAAAACAGAGAGATGGAGAAGAGAGGATAAAAGACATAGGAATACTGAGAGAAAAGGCAAGAGTGTGTGTGTGTGTGTGTGTGGGAGGGGGGGGTCATACATTATTCATGACCTTTCTTCCTTGGTCGAGTAAGGCTGGACTCATGGGAGTTACTGTATGTTTATGTGATTTTGCCACTATAATGGTCCTATCAGACGATAGCTCCTTGGCTTTTTCCCCTCAAATTGAATTCATTCAGTTTTATAGAGTATGAGGGCATTAGTTGCATAATAAAATTTTATTTATTTAGCATTTCTTCCAACCCTGACCTTCCACTCGGTAGATTGAACAAAACTAAAAGAAATATGACATTGATGATAGAACAGAGGACATATGCATATTGATATTTGAATGCGGACAATGCCACACTAACCTGCCTTCAGCAGTCTGGTAATTCAATGTGGCCTTTTCTAGTTTGGTGTGACTTTGTCTAAGTTTAGATTTTAAAAAGAAAAGTGGCTCAAATAAGCATTTCACTCAGTTTACCAACGATGACTTTGTTAAAACACCAGTGTGACATTAACCAGAATAACATAAGCCATACGAGTAATCACTCATCGTTCTCCAATTACATGTCTCTACAGGCACACAAAACCAGGTTTTCAACAAACATTTCTGAAGAAAAGCATATATTTGAAAAACCCACATCATGAGTTAAGACTTGAAAAGATGTATTTTATGAAAGGTTATGTGTTATGTTTCATAACACAATTTAAGTTATGAATACTCCTTAATACCCCTTGATATTTGATAAAGGGTTTCATGAAGATCAGACTTTTTACTGTAAATTCATGTTGCAAAATAAAAGTTCTTACACCTGGAGTGTAAATAGAACAAAATCACATTTGTTTAGGGAGAATGAGCTCCAGATTTTTGCTTGTGGTAGCTTAAGTCTGCATTCAGTTAATACTATATTAATATATTAATAAAATAATAGACTGAATAGTCTCATTTGGGTGCAGTTCTTTAACTTGTTCAGGAACAGTTATTTATACTTTATTGCTGTTACAGATGTGACTGATGTTGCTGATTTAAATCCCACTAACACATAATCCAGATCTGTTCTGTATGACTTTGGTTACAGGTATACCTTGTTATAGCTTCATTTATTGTGGCCTTCATTTAGTGGGTTCATCTGCACTTGGTGATGCAGACACAGCACATCAAGTGGCCTCTGGCAGAGTGAGGGTGCAGGGCGAAAGAGGAGCAGAGGACTGAAAAGGGTGCCAACTTGCCCTAAAGCAGCCCTACTAATTGAGCATAATGAATGTGAGTAGGAGGAACTGCATATTATCATAGATATCAAAATATTATTTGTTTACTTACATATATACACATGATCACTTTTCACAGATCCTTGCTTCCCTACACTCGCTACCTGTTGCTTTTATTTAAAATATATTATTGATTACGAACAGAGCCCTGAAAGGCCTCACCCCAAGTCATCTATCAGGTCTCATATTGCCTTATGTCCCTTCCCGCACCTTGAGATACTCGGATGCATCGTTCCTTGTTGTTCCACGGTACAGATTCTGAAATCAGGGCTTCTAGACTATCGGAGGATCTACCTGAGGAGATCAGGGCTCTTTTAAAACAATTTCTTTTAATTTAAAAAGAAAATAAATGTATTTGTGTTTTATGACGATTTAGTTAATTTTCCTCTCTGTGTTTTTTTTGGTGTTTAGTTTTTGACTTTAAGTTTATTTAATTATCTTTGTACTTTAAATGTGTTCTGTTTATATTGTAAAGCACTTTATAATAATAGTGGTTTGAAAGGTGCCATATAAATAAAGTTTAATACTACTATTATTATATTTTTGTACGATTTTCTTTCAATGAATGGTGTGTAGAGGAACATCTTAGAGGTCACAGTGCCCTCTGCTCTGGGTCAGATGTAGCGGTGAAGCACTTACTCACTCTTTCAACCCTTTAAGGGTCAATCTCAAAGTCCCTTGAGGTTTGAGTGTCCCGAAACAACACTTAAGATGGATAACACAGAGGCAAAAAATATAAATAATATTGTCAGTCTGTAAATAGAGGATCTGCATAACAGCATTACCTCATGTTGTTTGGATATGAACACATTTAAAAGACACATAACTGCAGAACAATTGTTTTATTGGAGGAGCTATGCATTTGAAATCCACAACACAGAAAAGGTGGGCTACGGATTACCCACTGCAACTCTTTAAATATATGACTAAAAATATATTTAATAGATCACCCAATACTGATTACTCATGGGAAGCTGTGTGTCTCCACAGATGTGACACTAGATGGCGCTGTTGTCAAAGGGTACTGGGCTACCTCTCATCAGCAACAGCCAGTTTCTGAAGAGATATATACATAGTTACTTTATTAATCCCGCAAAGGGAAATTGTTTCGCTACAGCAGCATTTATACAAACAAGTAAAGCAAGCATTGAGGGACAGAGGAATTTGTCCGATAATAAAACGAATTACTTTATTCCTTAAAACTACAGCAGAACAGGGACAGATAACAGTTTAGATTAAAGTGTGCAACATTAAATATGTATTAATGTTGCAACTTTGCAACACACGGTTTTAATGTTAGGGGTAATCAATTCGAGAAAGTGCCAGCTCATCAGGTAACTGCTCAGTTTGTGGGCACATCGGTAAACGATGCAGATTGGCTCCTTCCATCCTGCTGATGGCCCCCATTACATCTCATTCCCCAAGATGGATGAGTGCCAGCTCTCACAGTCAAAGCCCTGCTGGGTTCACTGGCACTGTGTCTAACTCCCCTCGTCCCTGTTGGAAGGGAGGTACAGGGTAATGTGGTTTGATGAGAGAATTCACTCTGTTCTATTGAGCATTTTTCTCTCACAATGCAAATTGGTGGGAAAGAAATGTGACTTGACATGAAATTCTGAAGCAGGTTTTTGGTTAATACGTTAGTTGTGGGACCAAACTCCAAAAAAATATAATTGTGTTTCATAGTTGATATTCTGTTGTTGCGTTACATCACAAGACCAAATCAACGACCCACTGTCTCAGGTCTGTTTTGATTAATTCTAGCAGATAATTTAAGAATGAAGTGTAATTTTTGAGGTCTCCCTTATTATGTTACTCTTACCTTCTGAGTTTTTCGCACTCTGTTACTGTGATACAAATTATTATTGACATTTTTGTCACGATACAACTGTGAAAATTCCTCTTTTAAGAGATGTTGAGTGCTGAACATCATTCATTCATTCAATATATGGGGTTGCTTGTACAAAATATACAGTGTATACTGTGTATATATTTCATGCATTTTACAGACATAAGTAGTGATAGAAGAAACAAGCTTATTGTTTATCAAATCCCATTAAATTTTATTTCATTGAGTATACATATTCTATTGCACATTTAACATCATGAAAATGACTGATTGTAAAAATACAAAGAAATTTATATTTCATGTTTGACAATGACACTGTCTGAATACTTTACATTTCAGTATGTATAGCATTATGCTAAAGCTCACCTTCTCAATGTGATACAGGAGGCAAAGCAGCAGTTGCAGATTAATCTAACCAAAAATCAAAACATATTTTACATGTACTTCCGTCTATAAAAGAATGAATCTATATATACACACTGGTGATTTTATATTTACGTTAAAAATAAACAAACTGAAAGTAGTCTATGTACCAAAGCAGAGTGAGCGTAGCGTGGCACAGTTTGTGTTTAATAGTTCAGTTGTTTGATGTACTGCAGGTGCAATATCATGATCCAGTGATGAAATGTTGCATTCCATTAATAATATGTGGAGTTCACACCATGCAACATTAAATACTGACAATTCTACTTTTAGTAATATATCAAACCAACATAAAAATATTGCACGAGACAAAATGCTTTGTATTTTATTTACTCACTCACGTAATGCTGCATGAAATGTATATATTCAAAACTTAACGTGAAGCCACTTGACCTGGATACAACTTCTTCCTTGGCACACTACGGATTGCAGTATATTCCTAAAACAAGCATCTTAGAATACTCTGTTATAAGGAGGTAAATTAGAAAAATATGCTTGTATATATATGGTTAATATATCTCTGTAGGAGAGGCATTTCATTCTATGAACAAAAGAAAATCTCATGTAGCAGCATTTCCTACAGCACATCTTACATTATATAGCTCCATATCAAAATAGTCTTTAAAACCACCTGACTCGTTCACATTTTCCATCAAAACCATCACCAGACAATTCCATATTCTCCCCTTTGGCCTCCTGTTATTTCAACGTATAATAAATGTTTTAAAACTCCAATCTGATCAACACAAACAGTGCTGCCCCATTTTGGTAAAATATTTTTGTCTTGAATTTATTAACTTAGACTGCATACAGGAATCATAACTTATTTGGGGATACACAAGGTTTAGTTACATCTGTATTGTTTAAATTACAGATGTAGAGCAGTCTTGTATTTTTTAATAATGGGTTACAAGAGCAAACAAAGCATTTTTTTTATGCGTTTTGGCGGTTTCCTTTACTTTACAAGAATATACAATAATACACTCAAAGTTTATATATATACACATTAATATATTCAGATGTAGGCTTTTAAAATGAATGTTTCTCATATGCCGAGACTAGCAGCCTATAATACAAACCTTTCCTTTGGTGTCACTACTTACTGTAAACTGCTAAAGAGGACTAATGAAAACTAGCTTCCAAATGAAGAATTTCACACGTAGTATTTCAACCAAATAATGCAGGTCAGCTTAAAAAGTTTCAGAAACATCACACTTAATGGCTCCTATGCAAAGGACCTAAAGGAGGATTGTAAGTATTTCTGCCTGTTAACTGAAAGTAAGTGTGATATGCAATTTGTTTTTTAAATCACACAACTCCCCCAGCCTGTAACCCTAGTCAAACAGTTTGTTTTGGAAATCGCATGTCATTTTAAATGATCTGCTTGAATGGTTTGGAGTCACATTCATCATGTGTTTCATAAACTCTGGCTATAGCACTTGACAAGTCTGAAACAGCTGTGATGTGTCTGAGAACGCGGTATAATATGACAAAAGCCATTTCCTGCACCAACTAAGGAGTGACAAGACAGATGTGAGAAACAGCTGGTGCACGTGTACAATTTGTAGTAGAAAGGAGCTTTAACAATTTAATTTGAACCTGAAGCAAAAAAAAAAGTCTGCACAATTTGTGCAGTGATCATATGGTCTAATTGAGGAAATGCTTCGTGAACCTCTAAGATTTATCATTCCAAGCATATTGTCCCATCAGCTAGGTGAATTCACGGATCAGTTTCCGCTCTCTGGCTGAAAGCACATGCTGGAGGGTTTGATTTTGAAAACGTGCAGACTCAGCATCCATTGCACGAAATTGCTTTCCAGTTCTAAATGCTCCCTTTCTGCAGTTGTGTGACGTGTACGCCTGTCAAAAGCCGATCAGGATTGTGGCAATACTAGAAGCAAATATTGTACTTGCTCACTCCAGGTTGAGGCTGGTCAAGTTACTCCTTTCAAATAACTTTATGCCACTCTTGCTATTTCATCAGGTTAATAGTCACCCATCACTAAAAACTAGAGAAAGAGTACAACCTGGTTAAACCCTTTCCTCTCTCCCCCAACACAAGACTGAGCTGAGAATAAAGTGAACTGGCTAACCCTCAACTTAAGTTTTGCTTCAAACAGAAGCAGAAAGTGTGAATAAAAAACAACAACCACGGCAGTACGGAAGGTAAAGAGAATCAGGTCATAGTCAGGACACTTGAAGAAGGGAGCGACTCAAGCTGGATAATATCAAATTATCTGACAATTTTACTCCAAAATCCAGATAGATGAATGTGACCCCTATGGTTCTAACACAACCACATAAAAACATCTCTGCCTCAGCACGGCGAGGAGGACATTTGTTCATACTCTGGACACTTGAGGAGAGCAGGGTAGTTGGAGGAGTTCATCTGGAGGGAGGCCTCAGAGGAGATGGCGGATGCGCTGCGACCACGTCCGGCCCAGGCGTCTGGATGGAGGAACTGGCCGGAGTAATTTGAGCAGTTGCTGAGGCGAGGCTGGTAGAAGCCCTGATGGGGCCGGTACATTTCCTCTGCTGTGTAGCGCTTCATGAACAGGTACACCGACATGACACCTGCAGTCTGAGGAGCAAAGACACAATTTATTCTCTTAAAAAAAAGGTTTTCCACAACCTGTGTTATATTCAGGTCACTTTAAACCAAACACATAACAGCATTTTCAACCATTAAAATATATCAGCGAATCACATGACTTGCATTAAAGAATCGCAGATTAGAGAATTGTGCACTTATTTTGATGATAATATAATATGTCCCCTTAAACCATCAGCCAAAATGAACCCCCTAAAGTGAACACTTGAAGCATGGCTTAGTTGAATATGTGTTTATGCCAGCGTGGATGTTAGTATTTGCTGTGTCTGTGCGGATTTTTCTTGCCTTCTCTCTTTTTCCTACTGTTATTTAAATGAGATCAATTTCACAGAAAAAGAATGATTCACATTCAACATTTTCTGTCAGTGTGACAGCAAAATATTGATCACTGAGAACATTTGTTGAATGCCTAAAGTGGTCTGTAAATCATAAATGCAACACATGAGATGTAAACTAGCAAAAGCAAATACATTAACATAACTATGAAAAAACATGAACTCTCAAAAGCAACCTCACAACATACAAATAAGATATTAAAGGCACCTTGACAGACAAGGATTAAGAATATTATTCTAGCCTGGGACCCTTAATAGAGAAAATCCGTCTCAATGCATACGTCAAGGCATCAAGCAGAAACAGGCTCATGGCCTATCAAAAATATTTCGAGGACTAGTTCTGATAGTTCTCATAACCCAGCTATGACAGATACAAGTTTATATTATATCCACACTTTTTTTTTGAGAGGTTACCTCCGTGAGCAGGAAGGAGATGGCAGCAAAGGCAAATGACCAGCCGTACATGTAGCTGAAGTAGGCCTCATTAGTTTTGGTTCTGTTCAACATTTCGTCATTAATGTTGGAGATGTACAACACCAGACCGACCACCAGAGAGAGACCTGGAGGAGGCAGAGACCATGTTTATTTTAAATCCTTTTGCACTTCATTTATTTCAGCACAAGTTCACCTTCTCACATGTAAATGTCTGTTGATTTATTGATTTGGAGAGGCTGTGAGTAAAAGCCAAACCAAGTACCTGATAGGATGAAGAAAATTCCAGAAACGAAGGCCAGGATGGTGCGATGGGGTCGGATGTGTCCGATGTTACTGAGCACAAAACCAATGAACATGAAGAAGAGGCTGACCAGAGGGAAGGGTGTGGCAGAACGGATCATCTCTGGAGGAAGACAAGAAAAAAAACAGATTTGTTTGGGAGTGAAAAACTTTCACTGAATTTGACTTGAGATGTGCCAATTATACAGCTTTGTGCGATGTCTTCAGTGACTTTGTGAAACTTTTAATGAAAGTTTTCGCTTCTGAGGTTTTCCACTGAGGCTAGTCCTACTCGTTGAGGCAACATCTCATGGGTTTAGGATTCCTTATTCATATCGAGATGAAGCTTGACCTCCCTACTGTGAGCAAATGGTACAGTACATCCCAGAAGAAAAGATTCTTTCCAGACCCCCATTGTGTTCTCCATTACACAAAATGTTCCCCTTCCAGCTAAGTGGACCAGATGATTAAGGCCATAACCTCAATTGAACCATTTATGCAATTAGTTTGGTAAAGTTCTTGCCTATTACAATCTACCTTAGATAACCAACACCACAATAACTCTTTGAGTGAGTCTTTTGGATTCATGTTGAGTCTGAAGCAAATTCAGAAAAAGCTTCAGTTCTGAATGAAGAGTTACAAATAACTTAATTTGACCAGTTTGCCTGGAAGAACCAAACACTTTACAGCAGTATTAACTTAAATCTTGTTTTTAGAAAGAAGCCAATTAACTCATATTATGACAACTGCCTAAATCCTGACTGCCTAAATTGTTCTTTACTTCAGGGTGTCTTCTTATTTTGCTCTGCTCCACAGCTGACCACGAGTGTCCGAAGCATACAGGTTGGCCCTCTCCTCTGTGCTGCGCAATGTAATGGTGAGACAGTACAAATTAAATATTGAGTGGAATATGACTTCTCGGAGGGTTTATATATTTTACAATCTAAAAAATGTGCTGATGGAATAGTTATGGCTAACTAGTACAAGCACAAATGACACTGCTGGTTTGAATGTTTATCACAGAGTGGATCTAGCCTGCACTTTATCAGAGGTGGTAAAGCTGACATTTGTCAACAACAACAAGACACACAATAGTGAGATTTATGCCTTATCAAAAGTTTTTGTTAGTTTTGGTTTACTAGGGAAGGTAGTTTTTTCTTTTTTTAAATAATGACTATTCTTGCAATGTAAAAAAAAAATAACCTCAAAATATGAGACTATTCTCGACTTCCCAGATAACAGAGATATGTGGGCTATGTTGGAATGGGAAAAACGTTTTGAACATTAGCAGAAATCGGTCTGAAGTGAGTAATTAAAGTCCAGAGGTTTATAAATTAAGAAAAATGTATTTCTTGTATCATTGAGATGAATAGGTGCCACACGCACATTTATAGAGGTTAAAGACACAAAAGAGGAGGAAGAGTAAATCATGCCTACAGGTGTGTTGACTCAGCAGAGATAACATTAAATGAGAAAAGTTGTTCTACAGGAGAATAAATATTTGAAAAAAGCAATACAAAATGCCTGAGAGCCTTAATGCTTTATTTTCCATTATGTTTTTATGTTTTGAATTGTCACATAGCGCCATAATTTTGTGTTTTCCTTTACAAAAATAAATACTTTTCCACCATGGATTAATGCAGAAAATTCACTAGAATGCAGGAAATTAAGTTATTGACAGCACAAAAATAAAAAATAAAAATCAGGGGAGGACCCCATATCCCCAGCTTAATATATGTCCCCACCAATGTTGAAACCAAACCTACGCCCTTGCATACGAGATCTGAAGTGACATTTGTCAGCATCACTGTAGTCCAAACTGCTCGTCTGCACTCTACTAGTACTTATGTGAACCCAAGCGTGTTCACCATGGAGGGGGGCTCTACAAAATGAAAAAGGCTCCCTTACATTTTTCATACACACTGAGCTCTTATCGAGTGAACTGGCCTTTGGGACTGGGCCAGGAATAGCACAAACAACAGCAACGCTAACCCGTCAGTATCATTGGCCTGGAATGGGCTGCAGACAGTTGTGTGCTACCTCAGTGACACATTTGTTACCAGACACTTCTTTCACCTGCCAGCGGGGAGGTTCACTTGGCCCCAACCAAACATGGTAGACTGGAACTTAATTCCATGGCTTAATTCCATGGCTGTCGGCTGTAAACCTAAACTGCCTTTACAAGCATCTACCCACCAAAAAGAGGGGTGGGTAGATGCTTGTAAAACTGTTTCTTTTACAAATTCTGGGATTGCTCGTTTTGTTTTCCCCTGTAATATTGCATCCTCATGATGGCACCACCGTATCCTGTTAACCACCGAATAGTGCAGTCATTACAAAGACTGGATTGGGAACCCCATGTGGGTCACAGGAGATTTTATTAGTGTATGCAAATAATTTTGCGGGATTTCTTCCATAGTATTTTATTGAACACTTTTATCTGCAGTACACCTTTGAGCCACATGAGGGAGCCTGAATGTTCATCTTCTTCTGATAATTGTAGTCCACTTATAACATTGAATCTGATCTGAAAGGCTGCTTACATTCTGTTAGTTTTACAGATGAGAGGAAATGAAAAATAATGATATAGCCTGTTAACTCCACCTAAACACATTTATTTGGTCTCATTTATAAAGTATTGTATATGTATATATGTTTTCAATGAAGAATGCTCAAACTAATTTGTGATTTATCAAACTTATATTTTCTTCAAAATGGCTTGTTTACCCTTTCCAGATAATATATGATGTGGAAATGGCAATAAAACTGGTCAGAAATGTTCAATTACGCACAAATTTGTTTTTCTCATGATTAATAGATATGGCCTATTGTGAATTGGGACACGATGGTTTGTCATTTTAAAAAGTGCCTCCTCAGGAAAAAACAGTTTGGGAAACACTGCACTAGTGTGACGCAGGACATAAAACAATTACACTCTTGTGCTGAATCTAGCAGGCAGACTGGAGTCACTTTCATGTATCAGAGTTCAGTAAATGGAAATATGATACAACACAAAACATACTGCATCAACTAAACAGAAGACGTAAATAGCATCTAAATGAAGAAGACTAGAAGTTAGCTTGAGTTGCCCCATCGGGCCTGCGATCAAGTAGCAGAGGTAACAACATTTTGAATACAACCCTTCTTGCTCCAACCACTGTGTCCCAGTTGCCACTTTGTTCAGGCCCTCAGTATATAGTTTGAAAAGTTTCGCAATTAACTTGTTTTGTATTATTGACCATATAACAGTGGAGTGTGAGCAGTTACTTACTCAGGACACTGACAGTGGACTCAGAGGTCAGCTGGAGGGTCGTGGGCATCACATACTCTATGGTAAAACACCGGCCTTTCTCCTCACCTGGAACAAAGGACAGGGAAAGAAATATTCATCGTGAGCACTCAACACAAATGATTAAACTTAATTCGCCCACTGTGACAAAGAAAAGTCTAACACAAACACAGTAGAGTATGCCAGCAGAATACGGATACATCTTTAGGCCTTTTGTATGATAATGCTATCTTGGCAAAAGGTTATGACTGTACATCATAAAAGTATCAGTAAGATTTGTGGGATGGCTGTGTTATAATTCCAGTTTGTTGCCTCTGTGAAACTGTTGAATGCCACTTAAAAAAAAAGAAAAGAAAAGAAAAGCAATTTGACAAGCTGGTTTCATACTATACACAATTTCTGCAGGCTGTATTTTCGCGAGGAACACCCAGCATTAGATTTTAGCACCTTTCCCTTTATCACTTCGGCAAATATAGTACAAAGTCGAGCACCAAAAAACACTGACACACATATGTGCACACTCTTGCAACTGATGTCTTTCTCACCACTTAGTTAGCCCCACACACTATGAGGTGTTGGATTAAGTGAGATTTAATGGTTCACCACGTAATTAGCTTTCATAATGCATGATATATGTTGATCATGTATACTAGAACAATGCATGATGAGGGTTTGGGTGAGGTAAGGACAAAATAAAAGCATATATGCTACATTAATCTTACTTAAACTATTAAGCATTATGGTGTTGCATTGATTAAAGTGCATACTAATAATGAATACTGGTACATGCATGAATTACTTTTGGCTGTGATGGTTATTGATAGAGAATATAAAGAGTAAAACACGCAACTCTTGCCAGTTAGTCAAGTTCTAGAGGATCTGTCATTCGTGGATTCGTGTGTGTGTGTGTGTGTGTGTATGGGCTACCTCCTGCTTGGTGAAATTTAATGTATTAATAGATGTGCTAATAAAGCAACAGAATAGACCATTCACTCACTGTAATTTTGCCTTGAACACATTTTTGGATTATGACCAGCCCATTCAGCTTTTGTTAATTCGTGAACTTGTGCACAAAAGAGAGACTGAGAGGGAGAGTTTGATTTTAAGACTTGGGTTTTTAGCGGGGTTAGTGTTGAAAAATCTAGCCTTAAACTAATTGCACCAGGTTGGGTACGCCTAAAAGGTTTTAGTCCCATTCACAAATCTGTTGTATAGGATATCAGGACATAGGATCCCATGCGTGTGGTACAAGCACTCCTTGCAGCAAGCATTCTATGTTTCCCCACAGTGTTTCATTCAGGAGGTTTGCCACCTCGCCTGAAAGACCCCCCTCTGCAAACAGCCTAACAGGTAATTCAGTTGTATTAAATAAACATTGACCTCTAGGGAAGAGAGCAAAGGCTGTTTCACACAGTAAATACTATGTTTTTAATGAGTGTGGATATTGTTTGGTTAGGCCGACATTTAGTAACTATAAACCAATCATCAGATGAGATCAGTCACAATCTGGGTGGTTTACCACCTCAGTTACACAACTTCCTGTCAGAAACCCTGGAATTTGAATCAATAGATGCTCCCAATGCAACATGACTAACGTAGATGAATGAGGACTGAGAGTGAAAATAAAACAAGGGCAAGAACCATCAGGGAGTGTGTAACAGAGATGTAAAGGGTATCCAGGCAATCATGAGCCTGTCAATTATTGGCATTTAGTTAGCATTTAATGTGACTAAATGGAAAATATCCTCACAGTACAAACCAGTTTATAATAAGAGTAATGGAAGGTCTCTATGGTTCCCCTCCCCTGGGTTATTAAAACATCACTTAAAGGTGTTGAAGGCTTGCATATTAACAATCACACTTGTCAAGCTTTCTGTTATAATGTGACGGTAAAGCTGCGTTGTTGTTTTTTCTAATCATCATTATTTATTTACCTCTAAAGAATGGCAACTGTAGTTCTCGGGACTCCAGTAACACTGCTGTTCCAAACTTGCAATGAAAAACATTTACAGTGAAATAATTTAAATACATTAAGATTTATGCAAATGCCATTTCAATATAGCTGTCAGGCAGCTACTGACTTACTGTGTAATTGTAGGATTGGGGAAAATAATGCTGACAAAATTGACAAAGAAGAAATACTTTCAAGGGTGATATGCTAAAAGTAAAACAAACTTATTTACGCAATACCATGACTTCTCTTCCCGCTACAAGTCTACAATACATAAGCAGTCCAGTGCCTATATTGAACAGGATTTACATCGGTCGCCATGACGGACTGAAAGTGCTGGCTGTGGAGATCCTCTATATGAACTAGTGCTGGAACGAACCGCTAACAGCCAACACCCGATAAACTCAAACCAACATCAATGTCAACCACAACACCATGCAACCTCGTTCAAATTATCCTGCATAACGACATACTAGGATAGTGTGCAGTAATTGTTTCTGGGTCTAATGAAAGAGTTACGTAGGCAATAAGGTCACTCAATTGCCCCTAAAACACACACACTGGACCATTAGTCCATTTATACTGCAGCAATGGCCTACTCTGTGGCCGAAAAACACCTAATTGCAACTGGATTGCATATATTTTTTGCCTGACTGAAGGATTAAGCCTAAAACAAGACAGAGCAGGGCAGCTGTGGAACAGGACATAATGAAAAAATGCAACAATAAATGGAATAATATTGCAGGGTAAATAATCTAATAGGGATATTTGCAAAACAAATGCTTTCTCCGTTTTATAGGTCCAGCTTTCTAAAAAAGGCCCAAACAGAAATATAATTGAGTGTAATAAATGAGAGCAGAAAACATCTAAAGTACACATCCAACAAGAGTAAGACAACATATTGATTTAGTTAACCATTACCAGAACGAGCAACGCTTAAGAGCAAAAGTTGATGGCTGGTTTACTCTGGGACAACACTTGTCTGGAGGGTTGTGTCTCTAAGAAAAGAATAAAATCTAACAGTTAGTGTTTCTTTTCCAATCGAGACCTCCAAGCATGCCTTTGTGATGTCGCGAGCTGGGGAGGAACAACGTTCTGAAAGGCCAACCGGTGTTGAAGCATGCACTCTGGAAATATATTAGCTTTTCTAACTCTGTTTTTCATTTTGAGTTCTATGGTGGAATAGAGACGCAGGTCAAAAAGAAAAAAAAGCAATCAGGCAATCCAAGGTGCCTTTGGTACCACGGAATAGAAGTCAGCCACTCGGTAAATCACGAGGAAAGACGTATCAAAATCTTTTCAACTTACTCAAAATACTTGACACTTTCAAAAATGCTCCCAGAATGCAGAAATAGAATTGAATGTTGAAATCAAATATGAATGGAAATGCACCGGTCTTATCGCTGCGCAGAGGTGAAGCCAAAGTTAAAATATTCATGCTCAAGTGTTCAAACGGTAAGCAAATGCTAGTCTTCTATATTTGCAGCCATCTGGAGGTTAAAGAATAGGAAAGACAGAGGGAAGAAACACCGGCGATTGTGCACGGGCAAATTATATTGAAAACTTGAAATAGACGTTGAGGCCCAGATTCACCAAAACTTTGCGCAGGACAGAACTGCCATGGTTAATAATTTGTTAATCTGAACTACATGTGAACTTTAATATCTTTCCGTGTTTTCTTTATGAAGGTGGTGCTGCGACATTACCATAAATATTGCATGCAATGTTTTCATGCAGAATGCCAGTCCTAATCTTGCAGCAATCATGTCAGCCAGAAGGTTGTTTGTGCCAGATGTTCCTTTGCACATATTTCTCAGTTATTCACTGATATGTGCAAACTACCCTTGCACAGGACCCTGTGTGAATCTGAACCTTAATTTTATACTTTGTACCTTGATGAAATTCTCTGTTTGGAACTAAATAGTCAGGTTGATTATGGCGCTTACTTCATGGATAACTATGGAACTATGGAAATCTTATGCTAAAGATAAGCATTTACCACTGATTAAAATCAAATGGCTCACTATCCAAATGGTCATAAATCAGAGCAGAATCTGACTGAAATGAGATACATCTGGTTGTTTCAGACTTCATACCAACTCACCAGCCAAGAAGCAAACCCTCCAGAGGCCGGAGTGGAGGGACATGCGTATCTCGGTGCTCTGGTTGAGGGGAAGGATGACGCCCTCCTCTAGGTAGAGCCAGTAGTCGGTGCTCACGGCGATCCCCAACAGGCCCAGGGCGCAAACAGCGAACACGCTGCTCAGCAAAGTCAGCGCCTTCCTGCCACATAGGCTCATACCACGGCCTCAACAGCAGGGGGGCGCCGCCGGCAGAAAGGGGAGCTGGGAGAGGGGAAAGAAAGGAAAACATCTTCACCAAGTTCCACAAAATAAAAGGAGAGCGACTTATCATAAAACAGAACATTGAAAAAGTGGGGGAAACATATGAGAAACAATTATTATTATTTTTTTGTGTTGAGTGCATTGCTTGTACATGCTGTCCCCTAAAAGAAAGGCAAAAAGAAAAAGAGTACAGAGTCCCAATTTTCTTTAAAATACTGTAAACGATCATCTAATAGCTGAAAAACTGAAAAAAAACTTGATATACTGTATTAATGCATGACCGTGTGATAATAGTTTTGGGGGGTATGTGGGTTGCTGGATGGAGGGTTATTGTTTGATCTTAATTCAAGTTACAATGGAGATCTGCCACCGCTGACTCTAGTCAGAGATGAGTTGAAAATTAATGGAAAGTAATAATTTGGAATATGATTATAGATATCCTTAACAAAAGGACTTTCTCCCTCTTCACTGAGAAAGAAATCTGGGAACGATCCCTTCTCCTCCAAATCGCTCATTAGAATTTGAATAACCACATTGTGCAGTGCCAAAGACATAGTGGGGCATGTCTGGAAAAACATTATGTAAAGTTTTTCATTTGACTGCACTCATGCTGCCTACAGCCAAAAAATATGCACTGATAATCTTCAAAAGAGAATTGGAAGACTGCTTTTTCTCCACTTTTTTCTCCTGTCTCATATGAATCCACTTCCGCTCTGTTACATCTAGTGATGCAGAAGCAGCAGTGCAGATGGAGTACAGTATGTGTCAGCATATGAATGTGTGCGCTCGTCACACAAAGCGATGGATCTGTTCGTATGCTAGCTGATGCCAACATTTGCCGGAAGCTGGAGTGCTGGGGAGCTTGGCATAGGATATGTGTCGAAAGGAATTGATTTTACATAATGAGTTCACTGTGGGCTGCCATATTGAGCACCCACTGGGTGACTGGAAAGATGGAGTGAATGTGTCAAGTTGTCATAAGATTCATGGCTTTTTTTTTTTTTTTTCTCTCCAAAGATCGACGTTTTGTATCACGACCGGATGTAAAGCCTCAGTAGAAGAAAGTCGGGAAATCTCCACACATCTGCCAGCTTGCAGTGCAGAACCAGTGTCTGAATAGACAGAATGCGGATATATACAAATATAGCCCTCTATAAAATCTATGGCATGTCATAGAAAACAAGACAGTTGAGTCATTTACTTTCATCTGTATGGCTAAATTGTGCTCAATGTATATTTTCTGTGCAGGCTCCAGACCTCATTCCTCTAATGAATGTAAAGCCAGTTGCCCTACTTCTGTAGATACAAAGGGTAATAAATCTGAGAAGACTATTGTTGCAAGTCCAACACACACCATTAATAAGATTTGTATGCTCTTCACATGCACACAGCCTGCTATCTGTTCACTTATTTATTTTGATCATGTATCCATTTCCCATGTTTGTGTTCATCCGTTTTGTCCCCGTCTGAAATTAAAATGTATCTCTTAAAATTGGAAAACGTTTTCTTGCTTAACCTGTAGAGATATTAATTAGTTTATGCTGGATGTGCATATGTATATAGACGCGATCACACATGTTTTAATATATTATTACTCATCTTATTAAGAACCTGTGGATAACAGATTGAGGCATATTTGACCTCTTTCATTTTCTAATGTTAAATTACGATATGAGAGTTTGACAATAGCCTTGATCCAGAACATGCATGATTTATGACAACAGTCACACAGCCAACAGAAAATATGACTTTTTATGATTAAAATGTAAAAAAAAATCTAATCTTGACACTTATAAATAAGTGTATTTTTCCTGTCTCTTGAGACTGGACAGGTGGTGATTGGAAGCAGTTGGAATGCATATATAAGCAATCAGAGTTCACTTAAGCACAAAAGGACCAGCATTAATGAGAAAGTACCATTATTGAACCTCAGTTATTCTTGACCGTGGTGCAATCACTGCCCATTCATTTACAATGTGCATGGCTCTTTTTTCAGTCATTTAGCATCAAGCTACATCTTGAGGACAAGAGGCACGGCTCTCCACTCACAATGCAGACGTTTTTGTGTGACTGCGCTTGAATGGAGACGTTTTTAGTTTTACAGCACAAAAAGCACATTGAAGAGCTGATTGCATCCAAATATGGGCTTCCTTGAATAGGGTATTAATACTGAAAAATAAAGAGGAGCAATTTAGGCTGGTGGTACAGTTCAAGAACCTACAAAAATAGACAAGGACCGTGTAATGATATAGACAATACTTAAAATAGCTTAAAATAGGAACTCTAGTCATTATGAATATTTATGCAACACTACTATTTTTTATCTGAATTAAAAATGTAAACTGTTATGCGTTATAAATCCCTTTTTATTATCAAAGTACCTCAGCAGTGAACTTCAGAAGAGATTTTTCATCTCTGACAGAAGATGGATAAACTCTAAAAACTGAGTTTGTGTCTCCTAAATCAAAATACTTTTATCACCAAACTCTAGTCAATCTGCATTATAACAATGCCAGGAGCAGTCTTTAGTATCTAGTATCTTGATGCAGAAATTCTATGCTTATTGTTGTGAAATGGTTGCAGTTTTACGTGTGAAATGGTAGTGGTTCGGTTTAGACCAAAAAAAAAAGAAAAACACATGGTTTGATTTAAAATAGCTACACTTGTAACGTAACGTACGCCAAGGACGTAACGTTATGTGGTATAACGTCATCAATAAAAGTCACTCAACTTTTGGTTTCACACAGTGGACTTCTCGCTCTTAATACCATGTCCATTGCTCTGAGCCTCTAGAAATGACACTGGTGTGTTTACATTGGAGTTAGTTGGAAGCTCGGGGCGTCTCATTTAGATGCTTAACAGTTCCTTGTGTGTTGTATCAAGACGCTGAGGGGCACTGCCCAACCGCCGGTATTTGGCATCCTGGGAGTGAGACCAGGCTGGCCTGGCGGAGATAATGAGGGATAAAAATAATTCTTACTTTCCACGAAGTTAAACACAAACAGACATGTGTGTACTGCAGTTTCATGATGAGAACCCCACCCTCACACAACACACACGTTTTCAATCCTTCATGAATACTAATATGTCTACTCATTCTTCTGGTATCCTAAGGATTATAAATAGTGACTGATCTCGGTGGAGAAAAAAGGTTTTTATTATTATTGAAAAATGTTTCTCATTAAATGTTCAAAGACACTGCGACCAACAAAAAAGCCTTGTGGTCCTTCTCTGCCTGCAAAGGGATACACAAAGCAACCTCTCTCCTGCATAGACGTCAGCATTTCCTTTAAACCTGTTTGAATCTGCAATGAGACGAGAGACCCCTTCTCCCTAAACATGGTGATTAATTAAGCAGAGGCTTTGTTACGGTCACCCTCAGATGTGTTTCTCTTGTACAAAAACAAAAAAATACATTAATCAAATCTACAAACCTATCACCACCTTTGTTACAGAAAATTTAGAATATCCAAATGTGTAAAAACATCTTTCAAAATGATTTGCCTAAAAGGATAGTTTACATTTTCATCCATGATGATGTGATGCTGGACAAAACCACTAGGGGTCTGGAGGTCATGCTGGCGTCAAGTAGGGCAGAGGCACAGCACTGCTCGAGTAAAGGGCACATCATCACCAAAAGTACAGCATTCCTCTTCAATCTACTTTGTTTACATGGACATGACTTAATGTCAACCTCAATTTAAACAGCGCACTTCCAAAAATAACACAGGTTCTGAGTACAATACAAAAAGAGTAACACAGATGTCTCCAGCTCTATTCTACTGTTGTAGAGTAGCCTATGATGAAACACAGACCTCCAGGCCACATCATATCTGTAATCGGTCAAAAAATAACTGGGCAAGAACATAGCTGATCAACATGATTTAAACACATTTTCTGATATAAGACACAGCAGCAGTCTTTTAAGATATACTTACTATATCACACAGCAACGCTACATACAATTATGAATATAGTGACCTTCCTTTGTCATTGATGGTAGAGCGACTGAAAAGATAAACAATATCTCAGAAACTGGTGGAACAACAGTTTTAATAGAGGAATGTCTGCAGTTAATGCTAAGAGAGCGCAATACGCATTTGGGAAGACAAGATGATTAACTGTTGATTAATTTTTACCTCACCTTTGTCTGGCTTAATAAAATTTGTTTTATTACTGTTAAAAGATGCAATGTGTAAGATCTGGCCACACACTCCAAACAAATAGGGGGCAGCCTTTCACCTCTACTACTAACAGCAGGGAGAGAATACGAATATTTGGATAGTCCTGATGGGCAGGTGGAACCTTGCACGGTAGCCCCTGTCATCAGTGTGTGAATGGGTGAATGACGACAAGTAATGTTAAAGCGCTTTGAGTGGTCGGAAGACTAGAAAAGCGCGATACAAGTACGGCCCATTTACCATTTGCAGTGACTCACCATCTCCTCTCCAGGTAAGAGTGGTATTACAAGACAGGATGGTCCGAGCCTAGCTAGTAAGCGTGCTCATCTCAGTAGTCAACACAGGGGTCTTTGACATAACGTCAAAACTGTTACTTCTCCATTTTCTGTTGATAATGTAGCTCATGTTTGAAACCAAAGTTCTGGCCATATCTTACATATTGCATCTTTTAAAAGATAAAAAGCTGAATATAACCTGTGACGACTGTGGTAAAAAAAATTACAGAATGTAACTACAAAACAACCGACATATGAATTTGTCTCCGTCAAGGGTTTGTCAGGGCTGTGAGCGCAGTCCCTCTGTTGCTGATGTAGACAGACGACCAACACTGTGGGAGCTAGTTGCTGGTTGGTGTTGCTTGGGCTGGCTGCAGGAGCCTGAGGACAATGGCAGTCCAATGCAGGAGAGAGGACATATGTCATGCATACTTCTAGACCTTCTACATGCATACTTGTTTTCAGCGTCCCCAAAACAGGACAGAGCGCCTTAACAGGAGCTTCTTCCGTACAGCTGTGCAGTTGATACAGTAAATACACAAAAGTCACCTTAATTCTAATTATGTATCTTTCTTTTTGCACGCATATCCTTTATGTTTGCATGACGTTGTATGTGGTGTACGGTCACAGCCAGTCCATCTGTATGGAGATTAACTCCACCAGCCTAGCTGTATGGTATATCAAATAAACTTTAATAATCACACATTAGAGCGCATTTCAATGACCCACAAACTTTCTACAGACAACTTCTGTTGTCTTCACTTAATGAAATTTGTGTATTACAGAGGGAGTGTGTCACTGGTCATAACAGTATTACAAAGAGCAATATGTTTTTCGGTATTTTGACTTCCAGTGTTAAAAGCAGAGCTAGAATAAAATAAATGACAGGTGGTTTTACAACTCTAACTTCCAAAGCAACAGTGGCAGTAACTAATCCAAATGTGACAACTATTCTTAGAAAAGTATCACCTGTTGTCTCGCTATTCAACCCTAAATGCCACACAGTTACTTACTCTATGAAAAATTAAAAATCATGACAAGGACAACCTTTGCAATAACGATTAAGCGAAGCTACAATGGTATATTTATTGTTTTTAAAAAAGGAGTCTGAACAAAGCAGCCATTATTGTTTTGTCTGGTACCCAGACAATGTGATTAACATTGTATCACTGAGGACATCTTTTCCATTATGCTCTCACATATCTGCCATTATATTTGAGCTGGAATGGCCTCCAAGAAGGGCGCAAACAAGCTAGAATGATTTCACAGTGGTCTAATTTTGGAGATGCATCAGCCCTCCCTTGAAGGCATGCCTACCAAAAATGAGAAAACACAAATCTCTGCTGTAGGCCAGACAACTTACAACGCATCATCTGGCGAATAGCGGAGAGAGGTGGTGGTGGTGGTGTGAGCTGTCGAGACAGAGGATGAAGTGCAAATTTGTGTCATTCTCACCTCTTCTCCACGGTGAAATCACAAGATTAAGGGCACAAAATTTCCACTTGCTGTTAAATGTTGCAACACATTTGCGTACTAACAGTTGAACCAGCTGACCCCCATGTAGAAAGTGTTCTCT
Source organism: Ophiodon elongatus (assembly GCA_016806645.1). Classification (NCBI taxonomy): domain Eukaryota; kingdom Metazoa; phylum Chordata; class Actinopteri; order Perciformes; family Hexagrammidae; genus Ophiodon; species Ophiodon elongatus. The sequence goes on from JACSYO010002143.1 coordinate 2,148,685, forward strand.
TCCCTCGCCCGCAAGACACGAGAGCAGACTGCATTAAAACGCAGTACATCTGTAATGTCAGATGATCTTAATTTGATGGGGCAGCTCTGGATATAGCCCATGCCTTTCATGCTGTTCTAAAGGCAGTTCCCTTATGCATTTTAGCAAATGGTTTCTGCTTTGAGCTGTCATCCCCTGCGTATTCCTTCTTACAGTATCATGATCAGAAAGTGTACAGAGAGCTCGTCAGTCAGCTTGTTCTCTGCATTTTAATATCTTCTGATAATCAGAGACAACAGGAAAGATGCAAGGCTGAACAAAAGACTGTTTGCTTTTCTAAAACTTTGTACACATAATGGACAATTACTGATTCCACGTAGGCATATTTGTAACAAAGATGACAGACGGGTGTATTTAATCTAATAAAACACGAGTGAGTGGCACAGTAGTGATCTCTAAAAGGGTTGACACACACTGCCCCCCATCACCCCCCAAAAAAAAAAACTGTGACCCACAGCACTAACATCCATTTTTCCATATTTGTTTTGAGAACAAGTCTCCCATTTATAAGTGCTCGACTTGGCCCTGTCGCCAGGCAACACTATACAGAGAGGCTCCGAAATTAGTCAAGCATGAATGGACTGATGAGCGAGTCCCAAAACAAGACTTCCTATTTGGTAGTGCGTTTTACATGCTGGAGCGGAGATGGGGGGAAAACATGAGAAAGATCGAGGCACTAAAACATCACAGAAAATTATAGAAAAATATAGACAAGACATATTACACGCAGTCATGCAGCCACACAAACACAGAATAAAGAGGTTTAAATGTGACCGAAAGATATTATGTGTGTATGTTCTAATAGTTACCATTCTACTATAAAGCTGCATCATTTGTCTACATTCAGAATAAACTGAAATTCCTGTAAGACTTCCAGACGGCCAGGGTCTGTGTGCAGCCACAGTGCTTTATATGTCCAATCTAAATTAAAACTAAAATGTGTATCACTGTCACACTTTCAAATTGAGCAACTCTCTCAGCTGTGATCACCAGAGAGCACTGGGTTTACTTTTTGAGGATATTCCCATCAGGATGTTCCTTGGAGTCTGAGTGATCACTGAAACAAGCGAGGCACAGCCAAGAGAGTGGGCTGAGGCTACAGGCAATGCTTTGTTTACTGTGCTTGCATTTGGTTTTACTGTTCAGCATCCTTTATATACACCCCACGAATAGTGAGTGAGGTTACTAAAGGGTTAGGAAAGGAAAACAAAAGAGAACCCACTACTAATATTGATAGAACATCCTCCTTTGTAATGAATACATATTCTCCTCACATCTTTTTGACATAAACCCAAAGAGAAACAGGAATTTAGAGATCTACCAACAAAACCTAATAATGTTTTTCTTATATTAACTTACATCCCCATTAAGTGGTATCAAACGAGTGGTTTGTCTTAGCTGGCTAATTACCTATCCATAACACCAACTGACCTATAGTTAGCACTATAGTGCAGCGTATGCATAGTGTGTAATAATGCAAGGGTCACATCGAGTACACTGAGCATGTTTTCAATACAGAATTTGTATCAGACCCTTAACAATGACATACAGCTGTGTGTTCTATCAGCAGGAGTGACAGATTGGTAAACTGTAAACAGTGGTGTTGCTGAGTTAATGAGGCAAAAGGGTGGTGAAAAAAAAATGGAAGAAGATCGCATTATTTTAATGACATGACCAATGGACACACGAAGACTTGCATAAAATGGTTCAAGTCAGCAGTTTAGCTTTTAACAACAGAGATACGATTCTGCATAAAGATGAAGGAAATGCCTGCAACAACAGTCAAGTTCAACATCCGACCAAAACAGCAAGGTTTACATGTCGGACAACAGACTTTCAATTTAATCAGGGTTTAACCTTTTTGAGTTTTTTTTTTCTAAGGGTTTTTACAAGAAAAGGAAGCCAATTACTTCAAATGTAACTTTTAAACGATTGAACATGAAATGTTACACCAGTGGTATTTCTCCATCTTTTAGTCACAGTCTGAACTACAACAATATAAAGTCCAGATATCATGGACAACCTATTTGACTTTATCAATGTCTGTCTCACTGAAAGTCAACAATAGTTCTCACCCGGAGAGGCTGAGAGTTCCCAGCCTGTATTGAACGAGAAATCCTTTATGGTCTGCAATTGCAGGACAATAATCCCCTGCAGCCCACACTATCCCCGTCTAAATTCATGGTAGAACAGTATTCGTTTGGCTGGCGGGCACACTGAGGAGTAGCTGTCAGCCAAGCAGGCCTGTGGGCTACCTATTGGTTGAGCACTGTTTACCTCAAGATGGCATTTTGTAATTACCGTAGTATTGCAGTGGTAAACGGAAATAAAATACTTCCAGTTACTCTGATATTATAGGGTATGCAGCCTCCTAAATGAACAAAATCTCCAAAAAAAGCTAATTCATACGTGCGGATTATGAATAATATAATAAATGTAGAGGCAATTATTGTCCGGCATCTGAGTTTTAATGCATAATTGTAGTTATCGGCCATCCTCCTCTGTGAAGTAGTGGGAGGGAGCTCTTTGTCACGCGCCTGCCGTTTAATCTTTGGCTCGAGCTCAAATCGCTGTCCGCGGTGCTGAAGCGCTCATTAACCGAACAGTGAGTCAATAATGAACTTAGTCCATTAAGCGGGGTTTTACACAAGAATGTAGTGGGAGCAAACTCATCTAAACCCCGTTTACACGCCTCCCCCAATAATATCCGAAGTAAATAGTGGTCTGAACATATTTCCATTCGTATTATAGGTTTCGCATGAGACTACATGAAGTCATTTAATCCCCAGCAGCTCTATTTTACTCCGCTTTCCAATCTCTCTCTATCTCTCTCATCTTAAAAATAAGTAGTTGTGTCAAGACTTTTCCCCTCCTCTCCAGAATAAAGCGCATCACGTCACCATTAGCATATCCCCATACCCCGTGTGTTTACTCCGAGTGAACTCCACTCTTCCCATAGGAATGTGGGTAAAGTGAATGCAAGTTAATAGACGCTCCCACTTCTGATCAAGAGTGCAAAGGAAATGTCCATTATTTACTATTCAAGTATGGAAACAAGCCTCAGTTCACCTGGTATGAAGCAAAAACATCCGAGGCACGACAAAAACAAACAAACAAACAAAGCATTCCGTGGCTCGTGAGAAACTACAACGGCGCGTTTCTCCGCACAAAATGTCGTCTAAGGGGGGAAACACTCTTAAGAAAAACACAGGGGAAACTATACATTACCTTCACGAAGAAGACTCGTCGAGAAAAGCACCGTTGTCCCTCGTCCTTTAATGTGTCTCCTCTTGTTTCTCCCCGTTCAGTCAGTCAGTGTCGTCTCGGGTTTGGCGCGCGATAAGCCTGTGTGTGTCCCGTGGCTGCTTAGCTCGCGCACCACTACTATCCAAGGCAACACCAACAGCGTAGCACGTGGCTCCCAACTCCGCACTCCCAACTCTCTCCAGGTATGCGGTGCTGCGCTGCGTGCGCGTGATATGGTAATACCAGTTTGAATGAGGTCATGGTTCAATCCAAATACAACCCTTAACACCGCGCGGTTTTAGGTGGCACGGACCTTTAGAAGTTGACGTCATGCCAACGTTCATACCGTATTTGAAATGCACCTACATGTGCTTCAAAACCGCAAACTTAAAAAAAAAAAAAAAAAAGTCAGGTGCTTATTCCAAATGTTAGAAATGAATACACCGTCATTACAATGCAGTCTGACCATGACTTAGAAAATATCACTGAGCGTCCCTCATAATGCATGCTGGTTATGAACAAGTTTTTTTTTATCACAAGCCAGGCTGTTAGGGAGAGCAACTTCAAACCCTGTTGATCTGGATGTGAGCCAGCACTCAGGGCAAGTTTGGAGAACCAAACTTGATTCAGAGCTCCACTTTTTATCCGTTTCTTAATATCAATATGCATAGAGCAAATGGCATCAATTGGCCCACAAGGACAAGATAAGCTCACTGATACAAAGGAGACATTCCCAGCTCACAGACAAAAAGTCGAATTAATTTAACAATAACTTTAAATACAACATCCCCTTCAGGCTAGAGTTCATTCTACTCTGGCTGGTAAGAAACAAAAATACAAAAATAAACCCCATTGCTTCTTCCCCCACATAAGGTCCCATTTGGTACAGTCCACATCACCAACACCTAATGGAGCATGGGGCCTAACATGTGACATAACCCCAAAACAAATGTGTAACTGATAAATAAAGGAGTTTTTCAGCTGACTGGTGAGGGAGTGGAGCTCCCTCACAGCTTCCAAAAATCACTTTTCACTGCAAAATTCTATTCTAATATCACAACATGGAGCCAGCTTTCAATTGCTATAGTAACACAGCAAAGATGGCTACTTAAAAAAAACAAAAAAAAACGGGCTTCAGTAGGAAGACACAAAACAATGAGTGTTAAGTCTGGTGAGAAGCCTTTTCGTCAGTCTCTGCCTTTGTATTTTATTTCCTCACATTCTTCCCTTATGTTTCTGCCCCTTTGAATTGGCTTCCCCATTGAGACACAAACTGTAGTTTCATTTGGATGTTGCATGCTGTGCCTTCAAAAACCAAAGGGAATAGTCAGCAAAAGAAAAGGAGCGTTCAACAGAATCATTCAGTGGCTTTGGTTCCTTTTTCTGTATCGATACTTGTCGGTCAAATGTATGTAACATCTGGTTCACACTTCATGTGAAAACAGATGTGTTTAGTCTCTCTCATGTGTTTCCACATGAGGTCAGGAACTCTATGTAATTGCAGAAAACACTGACAGGACAAATGAAGGCTGTAGCCGTACCTATGTAATAAACAAAACAACATTTCTGTTAAATGCGATAGTTTCATGATTTGGTCACAGATTTAAAGAGAGTCTGAGCTGCTGTCAGACTAAATTCCGCCCAAACCGTCTCTGACCATATGGACATTCATTCAGTCATTTAGGAGCATCTGGCTCATCCAATGCGTGTGAGAACTGTATGACTAACCCTCACATTCTGTTCCCAAAAGATCAGGAGTGAACGAAGAGGCCGTCGTCAGCACGGCTCTGACTCGGTTTTCCACATAACCCCTCATTGGCCTCACAGGAAGGCAATCATCCCATTTTGAATCAACTCACCTCTCCGAAGAAAGTTTTGTCTCAAACTATTTCATCATTTTATTCTGTTTAAGCAAACATATTCTCTCTTGTGCTTTTTTTCCTCCAGTGCTTTGACGATCAAACATCAAGGCGAAGCAAGAGGAAGGCTTTAAAAATTAAACACCATAATCTGCCCATTGGTATTGTTCCATGTACAGAACAAAGCATGCTTTCTAGTTTTCTGTCACTGATCTTTCAGATCTGCTTCTTCTTCTTCTTCTTCGAGAGGCAATTGTGCAATTTAAGAGCTAAGAAATCTTTTTGTAAATCAGGGTATCTTGTCTACAAGAAAGAGGACTCAATTTAAACACAATTTGGATTACATGCAGACTCAGACAAACACAGTGCTATCATTTTTTTTTTCACATAAAACATAAATCATTCAGTCAGCTTCTGTAAAACACCATGGCTTGTAGTCATTATTCACACAGATGCTGAAATGTATCAGTTTGTAACGATCATGCATCTGTTTTACTTAAGGCCAGAACAGCTCTCACAACAAGACAATATGGCTGTGTATGACTTCGCTCCTGCACTTTCATTACAGATGAAGAAATGCTGAAAATGTGTGTCCATGCATGCAAGTGTATTTGTCTGTTTGAGTAATAGAGGCAGAATGAGAGAAACCAGTGGCCTGAAACATATAAGGTGTTAAACAAAAGCCCACACACCAGCTGGTTCCACAGCCAACAAACTGCAGGACTTCCTCTAATCACATGGCAGCTATGCATTCTCTGAAACACACGAAGGAATGAAAACAAGTTTGTTTGTTTTTTGCAGTGATGTTGTACTGTATGTGTCTGCATTGCAGCAACATCACAATTCAGGGGAGAAGAAATCCAGGTTTGAATCAAATTTAGTTTTAATTAAATACAATCGGATTGATTGTTTTTCTGATGCATTATTTCTTATTTAAAGGGCCAGTGTGTCGTATTTGGCGGCTTCTAGTTTCAAGGTTGTGGAAAAGTGGCAACGCAAATGACTTTATCTAGAGCCAGTGTTTAGTTTGTCCGTTATGGGCTACTATAGAAACATGGCGGCCCACTCAGTTAAGATGACCTGCTCCTTATGTAGATATAGAGGACTCACTCTCCTTCTTCTTCTTCATCTTCTTTCGTCGTTTCCCGTTTGGGGTTACCACAGCGGATCATCTATTTCCATCTAGTTGGTAACCTGGTTTGGAAATCAGATTTTATGAGCCGTATATTTGATTTGGCATAGGTTTTACGCCAGTTGGCTCTCCTCGACTGACAGGTCTCTGCCACATCTTTGTCCAGTCTGGGAGTTGTCTGTCTTATCGTCTTACGACTTCAACCCTCTCAAGGTGTGTTTTCACTTCATGAAAGTTATTTGAAACCTTTTTTGGTCGCCTTAAAATGTCTTATTCAGTGTTCAGTTGTACTTAGCTCCATCGTCTTGTGTTACATCTGGTTGGCAACGGCCAAAATGTTGAACTCAAGACTTCAAAACAGCTGTCCACAAACCAATGGTTGACGTCACGGTGACTACAATGACTTCTTATATACCGTCTATAGTGCTAACCACCGCAGCACCGTGCTGCCCATAAATAAAAAATGGCCAGCAGAGCGGTTTGCTGATAGATCTCCCTAAATGCTACTGTTCCTTCAAGTACGTATGGGCTCTCAGGGTTACTTGACTTTTAAGACAAGAAGAGCGAGGATTGAAAATAGCCATGATATACCACAATCTGTTGTAAAACCATACAAATCTCTTATAATCACTCTAAGCCACCATGTAGGACATTGGCGACCTGCCAGCAAGGAGCTCCAATTCTGGGCCCTTGTAGGATAGAAGCCATCAGTCTGAGGTTATGTATAGTGGCTGGAGTTTTGTGACTAGCAAGATAGAGGAGAGTCCGAAATGGAGGAGAGATGGAGGTAGGAAGAATTAGTGGTAAACTTTTTAGTGATCAATACAATAATGGGGAACAACGGTAAGCACTGAAGACTGTTTCTCATTTTCTTTAATTATTGTTGATCTTTTCCTAAAATCAGCATATGCACCTTTTTATCCCTGTTATGTAAATGTTGTACTTTGGAAAAGAAGCATCGGGATGCTGCTTATGAGAAGAAAATAAAAACAGATGTTACATTATAATCTATTGCTATAGAGCACCACCGCATTGTTCTGGCTGCAGATTGTGCTTCATGAAAATACCAATCTGTTTGCCTGTTAAGAAACGCTTCATCGCCTGTATGTTGTGACAGGTATTTAGTGAGCTGACAATTGGGCTAAGCTCCTAAAACCTCAGTATAGCCATTAAATGGGCTCCACATAAATCCTCTTCTGGCTTAAAAGGAAAGCCGCAGGTGTGCTAACAGCCAAGTTGAGGTGTGAAATCTAGAAGCAATCTTGCCGTGCCAGTCAGGCAACCGGGCTGCCGTGCTCCTTCTTGTTGAGTAGTGAGCGCTACATTATTGTCTTCCATCACTAACATGGCTCTACCGTCACCAGCACTCAAGCTCAGCCATCCAACTAATTAAGAAGATGGAAGAAGGAACATACACAGAATCGACCGACCACCCCCACACAAACTCACCCCTCAGCATATGTATAGATAAAGACACACTCTCACATGTATGAAGGTAGATTTGTGTCTTTATTACGCAAACAAAAAAAAATGTTTTGAGAGAAAATTTCTCGTTTGTAAGTAAAACTATATAAACTGAGTTAGTTTTGCTTATGAAACTAGATTTGTTGGCTGCAAATCAAAAACTTTTGCTCTCAGAAAAAAAACCTTTGCTCTCAAAAAAAAAAACCTTCGCTCTCAAAAAAACCCCTTCACTCTCAAAACGAAAAGCTACGAGTTGAGTTTGGACGTAGTGGGCGTTAGGTGCCAAGAGCAAGTCAAACCCACCAATAGAAACTCCTGGCTCATTCAGCCGCGTATGCCCCGCCCACTACGTCCAAACTCAACTCGTAGCTTTTCGTTTTGAGAGCGAAGGTTTTTTTTTTGAGAGCAAAGGTTTTTTTTCTGAGAGCAAAAGTTTTTGATTTGCAGCCAAAAATTCTAGTTTCATAAGCTATAAACTATGTTTATATTTTTTTACTTACAAACGAGAAATTTGCTCTCAAAATTATTTTTTTTTGTTTGCGTAATAAAGACACAAATCTACCTTCATACACATGCCCCCATACACATAGATACATGATCATAATGGTGCAGAGGAAAACCCACACCTGTGAAAGCTGAACTGGATGGACTGGTATGAGTAAAACTCATAATTGTGTCTACTACTGAACATAAAAAAGAAAAGAAAAAACACTCACTTGCAGAAGTATGATTCTCATTTTCCTTTAGTTATTTATTTGCATTATCATACATTAGGTACAAATGACACAATCAATTACAAGGTAAGTAGCTCAGACTCATTTTAAAGGTTTCAGGCTGACGGGGAGAAAACAAACAAACAACATTTGCAAAATACAATATATTCTTTCTTTTACAGTCTATGAAGGTGTCTACTGTAAGTCGTTTATGTACAAGGGCAGGGATGCTGAGATAATAAATGAACAAGACAGGAGAGTTAGAGACCACGTTGCTGTATGGGTTGAGTGATAAGGCATTCCCGCACATCATTGATCCTGTGCTCTGTACGGCCCAAAAGATGGCAGCTCACCTCAACTCTCTCAATTCACAGCAAACAGGACACAGCGGAGAGTAATGACTAACCACAAAGAATAAAGACGTTACACAAACTTCATCTAAAGCAATTGGGAACCTAAAAGGAGAATTGACAAAAACAAACAACAACAAATAATACCAGACCTATCTCTTAAAACCTTGCATTAAAGATAAGATCTTTACATTTAAATGTTACTTCATTATCTTCTGGCCATCCTAATCAATTAAATGAATAACAGAAAGGTGAGGACATCAAATAGAATGTAAACAAAGTAAAACACCAAATACATTTGGCTAACTCCTTTCTCATGGTGCATTTGGGGAACGACCAGAGAGGAGGAAAGGGTGGAATTGATGCCAACTGTGTTGAGGGAAAAGCACAAAACCAAAATCTACTGCTTTCCTGACCTGATTGGATTTAAAGGGTGAGAAGAGGAGCACACTGTCGATAAGATGATGGATTGACTTGGCCCAGGCACTGAGGAAGGAGGAACAGGTAGAGTGAACGAGGGCGCACAAGAGAAGACGAAGGAGGGATGGTTCAATGCGACGAGGCACAGGGATCGTCCTTCAAACAAGCCATCATCATCTATCCTTTTGCTCGTTTAACTAAATCCAAGCTGTTCATTGTTCCTTCACTTCCCGAAGATCATCCTTTGATAATGTCGATACATATATTCCATACCTCACTGCATCAGTCATTAATAGGCACAGGGAGGTAAAGGTAAAGCACACAGACACAGGAGGATGACTCAAGTTGTAGTTTTATGGCTGTAAAAGTTTTATGGCTGTAAAAGTTATTGGCGTCAGTTAACGAAATGTGTTTAAAATTATGTTTTACACACCAGATAATGGACCATTTGTTTTTTTTCTCATTTACTTTTATTCACATTCATTCATTTGCGAGATATGCTGAAACACTAACATGGCTGAAATTAAAACTGAACTAGGCTTGTTTGACAGGGGACTAAAAATACAGTAAGTGGAGTAAAGGTATGGTGTAAACATTGAGTAGAGAGGTTAGATCAGAGCGAGGACGATGAAGGTTAAGAAGAATGTACAGTATATCTGTTCAAGTTGGGAAAGGCACACAAGGGGAGAGTGAGTAATCTTTTTTTTCATGCTCACTGGCTGTGGCTTTTGGAAAACATTATTAAGTTTGGAAAGCAAGTAGAGATTCTATTAAAGGGATGGATCTATTCAGTCGGCACATACAGAGGTGCAAGATAGGCTCAGGCAAGGGCAAGACTGTTAAACTCCGAGTATGTACAAGGAATATTTCTCTCTCACTTCTGTGAAATTCACTGTGGTGTTAAATCAAATGCTCCACAAGTCGCAATGTTTTTCAGACACAATTCAGCTCAAGGGTAGAGAGGCAGGGAAATCTAGTACCGTGCATGATGTTTCTCAAACTGACTGGAATTATAAAGCGTACTGACACAATGTGCATTGGTATACTCATGGCGGCATGCTATATGTTATGTGGCCAACAGAGTGTACAGCAGGTGTGGCTTCAGGCAGGTCTCAGCTTGCACAGGGAGAAGCCGCCACAAAGAAGTCGTCCATGTGACTAAAGCTAGTGCAACGCTGCTATTGTCGGGTTCTGGCGATCTCCAGGTTTGGCACATGCAAAAGGTTATATATACTATTGGAAACACGGTAGGAGAGAACGACTCTGAGAAACACATGGAGAGAAAAAATTTTACAAACATTTCAAAAGTTCCTATCTGTATCAGTCAGATATGAGTTTTCTAATGTGATATATCCTTTGAAACGTTCCTGAATTTCTGAGCAGAAGATATAGAGAAATAAAACCAACAACACTAACTGTGACAACAAACAGCAAAAGCAAACAAACAAAAAGAGAAACTAACATTTCACAACGTGACAACAACATAACATGAAGATTATAACATAAACCCCATTCGTGAGACACTAAAGAGCGAGTGGTGCCACTGGTCTAGCAACGAGCGACTCACCACTGAACTGGATTCAGTGTTCCACATCACCCTAAAAAGGAAAAGGCTAAAGGAACCAGGGACCCTAATGTACATATATCAAGCTTCTACAGAAAAGACCACTGATCAGGAACCAGGGACTACGTCTCAGGAAAGTCTTTTGAAAATTAGCATTAGTATTAGTATCTATTTAGATTAATAAACTCCTACTCTATGTTCTTTAGCAGTCTGTTTTTCTTTTGGCAAAATCACTGTTGTTCCCCACACATAGAGAGTACTAATCTGCCTGAGCATTAGGACTTCGGTGTTTCATTACTGTTGCAAGACTGCATCATTGAAACTTGACTTGTGATTTGTAGTTACAAAATCCTACAATCGCCTCTGAAAGAATCTAGCTGGTCTAAGATCAGTACTCCTAAGTTACCGGACTGTGCTTTGTGTTGGCCACATTCAATTTAGCCAATCTAGAGCTATGCTTACTGGGACACTCAACTCTAAATATAACTTCTGAGAATCGAACATTCTACTTCCATAGGCCTTTGACACTTCCCACTTTCCTGAAAAGCTGTCGTATCTCTCAGGGCTTTTATACTTTGTAGCATGCAGCCTTTAGCCGATCACGTGCATGAACGATGCCTGCCAACAGCATGCAGATACAGAGGGACAGTCAGCAGCCAGACATACATCCAATCAACACACAATTTGCAGTCAAAATCATTGAATATGAATAAAGAACATAAAGGTTTTGATAAATCTGCCAAAACAAGTAGAACAGATACATTTCACAACTTGCTAAATCTGGACTCTATTAAAGACATCCAGCTGTTACAAAGTTGATCTGTACTGGGTTACTTTCTTAGTTATTTCATTTTTCTTTACACATACAAATATTGGTTTGTATAATTAATGTAATAAAAGCACATTCAGGTGTTGGTATAAAAACTGTAACTTGCTATACTCTTTTTAAATAACTCATGAGTATTTACAAAGGAGTTATGCACTGATAGTAGACACAATAAAATATTTATCTGATCTAATGGAAAAATATGTATGAGATCACCAAAAAGGAGGGGAGTTAAAACTAATCTATTTTTAAAAGACATTGAAAGAAATTAAAACGGATGCAAACAAATGTTTTTACTAATGATGATTGTACTGACATACTCCTAATGAAGGATGAGTTTGTTCTTAGGACAACAAAGCATTGTCAGAAGAAATGCTCCTATTGGTTTGCAACTTCTGCATCTAAGAAAACTAACAAATGTGTTTCATCTTCACATGATACTGTATGCAATATAACATTGGATGGTTAATACACAATTATATCATGTTATATTCTAAAAATAAAAAAAAACAGTTTATCAAAATGTCTTTACTGCTTCTGTTGAGACATTTATGACCAATTGTAATTATGGGCATAGCATGGGACAGAGACAGTGGTTAAAACATGACAAACTGTAAACGGTATAGCTTTGATTTTATTTCCTATCGTAGATATAAGAATGTTATGCCACTGCCCACATACTAAAATGATTACTGTGTGTTCACATAGTGTCCACAAAATTATTGACAAGGGAAGTACACAATCTGCAGCTTAAGTAAGGGCTAGAAATAAGTGTGTGAATTGTTACTTTTTAAAGCAGGTAGGGCGATAACAGTTATGCTAAGAAGCTAAGAATTGGAACCAACCCTGACACACTTTCAGACCTACGTGTCTCACATGTTAGCATTTTTACAGGCTGCATATCATCTAATTAACTGTCTCTTAGTTGATTTGCTACTGGCTAGAATCAAATTGTACTAAAATAGAATTTCATAGCGTCACCACGAAATCAAAGGGGAAGAAAACTGTAAACATGATGCAGGAAACATTGATCCACAAGGTACTGTTTCAACACCTGCACCACCTGTCCTTCATATTTGGCCATAGTATCTACACTGCCTTATACCAGTGTTTTTCAGGTCATCCCATAACATCTGCATTGTGATAATTATGGAAACAAACTGTGAACCACCAACTGGATCTGTAGATTATAATGTTTATCCAATGAGATTTGTAAGCATGAAACTTTTCCAGAATCAGTTAATCCATGCCTTAAATGGTATTGTAGCTGAATGCCCCTTTAATATTATCTTGCTTATATCAAATATAGGCATAGATTAATTTATTCTCTAAATTTCATCATACGGTGGGGTGGATAAATAAAGCTTGACACCCTTCTGTCTGAGTGCCTTCAGTCGTGGTAAACCTTCAATACAAATGGCAGCGGTAAGGAAGGACATCCTGCTCATCATTACACTAAAGAAAACTATTGTAATCTATATACTCTATAATGACACATCTACTGTACAGAGCAAATATGCATGCCCTAGAATGCTGATTACAAATAAAACCAAAACATAAAGGTTCATTGCGGGCCTAGATCAAGTTGTGGTCAGATGTCAGGTTGGCGGTTGCTTTAAGTGGGTGGCAGTGAGCAGGGAGGTTCTTCTGGGAGGTTTCCCCATCCTTCTCATAGGCTGTTAATGGGCGCCGGGTGTACAAATTGTGGGTTGATGAAAGAGAACCCTGCGAACTCGGCCTGGTCGATGTTGGCGATAACCAGCTCATCTGGCGGTGTGAGCTGCGGCTGAGTGCGAGTGAAGAACTTGTCAAAGTTCTCTGCTCCTTTGCCGCACTATAGAAAAGAGAGACAGATGGAGGAAAAGTTCAGACATAAGGTATGCAAAACAATATAAAAGGTGCAAGCTGGCCGACAAGACAGAACAGGAAGAGTGCGCATGGCAATTCTGTGAAGGCAAAAAGACGTTCAGAAGAATTTGTTTTTTAACTTCTTGGAACTTTTCACAAATAAGCCCAAAGCACATCATCAAACATCAGCAACCACTACCGTTGTCATCACCATTCATAATACTAAATACAATCACACTGGGCTGGGCAACTACACAATGTGCATGGACAATACAACGAGCAACAATTGTCTGAGTTCTCCCACATCAACCTGCTGACTAATTCAATTGCATCCTCACCTAAACATGAAGAACATTTCACACCTGATCCCCCACTCTTGCCACTGCTATATGCAGTAGGAAGTTAACAACATCCGATTACATGCTCTACATCTCATTCACCTGAATCGCAGTGCACCCTTCTGAATACCAAAGCAATATCGGCACAGCTGTGGCACACCAATGCAGTAGCCAGCAAACAAGGTCCAGATTTGATTCTATGAATCAGGGCCTCTGCAACAAAGCCGGCTGTTTGCTCTGACCTCAGAACCTGCTGTGATGGCTCAGACGTGATACGTACGTACTTTTGTGCATTTGACCCTCAAAACTAATCATCTCAAAGAAAGAGAGAGATGTACACAACATCCTAATCTAACCTCATCAGTTAGTCCTCCTACACACCGGGTTTAACTAGATGGATGCATGCATTCACACACATACACACACCCGATCATACACCCAAACACATACTTTACGCTAAGACCCAGTGCACCACTTAATAAGCTTCCACATTCCCTTGGGAGCTTCTCTGCAGCTGGCTGTAAGAATAACTGACTCTGTGAAGCCAAATGTCACTGGGCTTTAAAAGGAAAGGAAAGGAAGATGGCAACTGTGGCACCTTTGGCACTGTTGACACAAATAAACACTGGTGCATTTAACTCAAAGCGCTGTTGTGACTGCAAAGGCAATATTTCACCAAACATTACGTCAGAGTCTCGGGTACTATAAATAAACAACATGAGGCATTGAAGAGTAAGATACTGAATAAGCAGCTTTTAGTTTTGTGATGGTTGCGTAACGCCCACTCTGGAAATATAAACGAGACTTGAAGGTTAATTAGTTTCCTGTTTCAACCGTGACAGATTGTTGAATCTGGATATCCTTTTTTAGTAAAAAAAAAAATCTTAGATTGTCACATGGGAGGCTTATGTGTCTGATAAGACACATGCAAATGTCTTGTCTGTTCAACATTTTCCTGGCAAGACAGATGTATCGCTTTATCAATTTAGGCAAGTAGAAGCAATTCTAACTTTTCTCTGCTATTAGATCTACTGGCTTCTGCTTCACCCATCATATTTGCTTCTACAAAACAACCCTGCAGAGAGAAATCTCCAACATCTAAACATCTGTCCCTTTTCTGGATGATAAGTGCGATTACTTCTAACTGAACACCAAGGACTGCCCTTGACTACTCTCTTAGACTACACAGTAGCTGACTGACTCACACTGGTTTGGATCGAGTACAGGACCAGTATCCCCAGTGGGATTTGTCCACACAGCTGTGCCACCAGAAACAGCCACTACCACGGTAAAGTTCCACTGATCCACAGCGTAAGATGATTTGAGTGTGAAAAGAAGGACATTCTTTACAGATGCCATTAGACATCACAACATCTTCTTTATTTTTACAATCTGTTTTAATGGTTGCTATATGACTTCACAACCAACTGTGACCTGGCTTTGAAACTCTTGACTAACATGTGACTAATTGGCCTTGTCCACTGCTGCCCTACATTTACAGACAAGACATGTGTGTGTATGTTTGTGTTTTATATAAGCGTCTGTCTGTGTGTGTTTGTGACTTGCATCAGTCTTTGTGTGTGTAGGAATGTCTGCCTGTGTTTGTCAATTAAACACTGTGAGGTATAAAAAGGTACAGGCATTTCTATTTCTATTATACTTCTTTTATTTTTCATTGGTGAGGCCAGACAACACATGTCAGGTGATTTCCTGGAAGTGGACACAACAGACCATAAAAACATGGAGACAGACATTTCTAAAGAGTGTGTGAGTGAGAGAGTTTTTTTAATATTTTTTTTAATATAAAATGTCCTCCCATGACTATTGTCCCTGACAGGTGATATCCACCCCAAACCACTACCACCCCGCCTGAGTGAATAGAAGGCAGGACACACCCTTCAAGATGCGCATTGTTTCCCACACAGCAGATGCCTGATGGGTAATCGCCAGCATCCTTCAACTGCTGCGTCCTTCCGTATCTTTGTCTTCTTCTATCCATCAATGACCATCCGTCGCTCAAGTGAAGCAACACATTTTTCACTCAGGCCTCGACAGACAATTGCCAGCACCAGGATGTGCCTTTTTGCATCACTCCCTGTGACACCGGGCCTCTGCTCTCGAGCAATATTCCTAGCAGTGTTTACAGCAAAGCATATGCAGGGCAGAGCTTCAGTCTTTGGAAATATTTGCCAAAAAGCTTCATTTATTCATATTTATTTATTCTGGTCTTTTATTTTAATTTTTTTTTAAAGAAAAGACATGAGGTTTAGCATGTTGTGTTCACTTCTCACGGTGCTGAAAGTTAAGAATATTTGTTTGTGAAAGAGCCTCACATCACAAATACAGGACCTTGAATAGAGTGAGACTATTTTATAAGAGCTCCTCTCATAAGATAAATGAAGTTCAAAAAAGATTAGCTCAACAAGAACAAAAGGAGAAAATTAGATTAGCAACCATGGTCATAACAATTTGCACCACTGCCTCTGTGATTTACAGAAGCATGCCCTTTCGGAGAAGCACAGAGCTGGTCTCACGTCTCCTATTTCTTATTGTGTGATTCAGCCAACCCTTATGGGGTGAGACCAAAGCTATTATGCCATTATGATACATCTTCTTGTATACGGTGACATGGTGTCCTATATGTGTTTTTGACCTACTTTCTCTCATCTATAATCTCTCTCTTTCTCTTTCTGTACACATGTAGACATGTACGCCTCTGCACTCAAGCATATAAAAAAACCACTCAGCCACTAAGGAAGGTAAATGAGTGCCTGCCTCCAATAAGAGTTGCGCTATGACTCTCTATCTATCTATCTATCTATCTATCTATCTATCTATCTATCTATCTATCTATCTATCTATCTATCTCTCTATCTCTCTATCTATCTATCTCTCTATCTGTCTCTCTATCTATCTATCTATTTATATCTCTGTCTCTCTCTCTATCTCTCTCTCTCTCTCTAGTCACTTGCATCAGAAGCTTTCTGTTCTCCTTATAATCTCCCGAACATCTTGCTTAAATGAATTGTTAGCTTGTCATTAGATGGGAACTGCTTATAGATGGGCATCAGTTATTTGAACTGAACATATTTAACAGACACAAATATTCTTAATCTAAATGCAATTAACAAATGTGGTAATTTAGTAAGAACTTTATTCTTGTTTATAGAAATTTGACTGCCTTATTTCATGATGTGCAGTAATTCACATACGGGGATTATTTAGTGCAGAAAGCTATGGATTAAACCGGAACCTTGCATGACCCCTTGTGCTTTGGCTACTGTATACACACTTTTACGTACGCCTAATTCTAACCAAATTTTACAATTACAAACTGAGTGAGAATATGTAAACAAACCTCAAAAGCAATTACAAATTGGGCCTTTCACACGTAAACCCAAATGGATCCAAACTCTACCTCTGTTGAGAAATTAACTACAGATTCTAGTTAAATGTGACAGAAAATACAAACTGTCAAGACTCCAATTTAGGAAATAAATAATTAAATTGAAAAAATAAAATACATAAACAAACTGAAAAGTGCTCCCTTTTATGTCCCATAAGCTAAAGGAGGAAAGGCAGACATGCTCTGCTGTGTCTCTTCTTCTCATTTTCTTACAGCTACAGTGAGTCACAACTCATCCATATTGCCATCATTTTCTGTATGCGTGTGTGTGTGTGTGTGTGTGTGTGTGTGTGTGTGTGTGTGTGTGTCCATGTATCCCATCAGGCACGCACATCTCTTGATTGGACAGTGTTTTAAGACTTCTGTGCAGTGACTAAGTCATCCCACTCTTTCTTGCCCTGGCTCCCTGCCTTCATCGACTGCTCCCATCTCTATCAATCTGCATGTTTCTATTTGACCTACTTTCTGCATCCTTCTCTGCTACCTCTTCAGCCATGAAGACGTTCGGCCATCCACACGAGGGCGTGGCCATCGAGTGCGTCATACTCCAGTAATTAGCCTGATTTCATACCGACACTGCACGCTGGACGTGGCTGGCATTTAATTATGTGCTTGTTTTGTTACCTGCAGTAAATACGGCTGTACAGTGACAACTATGAATATAGATCAACAATAACTGGGCCTGCACTGATACTCATTCTACCACACACACTGCGTCCTCCGCGCTGCTGGAAACCCTGGCCCTATAGATACAGGTGGCTTGAATGTCTCAGCTGGGTGCAGTCAGTGTATTGATTGCAATTCCACAGCTGTCACAGGCGGATAAAGTGAGATTGAGCGGGGATGTGAGAAAGGAAAAGAGGAGGGGTAGATTAGAGTAGCTGGGTTAGAACTAGTGAAGGGTCAGAGCGGGGTGTATAAAGACATTTGGTGGTAATGGACTCAGAAACAGCACTGTATTACACGGCATAGTGAGATGGACATGATGGATCGTTATAGAGCCGGTCATGGTGGTAACAGAGAGCGTTCAGCAATGTTTTCTTACTCTCTCTCCACCTCACTTGTCTTTCACCGTTAGCTGCATCGAAAACCAGACCCATGCAAGCATGCGCTTTGCAAAAGGACATGCACGTTTGCATGCATCCACCTCCCTGCAACTTCAGCGTGGACACATAGACGAGCACAGAAGCCTTCCTTCCTCCCTCCGATATTGATTACCCCCCCCCCCCCCTCCAAACCCACCCCACACACATATGCAGAAAATAGACGACGAGGCGTGCATGCAAGGAAATCTTCCTCCTCTGCTTTTCTCAATCTCTGTTAACCTTCACTTTCTATAACCTTCCCACATACATACTTTTTACCCACACATATACACACAAAGCACACTCAGCATTTCCAGGACACCCAGCACGTCCACTCAGCGGGAGACTACATGGACAAAGAGGTCAGGATTCACCTTATTAGAGGAACTGGAGCCCTTGAGGGTTGAAACAGAAGAGAACTACAGTATTTAAACTGAATGTGTAAAGGACACACACACACACACACACACACACACACACACACACACACACACACACACACACACACACACACACACACACACACACACACACACACAGGACACTTAGTGACCTACTTCATCTCCGTTGCCACCTGTTTTTGTTTTTAAAGAAAAACAGTCTACATTAACTTTGCATTATTCTGTGCGTGCATGTGTGTGTATATATATATGAAAGTGGATGACAAAAAACATGGAGAAAGCATGTCTGTGCTCTACATGATCATGTGTAATATCATGGGATTTCAAAACTACTCCTTACTGTGCAGCAAAATGTGAGCTATATGAGATATGCATTCATAAAACATGTGTGTTATATTAATTATGAATTCAGAAGAGAGGTTTTGAAATTACGTATGGCTCATATAATACATGCAATAAGGAGCCTGCGCCTGCAGCTGCGTTTTGACTTTACAAAAGAGTGTCATGTCAAGGCAGTATTATACTCCACATCAGTCTGACTTCAGTTTATGTTTAATATAACCTTTCTATTTTTTGAGCAAAGGACCCAATTTATTGATTTTTACGGCAGATTATATAATGTTTTTTAAAAAGCACATAATGCTGATGCAGTCCTGGTTTTACTGTCAGTATGGAATCACTTCAAACTCTGACTCGGAGTGGGTAGTGGACTACACTAATGGTATAACTTCCTCCTTGTGTCTTACATTCTTTACATACAGCCCGGCACTGTCAGCGAATTCTAATCGGAATGTTACAAAGGACTGCAGACAGGTTACATCAGCTATCTCGACACAATATGAATAATATCTGCTATAATACAGTCGCCTTCATATGATGAGACCTACTGCAATAACATGCTGTAGGTCTAGTAAATACGAGTGCCAACCACTCGTCTATCACATATGTGCTGGGAGATGTGTGATGCTTGTGTGATGCCAATGGAATAATGGTGGAATTATATTCTACTGTAGCCTCACAGAAGCCCCAGATAAACTACTGTACAGCAACCAGTTATTGGTGTGTACTGCCTCTTGACCCCATCACCCTGCACAGGATGATCCATTACAGCATAGAAAATGAACAAAATGAATGAATGTATGTAATTACAGTAAAACAAATGTTGATGAACCATCAAAAGCAAAGATACGTTTCCATGAAAGCGAGAGTATACAATACCACGTCCTAATATCCATCAGTGTCCACAATGAAACACTTCTAGAAGTTGTCTTTTTTCTGTCTCCCTAAGTGAATACTTTCCTGAGGCTGAGTGACTAAGCTCTGAATAAATAAAAAAAACCATTATGATTAATTTATCACCACAAATTACAAAAGAGACGTTTCCCCACTTACCTCTATGCAGAAAAAGAAGCCTGTTGACTGATTCAAACTGCACTTTCACAGCTACAGAATTACAAACTACAACCCTGAGACAAAACATATTTGCTCTTTTGTCTTCTTTTTCATTAGAAGTTTCACCCGTTATTACATTTTAAGTAGATCTTCCACCTGCCCTCTGGTCTATTTAATAGACCCTAGTCTATTTAATAGACCAGGGGGCATGTTCTAGTTCGGTGGGTTCAAAAGGTCCATGCCTAGTACTGTATATGACATTAGGGTTTGAAATATGCTCTCTCTTTGTTGCATGTCCTTTCCTGAATTTTCCCACTATGTATGTAAACTGTCAACTCCAACTGGACACAAAAAAAATGGTGCCGACTGCATATCCCATGTGGGGTCTGCATTGAAGATGAAGTCAAGTCAGATTAAAAATGGTAGAAAAGGAAATTCTCTACCAAAGTGAGATATCATTTTATGTATTTGAAATCCAACATTACAACCTAATTTTAATTAAACTATTATCTCCAGGAAGATCATGAGATTGGTCATGTCCGTGTGTCCGTGAGGGAGTGTGCACCACCGTGTCTGTCCACAGCTAATCTCGCATTCTGCTGCAGCAAAGAACTTTATATTTTGGTTGGCCAGTTACAGCTGCATGCTCAAGGACCTCTCGTCGTTGCGGTGACTCACACTTTCTCAAAACACATTTTGAGCCACCGCTACATCGGCACACAGCTTGGTGAGGTAGTCTGACAGAAAGTTTGGCTTGCGAAAAAAGAAGAGATTTCAAAACACTCTCCTGACAGACACATGTTTGGTTTAGAATCTGTACCAACACAATACTTAAGTATGAGGATAGTGTGTGTGAACATACTGTAGATGTGTACTGTAAGTCTGTGTCTAAGTCAAATAACAGAGAGAAAGATGGAGGGAGGAAGGAAGGGGATGGACTGTAGTTTTTTCTTAATTTGATTTCACTGCAATAAATTGTGTACATTAAAACTTCAAATTCCAAAATGTTCCATGATATGCTGAAATATTCTGGACACATGACCATTTTATGGCAAGTTCGAGCATATTAAAATGAGGATTTCCTGTAGTGATAAAGTGAGTTTAAAGTACACTAAAGAAGATTGGATGAAACGTTGATGAAAACCTTGAGGAAATAGGTCAGACCTGTAGCGTAGATGCGTAGATAATGTGTGTATGTGTTTGTGTGCAGTTTAGATTCAGACACAAGCTTTTTTAAGCCCTTAAAGTCCAACATAGACCATCCATTACAAACAAAGACAGGAAATATTTTGGTTTAAATGTAATTTTAAGAAATTTATATTCCAAAAAGTTGATGTTTAACACATTATAGAACTTGCAAATAACTTTGTCTGGATTGCTGCTTCTTGCACCATCTGTTTAATTCTATTTAGACATTGTTTAGTTACACAATGCACAAAGAATACCTAATACTGCACTCTGCAAGATGTTTAAACAATATTATGAAACTATATTCATCATGTGTGAATATACATTCATAATGTGGTCAATACTTAGTGTCTTCAAACTTAAAAGATAATTAAATAGAATACTTTCAATCACTAAAAGGTAAAAAAAAAAACACTCTAACTGTACTTAAGGATAGTAACAAGATTGGTTTTGACTCATAACCTTCCCTGACAAATCTGACTGAAGGCTGATGTACTGCTCAAGTAGGTAAACAAACAGTCAATAACACATAATCATGATCAAGAGGGACATTAAATGTCTTGCTATAACAGATTTGTCTTATAGTAATGAGCACATCTGCACTTGTTTGTTCAGATGCAGGCGGTTCAGAAAATGTTCTTTGTTTACGTGTCTTTTTTATCTGTATTGTGTTGATGCACTCAAATCAATTTCCCATCTATTAGTCATTACTTCATCAATACGAAATGAAATGGAAATGGCAATTCTGTAGACATACAAGACCATTGTCAAGAAAAGTATTTAACATTGTGTTGAATTTGAGTGAAGATTGTTGATTGCTTTATGGCACAAAGTGAGGATGTTGAATGGCACAAAACAAGAAGATTGTGCTGTTCTTCTAGTACAAGAAAATACACTTTTCAGAGTTTCTAAAATAATCAGATGATGAGTAAAAAGCCCAAGAAAAATCTCAATAAATCCAAAGAGAGAACAAATGCACCAGGACCAATGGCAATGAGGCAAAGCAATGACAAAGGGTGCTAATTTGGTGAATGGTGCAAAGTGCAGTCACATGTGCAATGAGTGGCGGTGCACTTATTTTTGTGGCAGCAGACGTTGTATTGAAAGTAGTCATTACATCCAAATGCAGTACACATGTTAAATTAATTTCCAGAGAATCTGCTGAAACATGTGAATTCTTGTGTGTTTTTAACCACTTATGTGTGAATATTAGGAGCTGGTGGCATCAGGCTTAACCCAGTTCTATTAAATCGTTGCAGAAGAAGAGAAGAAACAAGATGACGACGCAAAGCAATGAATAAAATGTGGTGGAAATATGTTTTTTTCTGTATTAATTTGAGGACGTTTCCAGTCTCCTCTTCGGCCCACACAGATTTCAAAGGCTATCTCTCGTCTCTCCAGTGAAGGCTCAGTGGATGTCTCAGTCACATGCTTCATGTACGTCCTGATTTATTTGCTTATTTGCTACACACCGGGGGCGTTTTTGTAACGCGATTAATTCCTCATCTATGTATTTCTTCGAACTGGCATTATGCTGCACTTTCCACCTTGCATATATATGAAAATAGAGCTCAAAGTATCAACATTCCCTTTGTGACAGGAACAGACAAGTGTAATGGTGAAGGTGATCTTATATTAATGAAAGTTTAACTCACTTGAGAGAGGCTACCAATCATCTTGACCGTGGTTACAGTAACCATACCAAGCTGTATCACACTTAAATAAGACTATGAAGTGTAAATGGAAACCGAAGCAAGTTCAATGCCTCCTGTAAAAGTGTTTCCACATAGTACTTACCACTTTGGGCTTGAAGGGTGGCTGTATCTCCCTGTTCTGGAGGCGATCCCAGTCGATGCGTCTGAAGAAGGCGTGTTCTCTGATGTCCCTCTCACCTTCAGCGCCACAGCCCAGACGCTTGGATGGGTGTTTGGTCATCAGCTGCTCACAGTGAGGAAGAAAATTAAATTACATGAAGTTAGAACAAAGAAATGTTAAGTTGACATTCAGTGGCGATTCATCTTACGGAGTGGAATGCATGATTCCCATAGCTTTCCACAACTTCAAATAGAAAGTAAAAACAGCTTTTCTTCTTACTTCAATTTCGTAAGTCAGTTTCACTTTCAGTCGTAGTCAGAGTCAAGAATACAGCATTCAGATATTAACGGAAAAACAACGAATGTTAGCGTTTGGATTTATATCTCCAAGGTGGTCAGTGTTAGTGCATCAGGAAAAGCCTCTTTGTTTTCTCCCACTTCTGTGTTCTTTTAGTGATGTGTTTTGTAATGTGATTCCACCTCTTTTCTAGGTCAGTAAGTGACAGCTTAACAGATGGGTCTGAAAAAGAGTGATATAATCGTATTTCGTTTCCCTGTCCTGCTTGTTCAGTCTTCAGAGAACTGCACTGCAGACAACATGAGAGCACAGTTTGCACTTTGTTAAAAGCAAAACAAGATAATTAAAAAGGAAACATTGCAGATAACAAAATCTGTCCTTACTAAATTATGTAGGAGCCTACTGGTATAACTTAAACATAATTATCCAAACAATGTGTCCAAAATTACAAGTGATTTAAATATTTGTTTGTCAAGGTTACAGTTGGAAAGCTTATATTTTCTTGCATAAACAGAACACAAGTTGGTATGGAGGAGGACACTATTTTAAATGCATTAAAGCAATTCCTACTCATAATGGAACATAATCGCTGACTGGCTGCTTGTTTTTCCTGAGTGTATTTATAAAAATTCACCAGTTCTACTATTTACATAAATATCCTCGCATTAACACTCCTGCCTCAGTGCAGTCATTTGTTCTGATTGAATTGCAAAGTAAGGGAAGGAAGCCTTTGGAGATGGACCGAGAGAATGGTGGGGTTTCAGTACTGACAGTGCACGGACAAAATGACTTGTTTATGCAGCGGACTCGGAAATGGAAATGGTTTTGTTTGACCAAACTAGTTTAAGTGCTTGAATAAGGCTAGCTCACATGCTCTGGTATTGTGTGTAGCGTATGTTTTTTTAAAATGGTATGAGCACATACATGCATACACTGATAGACAAGCAATAAAATATACATAATATTTGTTTTGTGATGACATCTTTTGCTATTTTAAAATAATGGTTTGAGATTTTGGGAGATACGTGTATTTATTTTCTTGCCTTCTAGTTTAGAAGATTGATAACAATCTCATGTATGTACGGTAAATAAATAAAAACCAGACGACACTCCATAGCCGCATCACTAACATGGCTGCGTTGTTTTTGTTTTTGAAGCAACTTTGGGCATAGCTTCTCTCATGAGCTGACTGGCAGCTGAGGAGTTCGAAATCTCATTCCTCTTTAGTAACTTTGTCAAATGCACAGAAGAAAATGTGGGAAATAACTAATTCATATATATTCATATAAATAATTCATGCTGACAATCATTCCTGCCGCTTAGCTCTGCTATCATGCACTCTCTCTAAAGTGTACAGTTCTGCTGTATTGATACAACAGAAGAGACATCTACTATATGTATTCAGATAATGCATTGTATCACATTATACAATATGGTGGGTTTTTGGATGTATTCAACCCATATATTCCAATATCTAAATCTAAATAAATTCCACTCTAATCAATTATAATTGTTTGGTAAAAAAATGACAGAACAGGTTGCAGTTATAATAAACTGCAACCTGATACTTTAGATATCAGGTCGCAAGAAGCAGTGTTGCAGAATGTTATGCAGAATGAGCATGAGGACAGAAGAGTCCTTAAAGCATTTACAGACAAATTAAGTGGAAAAAAATCACTGCACTGCTAGGTTTTCTATTGGTTAACGTTTTGAAGGAAATATAATTTAAGAGATGCGAAAACATTAAATAACATGCTAAAATGGCGTGAACTTTTTTTCAGTGTTTCAATGTTGAATATCTACTTGCAGGGTTTTTGCAGGCCAGTTTTCCTACAGCAAGCCCCTTGGACATACAGGCCACGTGCTGGGCCACATCTGAACTAGCAGAGTGCATCCAGCTGGCAGAGTACATCAGACAGCTGTTGACGAGGAAGAAAAAGTCATTTGCAGCTTTCTGTCTGTTCACACGACTGTCAATGGCTGTGAGAAAGCATCCTGCGGCAAACACGAGACTCTCGCCATTAAAATGATATACCTCACACACTGAAATGTCCTTGGAACTGACTGACTGCTGGCCTGCCACCATGTCAATCAAGCGCTTGTTTTTTAAACTTGAAATACTTATATTTTCACAAGTGTGATAAATAATGCTCTCCTGAAAAAAAAGTAAAACGTGGTGTTGACATTTCATGCAGAGTATTTGATCATTCTGTCTGCAGAAGTGCAAACTGTTGGCACTCAAACCGCGATGGCTCCACCACGCCATAAACTGTCAGCGAAAGGCTTTGTTGCATGTGTTCACAAAGTGTGTACATAACATCTAAGTTGCTCTGCTGTTTCTGCTGAGAACATCAAGAGAATGGGAGTGGTGAAGTGAAAGAGAAAGCAGATGGGGTCTCTAAGTCAGTGGGGAGTCTGGTCAGGTAAAACTGAGCGATTTAGTACATCAAGGCTTTCAAAACGCACACGCCATCATCCTTTAGAACCAAATTAGTTGATCTACTGGGGCAAAACATCTGATCAAAGACAAACCACAGTTGTGCCCATAATAAATTCTTTGTTTACAATACAACACGAAACTTTCTTACTTGTTAAATGCTTTTGCCACAGAGCTCCAGAGATTCATTCAGTTAAATTAGTCAAGGGTTAAATGTTTCAAACCAAGGGTGAAATCTTCACTGATATTTACCGCTACGTCACAATTTACACTCAAAACACAATTTTCATGTGCGTTCGTCTCACTCTAATTCTCCTCCAGTAATTATAATAAACTCCAACAGCATTCGAATGGGCGACCTTTAGGTAGCATCCCATTACTTAGATGAATGTCTATCTACATCTGTGACCTATTTAAAATGTAATGAACTGCACAGTATATACAGGCTGGCTAAAAATAGAGATATATGTATCTCCACCAGCATACTTATGTTTGCATACAACAGATTGTGTCCTTTTCATTACTCTTAATGCTCGTCGAGAATTATCCACGGCTGTACTGGCATCAGTCTTCTGTCTAAACTCTGTTACTCTTCCTCCCTCTCTTTATCTCCCGCTAACCACTCTTTCTTCTTTTTCTTCTTCCCTCCCATCCCTTCTCCCCCTTTTGTGTGTTAGGCTGCTGGCAAGCTCTATGTCTCCATTAAGAGGAAGTGCTGCAGTCATGCCAAACAAGGGTTGAGACAGGGACTTGGGCCCAGACCCCCCCCCCCCCCCCTCCACACACACACACACACACACACACACACACACACAAAACGCAAGATAAGGATGGGAGAAGGAACGAGGGTGACAAAGAGAAACAAGTGGAGTTGAGGAAGGGACAAGGAGACAAAACGTGTTATTGCACAGCTCATTGCATTTGCACTGCCTCTGGACAGAAATAAAACTTCCACTTTCACTATTAAATTTCTGGCATGCACACACATGCCTTTCTGTAACCCTTGGGAGTCTTTTTGGGCATTTAAAGAAAAGCAAGGTTTATTTACACATGCTTTGTTTTCTTAATTTCGTTGCTTCTGTTGCCAACAGTCGTGCTGTATCTTCAAGGACTTCAAGCACTGCTGCCAGGAAGTGAAGCAGAGTCTCTGCTGCTACTAACATGAACCACATGAGGAATGTGTCTAAAATAATTCTCGTTGTTTTATTGATCAAATAGTTTTCAGGCAAACCTCATGTCGTGTCAGCTTCCAAAATGAATCCATATTTTATATATACCAAGTTTTTCCTATGTTCCTTTTTTTCCAGAAACATTAAGCTGTTGCCGTACGATTACTATTTGCCTGCTTGACTTGCACTGACCCACTGTACCGGTCCCCTTGGTCTCTGGAGATCCAGCAGCCATGTACCCATGGTAGCAGAAACAGCATCTCATGAACACATCACAGGAGATCAGTTTGATGTGATGAAAAATGTCACCAACAAGGCCAGTGCTGGCAATAAATGCAAAACCATACATTGTGTTTTGAATTTGGCCATTAAGATCAGACAATTATTTATACTGTAATCTCTATAAACAGTCTGATAAGCAATGGGCCAAGACTTTGGTACCAGAAGCGTTCTGGTTTCTGTTTGTAGTCGGAGTAGTATTGCGCAATTATGTTTGAGCAAGCTTTGGTTGAATGCAGGTTAACAGTCTGTGTGGAAGTAAAAGAGGCAGAACGCATCAGATGAAATGCAATCTGGGAACCCATTGGCTATCATCGTATTCGATATATTTGAATAAAACAACGGGATCTTTAGTCCACAAACTGATCTGACTGTTTAACTAAGATGAGGAGCAACAGATTTTTAGGCTCTTGCTGTGTACGATGGGTCGTGTAGAGTTCCATCACGTAGATTACTGACAGCTACCAGTGAGTCACACCACGGCTATGATAAGGAGGCATGGGATGGAAAAAGCGTCACTTTGTTATGAGTTTTTCAAAACAAAAATCCCTAAAACAAAAATTAGTTCTTCATGTTCCTGGAAGATTCTCTAAATGCTAAATATATCTTGATTTACCCTTTAGTGTTATTGTACAGTGCGTTTCCTGCTCCGATGCTGGGTGCTTTACTAAACAGTAATAAATGGATAAATAATTGACATGATAGTTAAACTTGCTCGAGAGGGGTTTCCTTTTGACTGTCCATGTTTTCCATATTCAGTGTATGACTGATTAAAATCCAGTTTTTGGATTAGAATTAGAATTTATTATAACTACTGTATAATATATTGAAGGTTTTATATGTTTAATACAATTTATTGTGATGCACCTTAGTGGTCAATTGCTGTAGTAAATGACTCTTTGATGTGAATCTGTTTTTCACGGCCAAGGGCACTTTTGGAAATGATTCTTGTATAGAGTGTCAAAACTCACATACTTAAACAAAATGGAAAAATATTTTTACTGTGCTGCTGGAATGTTGTAGTGTTGTAGAACAATTTATGAAAATGGCTCCAAAATATTTGCAATACACTTTTAAAACTCATTGAGCTACTTCATAGTATGTTGGATGACCTGATCAATGCTTTAATAATGTAAATGTCACAGACACGAGAACTGAGTGGGAAATGGAGAGGCAACCTGTAGATGAGTTTCCAGGCAATATTTTAAAAAGCCTACACTTCATTCTTGCAGGAAATGGAGCTCGACTTCCCATATGTTAGAAAGTCTGCCTCAAGAAGGCTAAGAAAAGCCTTCCAGCAGTTTGTCAGTTTTGAACTAGCAGGAAGGGCTTGCAGCCGTCTTACACAAAGAATTATTTTTGGCTTCAGTGAAGAGCGTGAAAGACACAGAGCGTAAAATGCTGATTTAAAGGATTTTTTAACCCAGGTGGGAAAAGCTTCAAGAGGGAGAGTCCCACTTCAACAGGACAATAGACTGAACGGGCCGGTTGGATATCAGTTGAAATGCATTTTGTGCAATATGTAAAAATAACAAAAAATAAAATAAAATAAAAAAAAACTGCCCCACTGACAGCAGGTACAATGTTAACTATTCATGAATGTCAACTATCATCTTGATCATGGATTTTGCTTGAACACAAAAACTGGTTTATAAACGCAAAATATTTATTCACTGATGGCAAAGAACGTCCACTCACCCCTTTGCAGATGGAGACAGCTTCTTTGGTCAGGGACTTGGGGTAGGACACGTTGTGCTCCATAATGGACTGGAACAACTCATCTTCATCCTCGCCATCAAATGGAGGCTGGGGGTGGAAGGAGATAACACTGAGAGTGTTGTTGGTGTTTCATCCACGATCCCACAGTGGATGGATACGTTGTTGCTGTGTAGCACCACAGGGATCCAGCAGTGGTGCGTTTTTGTCATTTGTGCCCTCTCTACTTGAAAGGTAAACTGTACAAATTAAGTGAAAACTGTTTTCCCTCATGAATAAAGATCAAGAGGGCAGAAAAACAGGACACACATTTGACTAACTAGGGCGCCAAAGATGAAGAGTACAGGAGAAAAAGAAAGAAAAAGACTCAATCACAAAGACATGGAAAAGATAAAACAAGAAAGAGTATAGAGTTTGTGAGGACAGGAAGTTTCACAGGAAGAGCTTGCAGGGCAAATGAAGTGGATGACCCAGCTTTTTCCCCTGCTCACTGGGTGGTTATCATCAGTAACCATAATGTGGGTGTTTTGACAGTCCATAAAATGAATTATTCGTCATTTCCACTCCACTGGCCCCTTCGTGTAGAGATAGCCTGTCTGCCTCATGCCCTCTTTACCTGATTTCACACAAGGCAGGAAGGGACGGAGGAAGGGAACATCTGAATAGGTAAAAACCTGATTGTTTAACAGCTGGGGCTTGCTCAGTCCATTTGGGAATGAAAAACATACCCATCTTCATGTTTGGCTTTGCTGTGGAGAAGCTTGCTTTTGCATGTACTTTGTTTTTGGCCTTTTGGTATGTGAGTTACTTTATAAACTGTTAATAAGTCATAAATGTCTTAATAAGTCATTTAGTGCTGAGTCGTGGAAACATGTTTTATTACATGGGGATCACGCTTTTCATCTCCGATATGATTTGATTCCACTATAACTTGCACTACAATGTGGTTTTGGGTTGACGTTGAAACCTCGGTGTTTAGCACAGACTGCAAAGTCATCATAAATAGCTACGCTCGTTGGTAAGAGAAAAATCTAAGGGATTTGTTGAATGCAGAAACAGGATAAATGTACTGCATTCAATTTGTGCACTAAAAACAAAACAAAGAGTGGCTGCTGCTCTGGTTGCAGAGCCGCATGCTGGAGGATCAGAGTAAACGGTGGCTACTGTAGCCTCGAGCCTCTATCTCAAGCACAGGTGAGGGGCGGGCTACAGAGGTCTGGGAAGCTTCCAGTTTATGTAGAATTACAATCACAGTCAAAGTCACACAGCCCGGCCAGTGAGAGCAAATCTTACGTCTGTTCAGCCAGACCTGTAAGCTAAAAGAGGGCGAAAGGCAACACCAAATAGGCTATGAGCCCTCTGATTGGAGGAGAGATTGAGGGGGGTTGTGTGTATGTATGTCAGTGTTTATTATAAGTGCTGGTGGACGCACCACCTGAGTACATTCAGAGCCTTGCTGCTCGGGAACTTGAATGTGGGAATAATGTGGGTGCGAGCAGTCTGTGAGCAAACTCGCGTCTGTGCAAAGCTGTCGGCACAATCTGTAGCAGGCAACTGCATAAGTAGTACAATGTGTATGTGTGCGCACCACTCACCTGTCCTGCCAGCATTTCGTAGAGCAGAACTCCATATGCCCACCAGTCTACAGAGCGGCCATAGGGCTGATATGCAATGATCTGTGGAGGAAGGAAGAGAAAAGGCTCAGAAGTTCAGCCCAACTCAAACAACTTCTCTCAGTCGTGTCAAAGGCGTCTGAAATTCATCGGACACCATTGCAGTACTGTATCTACTAATCTGTCAGCTAGATGACACAATGCGTATTTAAAATGTACAGAACTGGAACCCAATATTTCCCTCTTTTAGCTCAGGACATAGGTATTTTCATCTCGATGTGACATCCAGGTTCACTTTGGCTGTGATCTATTTTTTATCTTATTATACGGAAAAAAAAAGCAAAGTAGGTTACCACGTTTATATTGGCACACTACAGTAGCAGTACACTAACTGACATTTTCCAACCCACTGAGCTAAATCACAACATACGCCCAATCACTTTGGATCTGTACATTAAATATGCAGCTTGTCACATATACTCTAAATATGTCCGTACATTATTCATCCAGTTTCACCACTTATGCTATGTTCTGTTAGCTCCGTCTGAATTGAACGTGCATATCATTAGATGGCAAAGATGTGGCACTTTACTCACTCACAATATATTCGCTCCTTCTTCCTTTAGTCTTATTAGATACCAACACACATCAAATTTGCCACATATTATAAACTTCATCTTGACATTCAAATCACAGACTGCATGTGGACATGAACAGGTCTCCAACTAAAGTTAAGTACAAAGAGTAAAAACTGTAATGCTCAACATTCGACTCTTCAATAAATCCACGACGGGCCAATTTAAGAAAGCTCCAGCAATATACCCAAATAGGCCTCTTCTCAGCATGTTTTTTTAATAATTGTTTTTTGGATAAAACTTTTGGGGATTTTCAGGATATGACTTGGCAATAACAAAAAGCTAAATAATTTAATTGAAAAAAATTATGAAATGGAATAAATAATCCCCCCTTCCCTTTATTATGTTATGATCCAATAAAGTTATACAACGTCTTTTATTTTACTCAATGCTCCTGCCTAAAGTCATGTTTGTTAGTTTTCTCTTTTTTCAGCATGGTTGTATATCTTTCCATGCATCCTGCCATTTCCTGTCTCATTGTATGCAAATACAAATGACTGTTACAGTATATTGTAGCAGTACTGAATGGTAAAATGCAATTCAAAATCTTCAAGCACTGTGCTTTTCTAAATGCTTTTGATACGTTTGCAAACATATTTAAGTCAACTGTGCTTTAATATGCTGCAGACACATGCAAATGGAGTTGGACAGTAGCCTTGAAAATCTTGTTTCAGTATTTAAAAACTCCCAGATCACAGCTCTTCATACAGTCTGACCCAGACAATGAACACATATTAAGTCTGGGTGGATCTAGGCACAGAGGAAGGATGACCCCTGAATCACATACTTTTTTAATCACCTGCCACAATAACTTTTGCCACGGCTGAGCAAAGAAGATAAGAAGCTAGAAATGTCTGACAAGAGGCGAGCATTTGACGCGTAGGCAGGGAGTAGATAACAAAAAGAGACACTGAATATCGACACGAGCAACTCTGAGCTACAAAAACAGCTCTCATAGGATGATGTTGCTGCTGCTGAAACTGAAAAACACAGTTCTCACTTTTTTCACGCAAAAACAGGCTCAAGAAGGGAGTAAACAACAGCACAGGCAATGTGAATGCAACTCTTACAGACAAGTGTTTGCACATTTGGAAGAGCTATCTTGACACTCACATTTGGTTTTGTTCAGGTCCTTTTGTCCAAATGTTCTGAATACTGAATACAGAGCATTCTCTCTCTCGTCTGAGATGGTGATTTTTACTTCTTGACTGAAATGGTTTTGTTTCCTTTTTGAATGGCCAATGACTCTTGCAGGAATGATTGTTGGTTGATCTGGGTTATATGAATTTAAGGGATGAATTTGTCACATCCAAATCCTGTCTTTTAACAAACTAGTGCACCTGCTCATAAAGTAAAGCTACCCCTGCAAAAATAGAAGTCCTAATATCATAGAGCCCTAACCTCCTTAATGTCATTACTAATAAACAAGTAGTATAACATCCAAATGTCATGACACAGAGAGAAAAAAACAAGCGAAAAAAGACACAGGAAGTGAAAAAGAGAACTTAACCTCCACTGGATATCCTAGGAATTAAGCCTCTCTCAACTGTGACATTTTGTCTGGGAATAAAAGGATTTCCCGTGGGGTTCTCTGACATTGGCCGGGGTTAATGATTTCACCCGTTTTCACCCTATTCCCACCGTGCAGCAGACACACACACACACACACACACACACTGTATTTACACTTCTCGTCCACTCACACATCCAAGCATTTCTCTGGAGCCTCCATGTAACAGCCGTTGTTTACAGCCATGTGCAAATGTACAATTCAGGCTCACATACAGCACATATGTAGAGACCACACATTAATCCGGACACACACACACACACACACACACACACACACACACATACACACACACACACACACACACACACACACACACACACACCTTCAGGTGTGTAAGGCAGTTCCGTCGTAGGGTACGTTGTGAGTAACGTCTGACCTCTGCTGAACACATGCTGCCGTGGGACACTCCTCCAGCTTAGTTACACACACATATACACATATATGGACAACGTACTGTACATGAAGAGACCAAAACTCACATGTACACATACAAATAAAGCATACACACAAATGCGCCGGGGTGTGTGAGAGCAGATCTGTCCTGTGTCGCTCTGCACTGCAACTTTTATTCTATTTTTTAGCTTTTTAATGTTTTACTAACTGTTTTTAATGTTGTTTTTAATGTTTAAATGAATGTTCTTAATTGTTTTTAAATCTTCTTTTCTTTTGCATTATGTTTTGATGCTTAATGGTTTTATGTGAAGCACTTTGAATTGCCTTGTTGAAATGTGCTATACAAATAAACTTGCCTTGCCTTGCCTTGCTCTATAGCCTTTGCTGCTTAACACTTGACCTCTGCCTCGCCTGTGGGGGCCCACAAATGCACACAAACAAACACACACACACACACACATAGGGGGCCAAACACCCCTCCAGCTCTGCACTCCACTGTCACGGCGCTGTCCTGAGGGTTGATGGGAGCCGACTGGACACGGGGGACATCCACGTGTTTACCCTCGTAAGCCAAAGGCAAGCATGTGCACAAACGCACGCGCACACATTAATGTGTCTTTGAATGTCACTATACTGTGACCGTGGTAGTTATAGAAGAAGAAATAATGTATTGAAAACACATTTAATGTCACTGGCTGTATGATGGGTTCAGTTCTTCACCGAGTCACTTTTTCCTGCATAATTTTTCCTCAAGTATTTACAGTTCAACATAAAGCCAGAAACAAATAAAAAACATTAAAAAAAACATATTTATCTGAAACTGTCCTGTAACGATATATTAAATAACTTATTTTAAATAAGTCTATACAACCTTATACCATCACTGCATGTCTATCACGTAACGATGTTTACGGCATAAAATGGGAAAAAAAATTACACGCTCTCAACATGACTAGTTTGGAATATTTCAAAATATGTTTTTAAAAGACAACAGATAATACATTTACAGGGCCGTCATGTTATTATTTTCCCACCGTCTCTTATCACAACACCGCTATTCTTGACATGTTTCATGAGCTTCAAATAGTCAACGACACGTAAACAACATACAAGCCTTGCATAACCTTTCACACTGTCACTTAAAGGCCCTTCTTGCAGACGTCCCCCTCCACCCCCGCCCCCACGACCCCTTCCTCTCACCACCACCTCCACCACCAGGTGTCACAGCTCTACAGTCCTCAAAGATGAGGGATGTTCTACTTGTCCTGCTTGGCTGCTGCCTGTCTGAGGGAAATGTGCTGGGACAGGGGTTCACTGCCATCGCGTACACTCGGGATGAGTCCGCTGAAGCAGACAGCTTCACTCTGCTCAGCGAGATGATGGCTGCGCTGGACGATCAGAGAAATGAGCTGCGACACTCCAAAGACAAACTGGTGCAACTTCAGAGAGAACAGGGTATGTGAGGTAGCAGGTCCCTGTATCGAGCATCAGGCTTAAAAGCAAATATGGTTGCATTACTTAATATTTCATCTTCACAAAAGGTGTGTACTTTACTGTATAGCTGTGCAGACAGTCGCTGCCAGCATGATGGAGGAGCTATGAACTGAAGAAAGGCTATACAGGTGCATTCACAGAGAATGGAAAAGAAAGTATAATTGCATTTTGAGTTTTTATAAAAAAAACTTGTGTTTGTACCACAAATATAATCAATACCTGTGTAATCTTTCATATATCAATAAAAATAAAGAGTGGCTGTGTGTTGTTGAATTTCTGCCTTTCCATTACGTAAAAAAGAAGCAAGTTGTTATTTCACTTTTTGAAATACAGCCAATAGAATTGACTCCCTACTCTTTCTTCCACAATGCTGCAACCTGCATATGTACAGTAGTTAACCATTCTAAATGCTATCTATTAATCTTTTCTGTTCACTCTAACCATCATTCTCTCATCCTCACTGAGCGGAACTGGAGGCCAGGCTGAACTGGAGGCCAGGCTGAATGTCAGTGATTTGGAGGGCCAAAGCAAACGAGTGGAACCACTGCAGAAGGAAAGTAAAGGTACCACAACAAACAAGTCAATTATTAATAACCAGCAAAGTAAATCTCCTCCTCGTCTCAGCTCATCTAATCTCAGACTGCATGGTTGAAGTCATTCAGTATTTATTCCCTCATCTTTAACAAATAGAGTTGAAGGCCAGACCGACAGAGCTCGAAAATAAGCTCGGAGACGGAGAGTCAGGAGCGAAGGCAGTGCAGGCTGCTGATCAAGGTCAATTAACTACATTATATGCACACATTGTATGGCATGATTATTCTCAGTAAATGCACAATACATAGTTTTTTTGCTATTTTAAAAAAGAATGCGAGACATGCTTTTTCAGGGATATTATCTGTGCAACTAAATATTTCATCGTCCAGAACTGGAGGCCAGACTAAGCGCCACTGACGTCCAGGCAGTGACGCAAAGGACCCTGGTGGCACAAGTACAGGTGGAAATGAAAGTTACCACATGTAGAGCTTATTGCAACAGTGTGATCACATTGTGAATAAAATAAGTGATCAAAGTTAAACAAGCTAAAATACTGCCGATCAAGGTAGACAATCCTTACAAATATAGAAAACAATACTTGAATCTCATCTCACCCTGCTTATACCTGCTTATACCATCATGCCATCCTGTGGTTTGGTTTAAATCTGGTTTAAATTGGTTGGCTTTAGGGTGTTTTTCCTGTCATCATGTTAACATCATTTTAGAGTTTGAGTTCAGACTGGTGGCCAGTGAGAGTCTAGAGGACGAATACAATACCCGGCTTAAAGACGAGAGACAGAGGTGGAGGTACTGAAGGCTGTTGTTTAAGGTAAAGAGAGAAAGAGAAAAAAAAAGAAATAAAAGTTAAAATGAGAAAAAAATCCAAAATGTGAGCACTTACTTAATATATGCAAAGAGAATATATGTCCTTTTTAAAAATAAACCTGACCTCAATTAACCTCTAGTCTTTTTCCTCATACATGTGTCAGTTCTTTATAATATCATTCTTTGACAACCATATATACAAGACATTGTTTAAGAGATAGCTGTTGTCCTGCCTCTTGAGGAATAAGATCAGAACATTGTTTAAATCAGGATTTATTTTCCATCTTCATTTTAACTGGCAGACTAGTCCAGACTAGAGTCCAGTGAGGAGTTGGCTGCTCGGCTTGTAAACAAAGAGACGGAGCTGGAGGCCCGAAAGACTGTTGATCAAGGTCAAGGCTTTGTGGGTATAAGGTATTAATATATAGACTATTGCTGACTATAGACTATAGAGGTTAATGTGGTTTGTCTGAAACGTAATAGAGGAGTTTCCACTGTAGTTGGGCTGAAACTCTAATTCAATAAATTAATGAAATAAAAACATGATGCATTCATACAAGGAATCCCCTGGTTTTCCCTAACTTCCCTCAAATAGTGAAATTCCATCATTTCCCAGGATATTCATGACCAGTGACAGTCTTGTAATTGAGGTTAATCAAGACTTCCCTCCATCTCATCTTGTTATATCATCTATCTTCACCATTAACTGAACTGGACTCATTTGATTTGATGTTGTTTTTAAATACCAAACCCCCTCCTTTCAACCACAGGGTTGAATTCCAGGTTGCCAGCCAGTGAAAGTGTGACTGGAGAGCTGCAGAACAGCCTTGATGATGCAATGAGACTAGTGAAGGCACTCAAGACAGCTGATCAAGGTAGGCCTTTGGTGTTGAAAATAACATTTAATTATGAACGTGTCATTAGGTCATTAGGGTGATTGAAACACCATATACCGTCTAATCACTTCTCTGATTTATATGAGATGTAATGGCTAATTTCATGCAGATTTTTCTCCATTTCATATCTTCCACTAGAGCTCAGGTCTAGAGCAGATGCCACTGACGACCTGGCAAAGGAAATGAACATGCAGCTTGAAGTAACTGAAACAAAAGTGGAGGCACTGGAGGAAAAATATCAATGTACAGCTACCAGCAATTTACTACCATAATATTAACAGGTAAGCTTACGGTATATTTTCTAATCCCTCGCTCATACTGTTTTCTATCTCTTCCACTACTCCCACAGAGTTAGAGGCTAGACTGAATGCCACTGAGATTCTGGGCGAGGAGATGAACACAAAGCTTGAAAAAATAGAAGCTGAGATGGAGGCACTTCAAACAGCTGATCAAGGCAAGCAACATATTAGTCAGCCACTGTTACTCGTATCAACATCTGCATTGGTTTGATATGATACACAGTTGGCTTTAAAAGGTTTATGGTAATATCTGTGAATACATTAATGTTGGGTTTTTAAGTGTATGTTTTTAGTAGTTACTACTTTTGAACAGAAAGCTTCAGACTGGATTGCATTGGGTTTAATGGATTTCCATTATTGAGTTCAAATTCTAAACAAATCAAACTGTGCAAGAGGAGCTGAAGAATAAGCTTGAGTAAACAGCGGCAGTGGAAGAGGTTAAGGCAACAAAGACTGAAGGTGTGTGTGTATACATCAACATAGAAAAATTATTTAAGCTTGATTTAAAGTATGAACTCTGACAATTGTTCAACTCTCTATTTTACAATAAAAAAGTTGCATTTTTAGTGTAGCGTTAAAGAAAAAAACATTGTTACCATTTTCAAAGGTGCTTTTACTTTGATAGATAAAGTGGCCTTCTCAGCTGCACTGGAAGAGAACCACTCTTGTCTACAAGAAAGTTATCACCAACATCGGTGACAGCTATGATCCCACAACAGGTAAAGTCCTGCAGGAACCTAATTGTGTTATCACTGAATTAATTTACAACCTGCTTGTTTTTCACAGTATTACTTGCAGACAATAGCTTGAATATAGCATAGAAATATATCATCTGCTTCTGTATCATTTGGAATGCAAATTATATTATATGATTTATTAATGGTCTCTTTCGATAGAACAATTCACATCCAATCTGTAATCCATAATGTATCGATTTGGATTGCAAATGAGCTCAAATTCATTCATTCAAAGCAGTTCTATTCAATATTGTAACTTTTTTGATTATCTCAGTGCCTTCTCTTTGACATTTCGTGTCATGAATGCAAACACATATTGTACATCACAGTCTAAATCCAATAAATCATGGTTTGAAAATGCAGTGATGCATCAATGTTGACTCTTACAAAACGTGGAAGTGACGACAAATGTGCGTATCTGTTTAACCTCCACCTCACGTATCAATCCAACTTTTGAATGGCTATAAGCTCCTAAAGATCATATACACGTGAGACAGAATAACAATGAGACTGCTGTATAATCCAGAGTGACAGCACAGTAGTAGAATGATGCACATCCTTTTGCATGAAACCGAAACACGGTGCCTCAAGAAGGTGGGAAGTGCTGAGCCTTAATCCTCGGCCTTTCTTGGTTTTTTGGTAGGAAAGACGGAAAATGCAACAGGGAAAAGCCCACTACCTTTATCTTGCCTCAAAAATATTTAATTAGCTCGAGAGTCAAAGGGTAAACCTCTAGCTGAAATCTTAAGCTTGACTGTTGAAATCCCGCTTTCTGGTAGGAATTACGGCGACCTTCAGTCTGACCTGACAGCTGCAAATTAATACAGCTAGGCCCTCTGAAGATTGTTTTTCACATACGATTTTACACTGTGAAGTACATCGATAAGTAACATAACAACCTCACTGGGAAACAAAAATGCTGACCAGCATTTGGATCTCTCTACCCACTTCCAAACACAAACTGAACATATCTTTAATGAGGCGAGTCAAGTCGATTAACACTCTGCTGGTTTGCTAAGAGGAAACGTTTTTACCATGTCATGGTGAACTAGGCCAACGTTAGACAGCTCGTCATCGAGGACCTAATGTGTCACATTTGTCGCGGTGTGCCACTGAGATTTGACCTCACAGTCTCTGCTGCAGAAAGATGCCTAATGAGGAATTTAAGCATGGAAAGCATGCAGACACATCAGGTCAAGGCAGCGAGGAGATCGGCAGCCTCGTGGCGGTTTGTGTGTGGGAATGAAAACAGAGAGGGCAGATGGAAAGGGGCAGAGTGAAGGAGAGACAGAGGAGGAAAGGGAAGGGAATATCTGAGGAGGAGAGTCCGATGGTGAGAAAAACAATGAGATCAGACACGTGTTTTTTCTAACACTAACAACACTATATGTTTAAATTGTTTATTAATTATAAGGAAATACCAGCAAAATCAATGACATACATCAGCCTTTCGTATGCCACGACTCTAAACTAAGATGATGAACTTGACAAGCATTACCTGCTAAGCATCTACAAGCGTGGTTGTAGCAAATAGCAACACAAATTGGCTTGTCTTTAAAGCTAGGAGAGAACAGATCAGCGAGACAGAAAAAGACGTCTACAGAATCCAGAAATAAAAAATAATAAAACTGCCGTTATTTTAACTCTGTCAGAGAGAGACTTAGAAGTCAGAGCAGGGTGATAGAGTCAGAGTCAGAGTCAGTGAAAGTGAAGCAAAAAAAACAAAAAAGAGAAGATAAATAAATAAAATAGAGAGGACAACTGGAGTTCATTGTAAAAAGGAGGCTGTTTAGATCAGTTTCAGGCCATCGTGCACAGCGCTACGTAATGTGATGCTGCTGTGACTTCCTGCCCTTGCCACCCATCGCCTGTCTGCGACAACACCGGTGGACAATTACAGTTTCAGGCACGGTGACCTTCGTGCTCTGAACCAGCGTGTTGAGTCTCCGGCTTTCCACTTATTTATTATATACAAAGATGTTTGTTTGCTTTTGCTGGATGTGTGGTGGGGCTGATAAATACATAAAGTGCTCTCTCCTTCTGCCAGGTCGCGACTGATGGAAAAAGACAAGCGTGACCTGTTCCTGACCTTCCCTACCCTCATCCTGTTTTATTCTTTACTCTATTGTATGAAGGCCTCTGGCCAATAGCGCTGCTCTGATTCACTGCAGTACATACACGTACATGTACGTGTGTGTGTGTGTGTGTGTGTGTGTGTGTGAGAGCAATTAAATGCGGCTAGGATAATTGTGTAAATGAATTTGTATATATATTCCCTATAATATCTTGTGGAGTCAAAGCGTATTGTTTTGTGCCAGCCTGCCTGTATCTGTGTGCCTCTGTGTTTATTTGTGTACCGGTGCTTGAACAGTCTACGTGTGTGCATGTGTGTTTATGCCGCAGACATTTCTCTCGCATTAGGCTTAATGCTACATGACAGTTGTGGATCAGACTGCTAGCTATTCAAGGCTACTCCCCTCACTACACACACTCAAACATTGCAAGCGCACAGAGCCTCTGCTTCTATAAAACTGTCCGACACTGTTTTGGGGTGCTATGTGAATATCTGCCTCTGTGTTGTTATCGGATCCCTCTGAGGAATGTGTGTGCTGTGGAGCAGATTCAGTGCACATTAGGACATGCTTTAGTGGTGCAAGCATTTCTCTGCACTGTATGTGTGGCTGTTGAGGTTGGTTTCATTCACTTATATTTAAGATATCCTGTTTGGTTTTACAATTGATAAAACGCGTTTCTCAATACTGAGTTCACTCTACTGAGTCAATGGTGACTAAGCTGTGGATCACTTTTAATTGCTTTGACACAAAATGCCTTCAGTGACTGAATGACCGTTTTCTCACTTAAACTCAACCACCACCAAGTTAGTGTGTGTTTAAAGTCTAAACTTGTTTACATACTATTGTAAAAACTGTTCAAAATTATGTTCAAAACATAACACAAAATTACTTTAAATTTGCGGTTTTGCAATTTGCTACATAATGCTGCATCTACAAAATATTAAAAAATTTAAAAAAAAATGCATAAACCCATCTAATTGGGACACTCAGTGCCTATTTTTTATTTTTGTATGACCTTAATGAAAGACCTGTGCCAGGTGAGGAAATAAGGGCAAGTGAGGGAAATCCAGAGTGTTTTGTAACTGGTTGAACCGATGAAGTCACTTTTCCATCCACCTTACTCAGATTAATGAAGGTATCAATTTCCTTCATGGAAGTTGAGAATTTATGACCACCAGTCACATGATCAGATGTCCCTCTTGGATGCAATGAATGCTGCATGTCTGGACATATCTGCAGAGGATTGCCAGGGTTAATTTGGGAATGCTAAAATATTCTTTCCCAGGTGTTTTGCAAGAAAGCACATACGGTGTGATGTGGATGAGAACCACGAGACAGGGGTTGACTAGCACTGTTCATTTCTATATCTGTAGCCTCCTATACTGTTTGGACAGTTTTGAAAAAGAGAACTCACTACAGAGAAATGTGTGTTACCAATCGTAAAAAGAAGAACAACAAAAAAAACAGTAATGAGCAGCCTCGGGGTTTCCATGAGCTCCGTACGCTGCATGTCACACAGAAGATGAACAGCACCTTCTTACAAGATGAATTGTGCAACTTAAAGAGCTACTGCTGAAATTTAGCATCGCACTTCCATAAAGTTGGGGCAGCTTGTGAAAGTCAGGCCCCAAAACCCTGGATTTACATTACCCACAATGCAACTTGATGACATCTTTCATTACATCCTCCCTGCCTGCCAACCTCCAACACAGTCCTCACAGCCCAGTTTGTAACGCAAGCCTTTTGTCATACATTTTACTGTCCGAGATAATCCTACTAAGATGTATCAGGGCAAATGTAGGTAGAAAAATAATAATAACTCAGCCGGGGGAGAGGGAAATGTTCTCAGAAAAAAACACAGATTTGGCAAGATTACAGTCATAAATTTATGAGAAGAAAATCTGAAAAATAGTGGAGTGCAAAACCGTGGGCCTCTGAGCGAGGCGAAGAATCTGAGAGATACATACACAGATGTTCTTTCTGTGTTCTTTTACGAACATAAATAAATACTATATTAGAAATTACAGAAAGGTAGCGACGAACAACTTCTATCTTTGACTACACAAAGGCGTGTGTCTTTTATTTCAGCTCACACTAAAAACCAACTGTTGAAAAGAAGTTTTTCAGAACATAGTTACAAAGTTACAAACTGATGCTTTTCGGGTCGCTCCTGCGAGTATTTTGAGGGTTTTCCCTGAATATAACCAACTCCCGCCGGGTCGAGAATTAGTACTTTTTTTTTTACTTTCAATGACCCTGATACAGAATTGTATAATCCTG
Organism: Ophiodon elongatus; assembly: GCA_016806645.1. Lineage (NCBI taxonomy): Eukaryota > Metazoa > Chordata > Actinopteri > Perciformes > Hexagrammidae > Ophiodon > Ophiodon elongatus. The sequence goes on from JACSYO010002143.1 coordinate 2,191,023, forward strand.
GTTTGAGCAAAATGGTTATTTTCTTAAACTACAAACTAAAAGAAGAGTAAATAATAGATGAATACTTTATAGTTTTATATAAGACAATATATAATACATCATTACATATGCCAAAACACAACATGCAGCATATGATGTATTATCCAAGATGTTGTCAAATATTTATTTGCATGCATCACGTATCTTTGTTGCGTACTGACATCAGGTAATTATGAATTACAAAAGGAAAAATACAGTGTAGTACCATGCATATGTAGTATGATATCTAAACTAAATTGCATCTCAGAAAAGATAAAGCATTTGGAGCAGAGAGGAGAAGAAAAGGTTATATCATCAAGCTCAATATAAAATAAGTGAGAAAGATAAGGCATACGACTAATTACTGGATCTTTTAATATCAATAATCTGGCAGAGAAGTAAACTTTTTCAGGATGCTCGCATGTTCGTGCTCTCTGCGTTTCTGTCTCATTTGCTGTTTCCTTCTCACTTTCTCTTTTTCACCTCCTTCTTCACCCCTGACTGTTTCTCACATCACAGTCACTTTTCCAACCACAGCTGAAGTGATTTTGTAGGACTACTAATAGCGCTGATCTGAAAACTGGTTTGAACTCTTGGTAATTGGTGAAGAGTTTAAAATTGGAACTGCCACTGCAAAGGCGTGTTGCCAGACGTCAACTCCCTGGTGGTAATACAGGGTTGCTATTGCTATAAACATTTTGAGGAATAAAGATCAGCTACGATCCTTTTTCAGCAAATAAAAATAGAACATCTTATCCAACACTGAATTGTGCATGGCCAAGATGCCTGAATCTAAATAATTAGCTCTCATTTTAAATAAGCCATAAACCATTCAAAGTTATGAGCTTGTATTTAGTCAACTTTTCCTTTAAATGTATTTGAATTCCTTCATCAAAGCGACTCCTCTGGTTGCAAAAAGAAGTCTGACTGTATTGAAGTCTATGAAAAAATTACTCTACTTCTCACTTGATTTATTATCTCAGTTAACATTGTAAACATGAGTTTATGTTCTCAATTACTAGTTTCAAGTCTTCTTCAATACAGTATGATGTTCATTTAGTGAATTATGCTCCCATTTAGAGTCAAATAGACCATAAAGCAGGGTATTCTTTAGGGCGGGGCTACCTTGTTATTGACAGATCACTACCACAGCGTTGTCTGGTCTGGGAGTTGTTTTTGTTTTCGTCTTACAACTTTAACCCTTTAACAGTGTGTTTTCATTTTATGAAGTTAATTGTAACATTTTTGGTTGCCTAAAAATTTGTTATTCAGCGTTTGGTTTTATTGGGACCCATCCTCTCGTGTCATCCTTCTGGTTGCAAAACAACCCGCCAAAAACTCAAGGCTTCAACACCACAGTCCGCAAACCATCGGGGGAAGTCACGCTGACTACGTCCCCTTCTTATAAACAGTTTATGGAAGCGCAAATCCCTACTCTGCAACCTACAGTCCTGTATTTTAACACATTAACAGTTTGAGGAGGAACACTAGCTCAGCGACAGTAAGAGCATCTAAAAATCAGCACTTCTTCAATGACTGAATTTGAACTATATCATCCTGACCTTACAAACACCCCAAACACTGTTTCAGTCCACAGAGTGAGTGAGCAGGGAAGGAGACACCCATGCCTCCTAATGCCACACTTGGCCGTAGAGGGAAACAGCCAAACATCGCTCTCTCAGTTCAATCCCTGCTTTCTTTACCTCTCCTTCAGTGTCTGCCTACTCTTGTCCTCTTCTGCTCTTTTCCTCACAGTTAATACCGTATGTCGCCTTTGTGTTCCCTCCCCCCCTCCACTCTCTCTCTCTCGCTCTTCCTCGCTATCTCTTCCTCTCTGTGTCAAAGTCATTGAGGTGTAAATTCACATTAGTGTGAGCATTCTTCCCAGACAGGAGCTCCCAATGACTGGCTATATAGGTCAGAGTAAACTGTGTTTCAGCACATGTGTGTATGTGTGACTGGATGCAGGAACACTACTGCATTCTGTCACATGTGTGCTGACAGCCAGGGGACCCGCCGCTACATAGAAATGTACTCCCTTATAGAGTTATGAGCATGTGGGCAGGTGTGTGTGTGTGGGCAGGTGTGTGTGTGTGCGTGTGTGTGTGTGTGTGTGAGAGAGAGAGAGAGAAGCATGAAAATATTTCTCATCTCACACATGCAGAGATTCAAACATGCACAAACACATTTATATTTCAGAAGCTCATATAAAAAAATAAATATATTGCATGTGAGTTTTCGTCATTAAAGGTGGCAGGTGCTTAACACCTCTAGTGTCAGCAATAGAGAGCTGCAGGAATGACGTATTTTTGCAAGCCAACCCAGGAAGTTAGCATCGCACTGGTTCCCTCCACAAAAAGCCAATGGGAATTTTCCATGACCTGGCGTGATGATATTTAGTATAGTCTCATTTAGCCACTTGATAGCATCTGCTTTTTTTAACACACTTAAAAGCCCAAAAATTCACAAGTGGGTTATTTACTGAAGTATTTTATGTCGTAGAACACAACATTTAAATCTTTTCAGATATCTTACCAAAATCCGATTAAAAAAAACTAATTACATTGAGACGAGGGAAACGGTGTGTGCAACAATGCTAAAAAGGTTTTAGGACTCCTGCAGCACTCTGGTAGCTCTTAACTCTCTGGAAACTATGGCTGGATCCAATTAATCAAAAAACAATATTCTTCCATTAACCACTGACCCTTAACGGACAACCCTAACATTTGGTAACTGTATTAAAATTTCAGAGACGGACCAAAGGCCAATGACAAAACTCACAAAACTCTCTCCTGGTCCTTCTGTCACACACAATTTGAGGAGCACTTCAACGTGATCATCTCTGAAAATGTCACCACGATCAAACCATTTTTAAGGTCAGAATCCACTTAGGAGTGTTTTTGAGTGTGTGCTCAAGTGTGGGCATGACTGGGTTTGTTTGTGTATTGAAAGAATGCATGTGCACAGATATCTATGCAGAAAACTGTGTGTGCATGTGACGCTGCCATGCGTGTGACTGTGGGACATCATGTGTGTCACACAGTGTGTGTGTGTGCGTGCACGTGTGTGACTTAGCATAAAGTGTGTGACATTCAATGTGGGCTTTGGCTCACAGTGCTATGGAAACAGAAGCCGCTCCCACCCCCTGCTGTGTCATCCCTGGCTGACGCATTAGTGTCAGTCTGACTGTGAACGGTCCCAGCATGTTCACCCCGAGTCTGTTGGGCAGAATTAACCTCCCAGTCTGTCAGAGTTTTTATAGAGGGAATCAATAACTCAGGCCACCATGAGATAGATGCAAATAACTGATAACAGCTAGAGAGTTGGGAAAACCAAATCAGTACATTAAGTATAAACTGCAACAAGCTGTAGCATCAGATCTTTCCTGGGGCTATATTGGGTGAAATTAAGTGAGACGGATAAATAGATGAACAGCATTGATTTATGGATACTTAGCTGGATTTCCAGATCCTATGAATCACAGGCAGAACTTTTGTTTCACAACTCATCGGGGAATGGCACTTTCCTCTTTGAGATTATTTATTTATGTCATTGCCTCCTCCAACAGCTTTGGTTGTGGTGTTAAATCAATCATAACAATGCAGAAAATAAAACAAACATACTCATAGATTATTGTGTATCTTTAAATGTATCAATGTCTTAATATATATGACTAAATTGAAACATAAAATTATGTTTGCTGTCAGTAGTATTGCCACCATGTGTTGTCAGCTTTTCATGTGGGATGATGTCATTAGTGCTGAAATGCGTGCTAAGCATTCGGTAATGCAAAATCTTCCCAAATGCTTGCTTGGTATTTTTTTTTACTTATATTTGTATCTAATATTTCCTAGTTGGAATCACAGTTTTAAAAAAAGATCTTGTTTGACATTCATTATTTGTGTAAATTTAATATATTGTTATTCTGTTTTTTCTTCTTGGTGTGTGATTCTTTGTGGAGAAACTTAGTTTTACAGATCTGTTGATGAGATTGACTAATGGATTAGTTGACAAACTCGTACGAGTGTTAGTCTACTAAAAATGTCTTTGGTTAAGGACAGCCCTCGTTGCTAGTCAACAAGGACAAAAACAAACAAGTATCTAGGTATCGGTCTTGGCAAATTGGATTAAACTTGCTCAGGAGACAACCCACTGGGACACACTGAGACCCAGCTTGTATGGTCGGGTTAAGTTTGGACTTGCCAGCGGACACACCAGGCGTCTGTCACACTGGTATGCTTATGTCTTGAGAGACCGCTTGTGTGTGTGTGTGTGTGTGTGTGTATCTGTCCTGAGGCAGTAACCTTAATCTGGAGCACAAGGGTGACACAGGCTCAGACCAGACAGTGACAGAGATGACCTCATGCATCAGGAACAAGCACGCACACACGTCTCTCCACGCTCAGCCTTACCTCAGGGGCTATGTAGTCGGGAGTGCCGCAGAAGGTGCGTGTGGTCACTCCTTCTGACATGTTCTCTTTACACATGCCAAAGTCAGCAATCTTAATGTGTCCCTCAGAGTCCAGCATCACATTGTCCAACTTCAGATCCCTGAGGAAGCACACAGATGGTCTAAACATCCTTGAAGATGTTGACTTTTCTATTATAATTTGTTTCAGCAGGTGGTTCTCAATCCCAATCCTAGATACTAATTCTTACACTATTTATTACAAACAAACTCCAGTTGCTCCTTCAAGAAAGAGCTCATAAAACACTTGATGCAGCCCCTAAATCTGTTGCTGCATAAACTTGTTATTACCCACCTGTAGATGACTCCTTTAAGGTGCAGGAAGAAGAGACCAGCAGCGATCTCTGCTGCGTAGAACCTGCAATATAAACCACAGACTTCAAATGCAAGGAAACTTATTTTGCTGCATTCCAGAAATAATTACCTTAGACATGTCAGGCTTTTTACAAGGTGGCCATATTACTGCGGTAGCTACTTGCTGCAGTAACAACGCAGCATTCAATACCATTGTTTACATTGTTAGCACTGCACAAAGAGGTTTTAGAAGACTAAAACAATAATTATCTCAAACTAAAACAAACATGGGTGGTCTATTTGAGAGTAGAAAATGATTCACTACACAGTGCTAGTAAATCGACATGTCTTACACTGCCTGAGGTTCCTTGAACTTGCCCACTTGTTGGATATGGTACATGAGGTCTCCCCCATTCACATACTCCATGACAAAGTACAGACGGTCCTGTAGTCAAAGAGACAGAGGGAATAGAAGAGAGGGTTAATATAGAGAAAAATATGCAGCGTCATTATTTAGCACAAAAACAAAAACGCCCGAAAAGTTCAACAAAAGCTGTGAAATTACACAACATTTGTATTCACTGTCAGTGCTCTGAACAGAAACATACAGCTCAGTGTTGCAGCCTCCCCTAACCTTGCTGTCTGAGTCACTCTATCGTTCCTGTTACACATTCCATGACAAGGTGACCTAAAAAGGCCACACCAAAGAGCTTCATGGAAAAAGAAAACACTCAACACAGACATCTGTCAGGGTGTATTCTCTTTGTCTGGTAGTGCTGGTCCCTTACTGCCCATGACAAGTTTGGCCTTGACAGTCCCTCACTAGCAAAACACAAATCAAACACCTCACATGGCAACAGACCCATACTGGCAGCACAGCTGACCTTCTGTCAGCTTTGATGAAGCTGATCTGACCTTGGACTTGTGAGAACTCTGACCTTCACACCACAACGATGACCTGAGCAAAAATGCAAACGGCACCTTCTCTAGGTCTGTCCTGTAGTCTCAAGGGTGGCGCTGTTTTCACTCAATAATGGGTCACAAAAGATGCCTCGGCATGGATTTCATTCTAATGGATGCTGACAACATGCAAACAGATGAAAAATACAACTTGTGTATTTCAGCTTATTATGCTAAAATGTCAACTTGTGTTCAAGACCTTCTGACCGCGGATGCTAAAATGATCTCTTTGTAGTGTTTAATGATGAAGCTCATCTAAATTCATGAGCGCGACTTTGCACATTTGATGTCGACATGCTGTGGTACCATTTAGGGATACATTATTTTGGTGTTCCATGTACTTGGTCTCATCTCTCATTTTTCTTTTGCTTCTTTCTTTTCTCAAAACTATCTTAGTATAAAAGCACTGGCAAGATCATTTTATTGTAAAAAAAAATAATAGAAAAAAGTCAGCAAAAACTAGTGAGGTTGTGAAAGTGTGAGAGTAAGTTTGTCTGTATTTTTGTACGTGAGCAACTGAACTGTAAACTGTGTGTGTGTTCATGAATATGCCATGAGTGACGCCAAGCTGAGTCTCTTCCTGAGTCTGCCTGCTGGTGCTGCACCTCTAATCAGCTGCTATAGTTCACCTTGGCCTCTGTGAGAAATCAAACTGCTAATAGATGTTCATTTCGCACCCAGCGCAAACCAATGACTGGGTAGATTTACCCAGAAGCGTTCTGATTAGGGAAAAACGTTGATTTCTTTCACATTGTCACTGAAATGGAGGAGTGGGGCATGAAAAATTATCTTGGCTTGTATATCTTTATTGGGTTAAAACAATTATATCAAATCTCTATATCTACTGATTCTAAGTAACAGACTTTGCCTTTCAACTTTATTTGTCCTGAAAGCACCAGATTTCCTCTCAACGTCTTGTTGCTGTCCCATTTATGTTTGTGTTCAAAAACCCTGGAGAGGATAATGACTTTCCATGGTTGACCCTCTACCTCATTAATCATTCTTTGTCTTCATCTGCACCAAAGTTCACAATAGAGCTGCACATTGAGGATGTAAAAATTATGCAAATAATATCACAAATTCAATATCAGTCACAATAATCCCAATCATTCAGCCCAATTTCACACATGGAGATCAGTTTACTAAGAACGGGAGTCCTCCTGTGAAAACAGTAGCATAATGTTTCCTGAGGCTCTGGAGGAGCTTTGTCATGTCTGAGAAGTAACCCTGATGATGTCATGAGGGTTACCTCAGCTTGGGCTTGGAGACACCGCATGTTTTAGGGAGGCAGGGAAAGTCTTCGGAAAGACGATATCAAGTTACATAAAAGGAAATTAAAGATCCAGGGATTTTGGAGCTTGATCGTTTCTCGGGATTAAAAGTCAAGACTTCTCAGCCTTCACTCCACCAATTTTGTCAATTTTTTTCTGTCTCTCCCAAGTCCCCCAAGGTGCAATACTGAATTGTTGGCCGACTCTTTTAACAACACATAACGACTAACTGGTTCATTACATTTAAAAATTGCAAACTTAACCGTAATGCTTATTTTGTTTTACTTATTTTCATTTTTTTGTTGTGGTTTCTGTGTTTTTTGTTTGTTGTTGTTTTTTTGTTGTCTGTTCTCATATAAGAACAATGAAGGTGTGTGTGTGTGTGTGTGTGTGTGTGTGTGTGTGTGTTGGAAATACACATATTACATTATAAGTACATGTCTCTTCACTCATACGGTATGCATGAGCAGTATGTGTTGTGTCGTCTGCTTTTGTCATGACTCAAAGTCAATACATACGTGCAGACATGCTTTTGTATACACAAACACACACACACACACACACACACACACACACACACACACACACACACACACACACACACACACACACACACACACACACACACACAGGCACAAACCACAGCCTTCTAATTAGGGTCTGTTTGTTTACCCGTCTCTTTATTTTTCTTTTTTACATTGTACTTGTCATACACGCCCTCTACTGCTCTCTACAACACTTTATGACTAAGCCATTTAGCTAAAAGCCCCTTCATGAATTAATCGGACCTGACCTGACCTGGAGTGCCTTTTCCTGATACGTGTCCAGGAGCATTTCACCTACCACAGTCTGGAAGCACGAGTGCAGGTGTGTGAGGAAGGGCGGCTTGTCCTGTTGGGCCAGGACTCTCTTCTCCACCATGGTACATTCCACGTCATCGTCCTGGATCACCACGTCCTTCTTCAGGATCTTTATTGCGTACAGCTCATCGGTGGCCTTCATCTCTGCCAGCATGACCTTCAGAGTGACAGCAGGAAAAGATCACAGCTATGTTTAACCAACTGTTTCTTGCTCCTTTAGCTCACATTGTGTCTGTTACCAGTGACACTTAAGAGTGTATTTATTTTTGTGCTGATCCCAGCTCCCTCACCTTGCCGAAGCTCCCTTTGCCGAGCACAGCCAGGAAGGAGAAGTCGCTGAGTTTGACCTCGTTCAGGCTGATGAATGGCAACTGGCTGGAGTGGCTGCCGTCCGGCTCGGTGATCACCTTCTTACCTGGGCCGAGCTTGGCTTTCTGCACTCAGGGAACAAAGGGTGGTGTGTAAGAGATACACATCTTAAAAATGCACTTTGAATAACATACACACACACACACACACAGAACAAAAAGCTTCACTGTGTTGTTCAGACAAGATGACAAGTTCCTAAATTCCTAAGATGGGGACTTTGCCTTAAAAGTTATTGCATGAAACAAATCTAAAAGATACTGAACCAATGATAAACCTGGACGAAGCATCTTTGTGGGGGTTACCTCTCCAAGTGAGAACATCTTCCAGACCAACACGTCCAATTTCCCTGCTTGTTTGTTTTTCTATACTGTCTCTATATATATTTATTTTTTCACACTCACACTGCTCATTTGCTCACTCACAGCCCCAATACACTGACTGATAAGCAGAATTCAAAATGAATGGAGTGAAATGAGACTGCGGTGTCATTGTGGAGCATATACACTCACAAAAATGGCTCCATACAAACAGATACAGTTTGTATAACACTCTAATAAAGTGTACTGAATTGTGGCAAATGATGATGAATTGTGGCACATTAATATTTCTTTCTTTCATCTCGTCACAATATTGACTAATTAACAGCATATGCTGTGACCCAGCCATCTTAAAATATATTACAAGTAATTAAAATCAATTGAAATCTCAGTACTGGCTGTTATTGTTGGTTTAAAGGAGGAAAAGTTGGAACGATGACAGTGACAGTAAATAAAACCACCAAAACCTTTTTTGCAATTTATATTAAAGACTTGGAATATCTTGTATTAAAACATCAATACAACAGTACATGTATGTTGAAGGGACATTTTTATTACATCTAATTGTGTAGTAAAGGCAAAGTGTAAAAAAGAGATTTCAATTGTTTACATCAAGCCTCACAACTGCACTGATGATGTATTCCCTTTGAAAGTTGTATGGCTGCGAGAGTAATAAAGTTGAGGATATCACAGAGTGACTTTGCTGTCTGCATGCATGTCCGGTCCAGACAATAGTCTCTCATGTCCACTTGTATTTGCAAAAATGCAAAAAGATTCTCTTCTATGCACTTTCTTCATGCCAAGGTCATGCGTAACCTCCCAGTTTAGCAAGATGCTCCGACAAGAAAAGTGCATTGTGCTGAAAAATATACAACTTCATGGCAGACTAAATGCTAAACAACGATCAAATATTTTTAACCTCTGCACAATAACACAACCAAGATTGCCATGTCCAGTATTCACACTCAGCCAAGGCCAAACACAGATCCAAACTCATGCTGATCCATCGACACCATAGGTGTAATCTACACCCACATGCTACAGGGAGCATGGCTTGTGCAAGAACTCTGACAAATTGTCTTTAAGTTGTGAAATGCCCTGGCTACAGAAGATCCTACTCTATATTGGAGCGAGTAACAAGGACGTCACACCTATTTTGAGCACTGTCATCTCACCTCACTAAAAAGTAAGCCAATGAAGGTCACTTTAGCATTCACTACACTACACGTTGACAGAAATCTGTGACTTTAATCCAAAACAAAAACTTGAGTTTGGAGGAGAAAAGGCTTTTCAGGGTTGCATCACAAAGTCCAGGATTCATTAGCCCAACTCAGACTACTCCACACTACTCTGAATAAATAGACATTTAACAATGAGCAGTTTGGTTAATAGCATCTACCGTAGTCTGCTCTTAAATCTGGGAGAGCAGCAGAGAAATGCAAAGCAGAGCAGACCGCAACAGATCACAGCACACCTGTAAGCTTTAGCCAATAAGAGTAGCCTGGCCGAGCCGAGCGAGCAGCAGCCTTACTTTCTCCCCCTCAGACACACCTGATCAGAGTCTTCCACAACCTCTTGGTCCTGAAACCAGAGGGAGAAGGGAGCCAGAAGGACCGACTCACTTAGTATACTTGAGTATAGGTGTTTTTACACGCAGATAGTTAAGGGCTGATCCACAGAGGGCAGCTCAAACACTCAGATATACAGAGATGCAGTAATCATACTACGACACACAAAGACGCTTCAGCCGTTGGAATGTTTCAGAAGAGTCAGTGATGGATTTAAACTAGATGCGCTCGCTAAAACTCAGTATTTGTGGATCAGGTAACAGATTCCACATTAAATTCATTTTCTTAGTCAATATAATTATAAAAGTTAGTATTTCTGCTATCAGTGTCCTTCACTAGTCTTGGCAGGCCCCTGTTTCAGGTTTAAGTATCACAGCAATCCCTGGCCTTATTTCATGAATGCAGAAATATGTATCAAGAGAGAGCAGAATCTATCGATCTTTAACTGAAACATTATGTTATAAGTATATAGCAGAAACTGAGAAATAAAACACAGTACCATAACTAAGTGATAATTATATTGACCACCATGTGCATTATTCCAAGTAAAAACCCTACGTGTACTCCACCAAGAAAATGGTATGAAGAGTACAAAGGAAAAACGAAATTACAAATGTGGATGAGAATCAAGACAATTTAAAGGGACAGTGTGTAGGATTTAGTTGTGAGGTTGCAGATTTTATCCAACTAAATACCCCTCCACTGACCCCTCCCTTTACGAGCGTGTCGGAGAAGTATGGTCGCCTTCAGGTAACGTAAAAACGTGAATGGCTCAGTAGAGCCAGTGTTTGGTTTGTCCTTTCTGGGCTTCTGTAGAAACACGGCGGTGGAATATGGCGGAAAAATAGGACCTGTTCCCTAGATATAGGCAGATCATTCTAAGCGAACGAATACACAACGATTCTTAGTTTCAGGTGATTATACACTAATGTCAATATACTAATATATAATATATTCTATTTCTGCCCATATATCCTCCTAAATGCTACACACTGGTCCTTTAAAGGTGGTGTGGAAATCAAATCTTCAAGTAAGAAGATGAAGAAAACAATTTGACAATTTGAGGGTTGGAAAAAAAATAGATGTTACTTCACAAGCATACTGAAGAAGGCCTTGTGAATGACACACAAACACAACCCCCCTACACACACACACACACACACACACACACGCACACACGCACACACGCACGCACACACGCACGCACGCACGCACGCACGCACGCACGCACGCACGCACACACACGAAAACAGTTGCTCATTGTTCTGATAAGAGGTCTGAAATTATATATCAATTCAATACTGACATCTAGTGGTCTCACAAGTTTTTTTTATTCTCCTCATTAAGCCAAACATTTTCCCAGCGTGAAATATTCCTGTGGTCTATAATTCCAGTAGATCTAAATGTGAAGTGAGAAGAAGGAAAATAAGGCAGGTGAAGCTTGAACAAGTTAGAAGGTAAGTGAATTAATGACCAGATACCTGCAGCAGCAATGATGTAAGCACACACGATGTGGACAGGCAGAGTGACCCAGAGACAAGACACGTACAGAATACAAAGACACGTGTGGACGAATGTAGAGCAATGAACTGTGAGCAAGACAGTGTCAGGATTTACTAACAATCATCTGAAAAACTCTGAGGAGGAAAACAAGAAGCAGGGAAGACAGAGAAGAGCTCATATACTCTCAAGTGACACACAATTCACCTTTTCCCAAAGCTCAATGATCCACATAAAGTGTACAGTGAAAAAGAAAAGCTGACATTTTCTAAATTTTCCAAGAACAAAGAGGAGCAGTGACTAAATATCTATTCATCTAAGCAATATTTTATAATTTCTTTTCTTAATGTATTTTATAAAAAACCCTAACAAATTGTTAGTAAATTGGATCTATTTGCAGTAGCTTGGTAACCACATACAAATGATCAGACATGAGGAGAGGTGAAGGACCATGTCACCACAACAAGACAAGACAAGAGAGGGAAGAGGAGAGGAAAGAGGAGAGGAGAGGAAAGAGGAGAGGATAGGAGAGGAGAAGAGAGGAGAGGAGAGGAGAGGAGAGGAGAGGAGAGGAGGCTACCTTTAGAATAAAGTTAATTTGGCAATCCTGAGAGCAGGTGGCAAGAAGGGGAGAAAGGGAGAGAAACTCTTGCATTAAATATGACAATGTGACACGGGATGAAGAAGCATTTGTACATTATAAGTCTCACCAAGCACACAGGAGGGAGCAGGAGGCTGAGGGAGAAAAAGGGAGAGAACCACAGAGGGGTTTATGAAGAGGAAGAAGGAGAGAGAACATGGCTCATTCTTGAAGCCGTAGAGTCCAAAAAGGAAACACAGCGGTCAAGTGGATGAAACATTTTAAAACCTGAAACTTGGATTTATGTTAAAAAAATGTGTCATATGATGCTTGATAAATGTATACACAGTGTTATTACATATCTTGACATAAAAAAATATAATTAAATTATATATATGTTGGCAATGATGGAAATTAGAATTACAATATCTTTCACAAAAAGAAAGAAAAAGAAAAGATTTTATATTTTGTGTATGAAGACTGACATCTAACGTTACTGTCTAAATGATCCATGGAATAGAGAAAACCATGATATCCCTTATTTTTTTATTTTTTTTATCAAAATGTACAATGAAGCACCAAGCTTGATGAAAATGAAGGAAAATATCTTTAAAATATTTAAGAAATTAAAAAAGGAAAATGTATTAAAAATAAAAGTTATTGTAATGTCATAAGGACATTTTACACATTACAATTGTAATGACTATAGGTTATTTTGTGTACCTGTTAATATGTATTACATACTGTAACTTCAATTTATAGAAGTTGACCGTAGTTGCAGAAACAAATACAAGCATGTGTGTGTGAGCAGGTTGAAAGACCAGCTGTTGAACCCTGACACACAAAGCACCCATGATACCTCCCACTTTGGTGAATATTATGTAGTTGTGGACCTGTTCCTATGACAACCAAATGCAGAGAAGTGATAGAAGGTTGGGCTCTTCTCTGACATTAATCAACACTCCTATTCTTAACTTCTTTTCTCTGTACTCCGTCGTCATAACATGCATGAACCGCTCACATATGAAGATCCAAAATGGCAGTAGTCATCGCTGGCTTCATTTGTCACCCAGCTGGAAACAAATTCCATTCTCAGAAATGGCAGCTCCTGCTTGGCAAACTAACTCAACAAGTACGGCAATTGACATAGTTCAGGACTTTTACCACCGAAAATAATATGCATCCTACAAAATGTTGTTGGTTTCAATCCCAACCATGACCTTTCTGACATTCAGCCTTTGCCTTCTTTCTCCTTTTGCCCACAACTCTCCACTCTGCGTGGCAGAAATGTCATGGAAAATAACTGTAAAAAGCCTCTTCCAGAGACCTCGTCTCCCACTGAGAGGCAGACAATCAGAGGAGCACAAAGAGAGCTGCTTCACTCTCAGCAGGCCGGACACAGTGATGCAGAGAATTGAATGAAGGAAAAGGCAACAGTGTCTCATCAGTGGCCTCCACTGGAAAAGGGTCTTGTACAGTACTATGTGTGAGAGTGTTTGTGTGTGTGTGTGTGTGGTGTGTGTGTGTGTGTGTGTGTGTGTGTGTATGTGTGTGTGTGAGAGAGGAAGAAGTGTCTGATTTGATTTTAGACACTCCAATACTGTTCATACAATTCACTTTTTACTTCATTATTGGAAAGGTGTTAAGATGATGACCATCACTGAACTTCATACGCATTTGACTGAGAAAATAATTTTTTACAAGTAATTTTGGTCCATCATAGAGCAGTTTCTAATTAAGAGGAAAAACTTCACATTAATGGGAAAATAAGAATTGAACATTGATCAATGGTTATATAAAAAAACAAGGTTAGATTTATACTCTAAAATAAAAAAGTACTACATTTGTCTAGTTAAAGCTTCACATCACCAAGCAAGTGTTCAAAATAGAATATATATATATATATATATATATATATATAAATTTGTCATAGGCGGAGTTCAATTCATTACAAAGTCTGAAAAGCAATAGACAAATGTTTACATTTGACTGCTTGTAATTAGAAAAAAAAAGTTTTACTTTAATTAAAAATTAATGAATTAATTAATTAATGAAATTAATTAAATATTTTCAGTCTCACCACATTTGAAACAACTGCCCCAGGCAATTAGCCTGCTTATTAACTAACTAATGACACAAAACTCCTTAAATACTATTTCAAAACAAGTTGTGGTCTCAGAACATCTCGGCGCTTCTAGCATCAAATAACCAAGTCTTTGTCACAGAAAATGTCTCCGTAGATTAAAAGACAGCTGTCCCAGTAAAAAGAAAAAGACACATCAAAGGCTGTTGATGGGCTGCTTTGATTCAAACTCAGACACGAATCTCTCTGATGGAGGAACAAAAACGCGAACAATTAGTGACTCACACACAACTCACACGTTCAAGAGACCACTGAGGAGGTCTTTGAAAGCTGCAGCTGTCAAAATGTCATTTATAATCCAACAGATGTAGCTGAGGAGATGTGAACATTCGGTATAATTTCAAGTTCTAATACACGTGCTTGTTTTAGAGTCATTAGAGAGATTTTAGAATGGCTGGACCAGGCCATGTATACACTCACCGCTTTATAGTGAATTAAGGACAAGGTTATCTGGATGGGATTAACAAGGTTAGAGTGACTAAAGGAAAGACGAGAGGTGGCCTTAGCCACACAGCCGGGAACGACCGTGTCAAACACAGAATTACCACATCATCTACGAACTAGGTTGGCTGATGTACCCGCTGATGACCCGATTTAATGTTGTAAAGACTCGAGACAAGACGTCGAGATTGTAATTCAAGTGAACAAACGGACAAACACATGGGTGACTATTTCAGCGGAATCATCACCTCAAATTTCTCCCTGAGTTCCTCATTCCCGTCATCCTCCTCTGAGATGGGAACATTGTAGTACTCCCCTTCCTCCTGGCACAATAACTTATACCTGGAAGAGAGAGACAAGAAGAGAGGGACGATGGAAGACACATAGAGGGAAACATTGTGCGATAAAAACCTCAGGTCAATTGAACTACTGTGCTTCCTCTGAGGTTGACCTACTGGGCCTGAATATAGTTTATGGTAAAGCAGCTGTCTCTTTGCCTCTGGGGTATTTGACACCTGCTAACACTTCATGAAGCGCATATCGAGGCAAAAAGCAAACACAACTGTCAATTAAATAAGTGAAACGTGACGATTTGTTCTTCTTCTCCGGGACAAACTGACTGATGGTGTGGCTCCAGCTGGCTCTCTATCAGAACAAGTTATTAGCCACCTGTGTGCCTCAGAGGGCGCTGTGCTCCTGATGTACGCAACTATGTTCACTGGATACAAAGAGGGGAAGGAGGTCAGCTGCATACACCTTCACTGCTTAAGTGTTGAGCTTGTGCTATTAATGTTTATGACCAATGTAGCTCATACAGTCAGTACCACCAAAATGATGCAGTATTATATAATATTTTTGTTATATCATTCAATTATAAATGACCTGACAGATGTATTGAGATAATTAAAAAAATGCAAAAATGTAATTCTCAAGGAGGTGAAACTCAAACATTTGGTGGAATAGAAGCAACTGTTGTTATTTAACAATTATAAAAAAATAAAGTTGAAATAATCAAACTTTTATGAAGCCTTTAAATGTTTAATAACATATTTCATAGCAGTGTGGGTGAGTTTCATAGCAGCTGGGCTACAAACTGAAAACTACCACACGGTAGTAATAGTCAATAGTCATATAGCAATATGGAAGCGAGCGTTACCAGCCACAGACTGGAGCCTTTATGAGCTCTGATACGCCGAAGGAGAGGGCCCCCATGAAGTCATTCCTAGTGGTCCGGTCCCAGTCCCACACCTCCACTGAGAGCCTGCGGTCCTTGTCAGTCGACTTCAGCTTGCTATGCAACACAGAGACGGTACACATGATGGTTATATCAAGTTCTGTGTCACAATTACATTTGAAATCAAATATGTGATATGATTCTAAAACACTGCACTTTATTTTTAAATATTATAATTTGTAGTAATAGTAATAGAAGTAGTTGTTTTATTTGTGAAAGTGATAGTTAGTGCTAGTAGGATGATTAGTTACTCAAAAGAGTTATACAAAATGACACTGGTAACATTGGTAGTTTCAAATTTTGAAAACTGACACTATTTGGTCAATTTGAATCAGAATAGAATTTATTGCCAAGTATGCTTTTCACTTACAAGGAATTGGCCATGGTGTTTAGTGCATTGTAGAAAAATCTAACTGATTGACTGTGTGTATATAAATATATACATATATTTATTTATATATTAATTAATTTAAATAAATATAAATATATGTATTCATATATCATTTTTTCCCTTCTACTTCTACCAGTATAAGTAGTGGTATAAGTATAATAATCTTATTAGTATCAACATTAGAAGATGTATCAGATATATCAGAATAAATAGCTGCTTCAGTCACTTTTTGATGTACTGCTGACATTCACAATACTCTTTGTGTCACATTGTAATGTATCTTAAAGTGTACAGTAGCATGTGGTTGGACAGAGGTGACTACTGGTACTTTACTCACAAGTTGAAGGTCTCGTTCCATCTGGGGTTGAGGTTGGACCGAATGGTTTTGGTCTTCTGCTTGGTCTCATTTTTGGGGTCTGGTATGAGCTTGAGCTTGACATATGGATCAGAGAGGCCATTGGGGTCCATGGGGATCAGGTTTTTGCCCTCACTCACTGATGGGGACACAAAGAATAGAAAGAGATTATGAATTTGTCGACAGAGACACAGTTTAACTGCATAGTTTTTAAGTGACTCTGTAAAGCCATGTTTTAATTTGCGGCACTGAGTCTCCCTAAATGAGCTGCAGCACAGTGTTTCCCATACTCAGCACACCTCAAACATATAATGACCTGCTAGTTACCAAACTGATACCTGCTGGATTAAATTAGCCTTGTTTGAATAGCTCAATGAACATGTTTATCTTCATTCAAATTCATTCAATACAAAGCGTGTTGGCCAGGAAAAACAGATGCTTTCTTTTAAGCAACAGGTGAACATCAGTAGAATAAATCGCAGGTGCTCGAGATCAAACGACGAGTCACCGCCTTTGAGGCTTGCTTGTGGCGCCGAGCCATATAGGGAGCAAACGGAGGAAGTGTTATGAAAGCAGTGATTCCAAATTGCAGTCTGTGACATGCTTAAGTAGGCGAAGGCTCCCATCTTGTCATCCTGTATTTAGCTGTTCAGTAAACCATGGCACACCAGGGACATTAGCACTCCATTAGCCCTGAGCATTGGAGCAATGCCAGACCTGAGCTACAGTACAGTGCGCACACACACACATACACACACACACACACACACACACCCCCGTCCACACTGAGACGTTCAGACATACTGTGTTTATCTCCACACAACGCATCCCCGAAGGGACAGCGCGATTGCCCGCCTTGCATCGCTAAACCTCAGAAGCCTCCCCATGTGTCGCCGTCGGTCAGTCCACATTGGGTGTCTGAGCAGCGAAGATGCGAAATGACCTTTGACCTGGAGAGGCAGACACTAAGCCAGTATGTAAAGACTGCATGAGAGAACGGCTAAACCCACTGTGTGAGCTGGGATCCTCTGAATGAGATACAGTGTTGATGGGATTAAGAGGGATAAATGAACAAAGTCAATGAGGGATTGTCACCACTGAGTTAACTCTGCAACTGTTGCAAAGGCCAAAGAGAACACCACCACAGTAGGATTCTTTTCCTCATAGGATGCAACAAAAGTTATACAGTACAGTATACTATTCATATTATGATGCTATTTTATTGTTGGAGCCACTGGCACAACCCTCCATGACGAGGCGGAGTCGGTTATTTAATAAGCCAAGAGCAAATACTTTCCCAATGTTTGCTTTTATTCCCAGAACCTGTGGTGGGGGGATTCAGGTGTTGAGCGATGGTGGCGAGGTGTGAAGTTTGATGTGAGCTGCAGTAGAGTTTACACACACAGTGAGAGAAAGAAGAGAGACGGACAGGCAGCAGCTTACAGCAGCAACTCGAGGTGTGGGAAGGTATTGAGCGAACCCGAGCTGGCAACCCTCTGCCTCCTCAGAAATCCAATAGAAAAGTGTAAAAGCTGTTCGCAGGCACCAAAGAACAACTCGCTGTATATACTGTATTTGCACATGAGCGTGGTCTCTCATAGATGCACTCTTCAACAGAGAAGGGAGGACTGAAATTCATAGGTTGTATTTTATTTTATTATTTTTCTGATTTCTTCGATGTTCGATGATAGAAATTGAGCCCTGACGCCCCTCCTTCATTCCCATGTCTTTTCCTTTCTGCCAAAAGAGGTGAAATGGAATAGAAATTAATAAAATATGTAAGCTCAATAAGGGTTTTTGCATGTTATCTTCCTGATGGAATAGCTAATAGTCTGTGCATTCACTTCAGTGTAGTGCTGTAAAACTAACAACTTTGGGATAGATGTTTATGTGTGCTGTATGTATTTGTTTTTACAACCAGTTTAAAGTGCCTTTGAGTATCTTTTTTAACCGCTATACAAATAAAATATATTATCAATATCATTATTATAATTATTTATATTATTATTATTATCATGATTATTATTATCGCTGAAAAAACAGCTGGTTGCTTATATATACTAGGTTATGTATTAGAAGAATAAGCAATCATCAATTTTAACGTCAACTTTCTGCCTTTAGATGTCTTGTAATAATCTACACCTGCAGTCCAGCGAATAGTTTGTTTTCACCCAGACAGAATCGACACATACGTTGTTGTGAAATATGTTACATTTAGGTGCAGATCCATGCAACATGCAATTTATGTATCTTCAGCTTCAAAGTCTTCCTTCTTCAGCTTTTAACTCTTGGTTCGTAAAAGGTCATGTTTTGAATATTTCCTACATGGCCGTCTGTATGCAAAGTCACAGCATCCAAATGAAATTAATAAAAAGCCTACAAACAGACCAACATAGTGACATTGTTCAGTGGCTTGTGTTTGTGTATGAGACTGTTGAATACAATCAGTGGTTATGAGGTCATGTAATTTGACTCAATAATACATCTATATTATTCAAGTTAAATCATCCTGTCTATGAAGAGTAGACTAAAAATATTAACTTGATGATACGCTGGACATTTTTGGGATGATATATTTATATAAAAATACATATATGATAAAAAATATACCTTAAAAATGTATGAAACTAGAGCTTAGAAGATAAATATACATTTTTATTTAAATAAAGCATTTATTGACTTCAGGCAGGAGATGATGACTGCAAACTGTACTTCCAGTCATGACCAGAAGGGGGCATCCTAGACTGTCTGATTTAGCTTGGCTGGCACACAACTTTTCCTTCCATATAACTGTGTGGCCCATAAACCAAACAAGATGTGTGTGTGTAGTCTTAATAGCTTTCAGATGTTCTGCAGACACATACACTCAATATCCAACTTATCTGTGGTATTGACAATTCTTGGAAAAGGTTAAATGGAAAAAAAAACTAATTTGTAGTTTATGTCTTAAAGCACAAAGTGCATAATGATTCCATTCATCTGTGTGCAGATTTAGAAACACATGCATAAGTAAAAACAAACACAAGGACAAAAGAGGGGGGGAGAGATGGGCGGTGACATGGTTGCCTGGATACCAAGTCTTTACAACTATCTTGGCTCACATCTAAACAGCAGTGCAAGTTCAAAAGTTTCTACAAAAAAATACTCTGCTCTATGTGACCATGCTTTGACTAAAACTAACAAAATAAATAATTGGAGGGGAATTGGAGCCAAGCTGAACCTTCACCAAACATTACATGTTATTTTATGCTAGCTTATTATTTTGTTATCAGCTTTGTGTAATCAAATTTCACATACAGCCCAAGTTTTCGGAACTTATGACGGCAGATCAGCACATATGATTTCACTGAGTGACCAATAAAAATCTGCTCCCAAGGAGGTTTGTACCAAATCCACAGTCCTGCAAACTGTGTAACGTTGAACTCCTTTTTGTTGAGAAAACAAACACATGTCAGATAAGAGCTTCTTCATGTTGCCAGATCTTGACTTTGGAGAGATTTCAACTGTTGATTTCCACGGTCACACCGTTGCAAAGGTTGAACTGTTAAACACCATCTCGGAGGCTTATTGTGATGCAGACTGAAATCTAGTGGGAATGTTCTTTCTTTGACAATGAAAGAGAAAAACAAAGAAGAAAGAAAGGCCAAGCGAGACGGGAAATATAAAAGCGAAGCGATGAAAGGCAGAGGCATATATTAAAATGGCGCGAAGACAGTTTGCGACATGCTGAGAAGAGCGAGCTGTGGCAGGGCAGAGACGACGGACTGGGAATACCAATGACACGACTTCTGGGAGTCTGGCAGCAGAAATCCCACGGCAACAAAGTTCACTTGTTCTTTGAGCTCCACAGAGACACCGAAAGAAGGAGAGAGTCTGCATGTGTGAGTCTTACTATGATGGAGGCAAAACCTTCATACCACGATGAGGAGGGTGAAACTGTGAGTTATGTCATTACCAATGATAGGAATAATCACACAGGTCTCTTAAACTCTTTTACTGTCAGACAGGGTTGATATTTTCACGGCCCTAGTTGGGGTTTTTTTTTCTCCACATTCTCTCACACAACATCACTTCAACATCAGTTTATTACTGTATGCAACATATGTAACAGAAAAATGTGTCCATAGTGATGGGAGCAACCAAGTGTCCAAATAAAAACTGGGTTGCAAACAGTGAAATTACTTTGAGTTTATCATGTTGAGGAAAAAGGTTTTACAGGAAGCTGTCGCCAAAATGCGGGGCATGTAAAAATAATTGACAAATCTGGACAAATTTGAATAAAAACAGCACATTGTACATCACAAAATCTTTTTTTTTTTTTTTCTCTTTTCAGGTCTACAATCCAAACCAGTCAGCTTTTTAAATAGTCAATTTCCAATGGTTTACTTTCTTCTTTATCGGTATTCCTGCACTGAACAAGATGTTATAGGTGTATCTGTGTGTGATAACATCCCAGTGTTTTTTCTGAAGGCGCAGTGATCTGATAACTGAACCCCTGAATTGCAGTCATTCCTACGTTCTTCCATGCGTTTGTATAATTTGTGAAAACACACAGCCAAATACACTAAGCCTTGTCTTCAGCTGACACCAGATGACCCGACCTAAAAAAAAAAATGAGGTGAGCCATGTTTGTTCTTCACCTCCCTGTGTAAACGCAGTCTATAAAACTCTGTGCTCCTTTGATAGCCCACTACTGAAAACAGCCTGTTGAGCAGCAGGAATTTTTAATGTAGTATTACATCAGCATAAAGGAAGTGGAGTGACCAGCATACCTCCAGTATGAGTGATGGGATAATCTCAGCAAAATTTATGAATTTCTTTAAAATGGAAACATAATAAATTGTGGTGGGTCAACGGTATATCAAATATATCACATTACATTATTTAAAATCACAATTTCTTCATTATAATTGCAGTACTGTTGTAATGGATCATATCTTCACTACAAGCACACAGTTAGATAGCCAGGAAGCTCCCTACAGAACATTAGGACATGACACACTGCTGTCCCAATGGCTAGCTCCCTGCAGTGGAAAAAGTGCTGGCGTCGGTACCGACATAAGTGCTGTCAGCTGTTCCATTTTAACTCTGATTCATGGGGAAAATTCTTTTAAGTATATTTTCTCTTGGCAAAAGCCTGTTGGCTTTTCCGCACGATGACTCAGAAGCGACAAGGAAATGGAAATGAGTGCAAGAAAAGGTTGAAGAGTGGAAGGAGTGGCAATAAACCAGCGGCGTTCAGAGCACCGGGCGGCGATTATTGATTGGCAACCTTCGGGCTGCATCCAAACCCCAGACAGAACCTTCATCCAAACCCCAACTTTGCCCTCCAGCAAGTCCTCCTTGGATTCGGGGAGCCGACAGTAAAAGACAGGAGATATCATTTGGTGTTCGTATGATTGGTTGAATGAGAAACTTACTGGTAACACAGAAGTGATGAAGAGACTGACTCCGCAGATCTGCATGCAGCACATGAGGAAATGTATTGTTCAAGAATTTGAAGAACTACCGAATTAAATAAATTTGGTAAACTTTGACATTTCACTAATTTACCGACTCTGACTCTTAGCTCAACGGGAAGAAGGGATAGGATGGAGGATGTGCTGCACTGAGCAACGGTTAACAGCTGACACTCTGCCCACAGTGCGCACCCTAAAATAGCCTTAAAAAGAGTGAGGCGATATAGTTAGAGTGAGATGACTGACAGAGATACGAGGGTTGAAGGTGGGGACAAACATATATAACTACTGTACAGTGTTGCCGTACAGGATGTTATACACAGGACGTGTTGTAACACCTTATTGAGCTTGCGTGACGCCTGTGTTACAAAGTATTGTGGAAGTGTTTAGTTCATCGGCAGTTCGTCCTACGTTTCCCAGAATGCTGTTTAACAACCCAGAGAGCAAACGTATTAAAGTATAACGTTTCATAGATTTCTTCCTGAGTCTCTGTAGACCCCAGAAGGTACCGTTATAGTTTCAGATAGATATTTTTCATCCAAAACACCAGCACTGTTGATGTATCTTTCTGATGTTACACGTTTTACATTTGGCCAGTTATCTACGGCGATAATTATGAAAGCGGCAGTAAAATAGACTCAGAAATGCGAGGTAGGTTGTTGCTACAGCTGCATCAGCCAGAAGCTCTTAACAGTGTTTAAGGGTGAATTTATCTTTTCTTTTACTGTGAAGGGCCTCTACACCTCCAGAAGGTTAAAAAGTAAAATCTAGCTTCCCTGATCCACCCACATCTCATATCTACTCTGTGCACCAATCTGACCTGCACACACCTACACTGCACCTACATATAAAACACATTGACACCTACAGCAGCATTCGTGTAACAAACAGCAGAAAGCACATTTAGACATTGAGACAAGAGACAAAGAAAAAAAAAGAATGACAAGGCTGAAACAGAGGGAAGTGAGAGGGCTTGTTAAATGAGGCTTTTCTCAAGAACTGGGTGAGTCAACAAGGGAACAAAAGAGAAATGTAATTATTACCACTGTCTCTTACACACTCCCAGAAGACCTGCATGCAGAAAGGAGTGCATACACACTCCTGCACACACACATACACTGCTTTTCAAAAGTTGAGAACCGTTCTGGCTCCATTCCTCTTCTCCATATACACCTCGGACTTCAAACACAACTCTGAAAACTGCCACCTGCAAAAGTTCTCTGACAACTCTGCAATCGTCGGTCTCATTTCCAACGGTGATGACAGGGAATACAGGGAACTGAACCGGGACTTCATAGGATGGTGCCAGCGGAACCGCCTCCAGATCAACTCTGCGAAAACCAAAGAGCTGGTGGTGGACTTCCGCCGGGGTAAACACCATCCTCCTCTGGAACCAGTGAACATCCAGGGAATGGACATTGAGATTGTGAGATCTTATAAGTACCTGGGTGTTCACTTGAACAATAAACTGGACTGGACTGACCACACACAGGCACTTTATAAAAAGGGTCAGCGCAGACTCTATTTGATGAGGAGACTGAGGTCTTTTAGAGTGCAGGGAACACTCCTGAAGATCTTCTTTGACTCTGTGGTGGCATCAGCCATCTTCTATGGAGTGGTCTGCTGGAGCAGCAGCATCTCGACAGCCGACAGGAAGAGACTGAACAAACTCATAAAGAAGGCCAGCAGTGTGCTGGGGTGTCCTCTGGATACGGTGGAAGTGGTGGGAGACAGGAGGATGGTGGCTAAGCTATCATCCCTGATGGACAACACCTCCCACCCCATGCAGGACGCCCAGCTATGTGCAGCTCCTTCAGCCACCGGCTGCTTCCCCCCCGGTGTGTGAAGAGAGGTACCACAGGTCCTTCCTTCAGACTGTACAACCAGTTGTGCTCCCAGTAGACCACCCAACAAAACACCCCAAAATCTGTGCAATATAAATACACAATACGCCGTGCAATAAAAAAAAAAAATGTTGTCTGTACATATAATATTTGTAGTTATATTTTAGTTGTTGTGGATTTATTTATTTTTTTGGACCATTGGATTTACTATTTATAATACTTGTTTTGATTTCTTTTACTATGTCTCTTGTTTGCACCATATGTATGCTGCTGCAATCCTATAAATGTCCCCACTGCGGGACTAATAAAGGATTATCTTATCTTATCTTGTCTTATCTTTCTTCTTTCCCTCAATAAAACTATTTTAACAATATCATTTAGACACCAAATGTATTATTTACATTTAAAAAAGTTTTGGTCGCAAAAGAAGCAGAATGAAATTATTATAGACGTCTCCATGGTGTTAAATGCCAGGGGAGAATACTGTTTTACTGTTTTACAATTTTCTTACGAATGCTCAGAGTGATCTTTGTCTCCTTCTGCGCTTTCAATTGTCTGTCTGGTTTAAGGGCTGTACAGCTATTTTGTACAAAACACGACTTCTTTCTGCAAACCCTTCATGCACAAAATCATCTATTTGTAAAGAGGACCTTCTACAACTTAAAAGCATGAAAGACAATTCAGAAATATAGAGTAGTCCTCTCCTCTGCCATCTGACTGTAATGAATCAAGCTGAGTTTGGAATGCAGCAGGCGATTCCAAACTTTTGAGCGACAACACAAAGGAGGGTGGCTCCTCAGCACCAACGGACAGAGAGGAGCAGTGTGTCAGCTGGAATGAGAGGCGGAGGACACGGTTACTGGGCTGCGTTTGTCCTTCAGAGATAGAACTTGTTTTGTCTCCTTCAGCACCTCCCCTCCCATCTCCATTTCTCCCAAACTGACAAAAACACACTTTCTCAAAACTCGTGTTTGGAAATTGCACAAATAATCTCTATGTTTCTGTGTGACTCATTATTTCATGGAGCCATCTCAGTGTCGTTGCCAGAGAATCTGTTCTCGGTTGGTCTGAGTGGAGTTCATGTGTGGGTCCATGTATGGGTTTAAAGGACAGCTGCTTCCCCTGGCAGACATGTCACTTCCTGTTCAACGTTTTGGCTCTAAATTTGGTGAATCGCAAAACAGACAGGAGTCACTGGGTTTAATCATTTTGCAGCTTTCCACATCTACTTAAAAGCAACATGTTGCATTGCTTATTCCTAGGCATTTAAAGTCTATCCTTATTTTTTTTTAACCTGTATCTATAAATGCTGCTGTAGCGAAACATTTTTATTTTTTATTTTTTTATATTGTAATGTTTTTGTACCTTTGCTGGGATTGATGACTTGTCTGATATTGTGTATACCAGGCAATTACGTCACAAAAATTCCCATTAAAAAGTCTGCAGGTATGACATAAACTGAGGAGAATCATTCTTAACTTCTTCAGTATTGGTATTGTCTAATACACCTTTAAGTACCGACACACACACACCTACACACACACACAAACACACACGCATGCACACACGCATGCACACACACACACACACACACACACATACACACACTCACACAATGTCTTGAAATTTCTTTACTCAAATTAAATTTTTACAGATGCACAGGCAGATATTCTTTTAAAAAAGCCCTAACCCCTTAACCAAATTTACATGGTTTATTTATTTTGACCACAAAACCACATCCAAATCAGTAACTTGGTTACAAAGAAGCCGACCACTTTCCAGACCAGATGTCAGTTGATGGCACTTTGCTCTTAAACCTCATTTGAACCTATTTAATTTGGCCTGGGGAACATAGAGGAAAAAACATCCTGACAAGCCAAATAAAATAGGTTTTGGTGTAATTCAGGCATATGTTTTTCAGTTGACTCAGATGGCTCAAAGAAACCTTTTTAATTTCTGACATTTGTGTCAACAGCTTCACTTCTGTGTAAGAAAAAACAACGGACGGGGATGGGCAACCTACATGAAAAATGTAATGAACAAACTGCAATCTATAAAGTGAAGGCGATGCAGAAGTGCCTTAAATTTGAATTATTTTTAATAGCCAGCAGGGGGTGACACCTCTGGTTGCAAAAATAAGTCCGATTTTATAGTTATATGTGAGAAAATGACCCTACTTCACCTAAGTAAACATGAGTTAATGGTCTCAATCGGAAGACTTCCTCGACACATTATGATGTTCATTTTGTAAATGATGGTCCCATTTAGAGTAAAATTGACCATAAAGCAGGGAATGCTTTAGGGTGTGGCTACCTTGTGATTGACAGGCCGTTATCACAGCGTTGTCTGTTGCGGGGTTGTCAGTGTTTTCGTCTAACAACTTTAACCTTTCGTGTCACTTCTGGTTGCAAAAAAAAAACAAGATGGCGATGGCCAAAATGCAAAACTTGAGGCCTCAAAACTGTAGTCCACAAACCACGGTGACTACGTCCACTTCTTATTTGCAGTCTATGACAATAAATGTATCATTACTTGTTTCACATTGAAAAAAAAAAATACAATACTTACCAAATATCAACACTTCAACACGGGTACACATAGAACACAAGACATTTTGGTTTATAGCAGCCAGCCTACAACTGTTCTGCCCATCAACAGCCAACTTAGCCCCGGTGTCTACACACTAGTTGTGGACAAATGCACAGTCAGCGCATACACACCCTGACAAGAGAATGGCAATTGTGTTTGTGGAAGGATCCATCTAATAGTGATGCAAAGTTTCCTCCTCACTGCCATCCACTGCACCTCTTGCCTGCTAAGCACTTCAAGAGTGGAGCACGATTCCGCCTGGGAAGCCGTCTGCAGCAGCTAATGTAATCTATGATACAATCTGGCCTGAGTGGGCTGGTAGTGCTGTTACAGCAGTTCCACACACACACACACACACACACACACACACACACACACACACACACACACACACACACACAATAACATGCCTGTTCACATCAGGAATTGGTTACTATGGAGCATAGAGGGCCAAGAGTCTAATGATGTGATAATCGTAGTTTCTCACCCCTAATGTACACACATACAACATTCATGTGTACTTGCGTATGAACAAGTGTGAAATATATATGCATACATTTTCGCACATATATCATGAGTTGACAGCAGCCTGGGGCCGTGCAATATTGGACTGGAATGTTTCTGAAGAAGATACAGCCTGTGACTGTGTGAAGAGGGTCAGTGCTAAGATAGTCATCTTATCCAGCAGGAGTTCTTGAATTTGTTGGAGAGCAGAGCAGATGAGACTGAAAGTTAAAAGTGGAAGGAAGGGAGGCAGTTGCTTTTGACAGGAATCAATTTTGCAGTCTTCAGTATAAACTTAATCTTGTTCTTTCAAGTGTTTTGCTGTACTTTTTGTTCTACTTTGAGTTTACAGGACATGTTTAATCAAGCAGATGACTGGCCTGTGAGAGATGAATGCATGTTACGAGGTACAACCAAATGGAGGAGGGAAAATACATGGTCTCAGCCCAGAATCTTGAATAAATATTTGTGCATTATTTGACCAACTCACTATGTCTTGACTTGAACTGTGTTTAAACTATTGTCACTGTTTAGGTATTTCAACACTTGGCCATAAAAAAGATTTTGTCAGACCTAGTTACGATATAGAGTATTTACAGCGATTAAAAAAAGAAACACATGCTGGAAAAGTAAACTAGTTTATGAGAGTGTGTTTGTTCAATACAGCTGACTAAAGCAAACTCGCTGAAGGTGAGAGCCAGACATTTGGCAAGATCATGCATGGTATTAGTCATCCCTAATCATAATCAGGGCTCTACATAAAGTGTCCATCTATTCCTCCATTTGAGTTTACATTTTGCATTTTCTTCTAATTTCTTCTAATGGCAAGTGTGATAAGAATGAATGCAACATTAGAATTGGCTTAGCTGTGTGCGAACATACTAATTCTAAATATGGAGAGCAAACTTTAGTACTTTCGTGGTTGAATAATGAGGCAAACATTCACGAGTGTTTGCGTTGCGTTGGGCATGCGTGTAGTTGCTGCACCACTGCCCTGCCCACATTCACTCTGGTCCTTCTGGGGATAATTTGGTAAGTGAATAAGTCAGTGAAGTCCAGTGCCAGGGTCTTGTGATCCACTGACCTCCGTCAGCCAGCTAATTGAATGATTATGTGTCAGCTCTTTGCAGTCACTATTGTTCTAGCAGATGTGCTAATGCTCCGTTACAGCCAGGGGATTTACTGTACAGCATGCCTCGAAAAAACACAAGGCAAAGTGGGCCCCTGTACAAAAATACACGGCTGTACCACACGGTTTCCCTAATGAACGCAAAACCATGAAGGTAGTTTGGCCAATGTGCATATTCCATTTTAATTGATTTATTTTATATAAAGCATTAACCAGCGCTATGCTGTTTTATTCTGTTTCAATCTACCCGTGTTTGTGCACAGACAGAGAGCTGTATAAACTTCAACCATCATTGCTTCATAACAGTATAAACTAGTGCAACTAGTCACTATTCATAACAGAGTTGCTTCAGCGATGCGGCAGCAATGTTGGAAGCCCTCCCTGCATGTTCAAAACCGACAACCCTGCGCTCACAGCAGTACCAGACAGACACTGTTCATTTCTGTGCTGCTTTTAGCCGAGGACTCAGAACGTCACAACAGATACATTTGACAGGTTATGCATGAAATTATCTCAATCTCTCTTAACCACAGCTGCATGGTCTGCCATTATTTGCTCTCAGAGGATTATTCAACACCCTCTGCCGAGTCAACAATTAGAATTCAATTGTCGAATGCATTGTATTGGGAAAACGGCCATGGCCTGCCAAAGATGGATAAACATAGGATAAAGGGTAAATAAATAAAAGCATTAATGAAAAGAAAAGTGTGGGAGGAGCAGATAGTGGTACATGAAACTTCATCCAAAACATTAACGTATAGATTGGACATGACAGTATTAACAAACGGCTGTGAGAACATTTCTAAAGGATGTGAAAGATCTCCAAAACAGTACATCACCATTGATTACATCACATTAAGTAAATGCTATGAATAGTAACTCATTACATCCTTTTCCCAGCTCGGTGGGCAAAGACAGGTGTGTCTTTGAAACTGGAGGCATTAACAATTAAAGTGGCTGCCATGGATTGTGTGGAATAGCCTTCTAATGAATAATGGTAAGACAGGTGATTGTAAAGCCACGGCCCCGCTTACAAGCAGAGCGCTCAGATCCCGTCTTTGTGTGATTCTGATGAGACTTAAATGAATGTATCAAGCATTCAATTTGCTCTGCAGAGACAATTCAGTTACATCAGAAACTCCAGCCAACACGGAGTCGTGACTGTTTAAAAAGGGTAACAACACGAGGCCCACGCAGCAGACCACACACCACGGCAGGACTATATATTTGGATTGGGAGTGCCTTCCAAGTGTGTCGTAACTGTGATTTATTTATTTTTTCTTACAGGATAATGTTTAGCAGGAGAGGCTCTATCGATCTGCGCACCAAAAGGGAAAAGCCTTTGCAGAATGCAGAGGGCTGCTCGTCACAAGGCCAGCCATGCAGTTAGCAGTTGAATTCACTTCTTTGATAGCAGGGATCGACACACACACATATATACACAATCACATCTTTTCGAGCCCATTCAGTTCAACGTGTGTGCTGCCAGAGAGGGGCGGTTACAAGGCCTACCTGTGACCTGCAGCTTGTCCACAGTGACCTCACACTTGAGGAAAACACGCCCCCTCCGTTCGGTGTAATCCATTCCACACAGGCTGGGCACGTTCATAACACACTGATTGTGGACATTCATGTCGCAGGCTGGAGGGACAGAGAGAAGGAAGAAGAAGGACGTTAGCGAGGAGGTTTTTTACATAGATGAAGATTAGCTTCATGCACTTGATGCCAACCAAACTGAAAGGCTCAGGGCTTTCTCAGAAGTTACTGAAATACTGACGCTGTTGTAAAGAACATCCCGATGACCGCAACTGTTTATATAACGTGTTCATGCATCTAACATATCTTTTAAACTTTAAAAGTTATGATAATGATTCACGATGTTCACAAAATGTCTGTGTTCACTAAAACATCACATAATAAAAGCAGTGCGTGCAGCCCCTTATGGCTTAATGTTCAAATACAGTAAGCTGCTTTAAAAATGTCTATCTTTGTCTACTGTATATTGGAAAACATTTCAATTACATTCCATGTATCATAAATATTGGGCACAATATCAAAGGGAGTGGGGGGGTTTCCAAAAGCTGTGTGAAGGAGGAGATAATAAGGTTATGACCCAGATTTAGCCCTGTGATGTCATGCATACATGGCATGTGTGTCAGCCAGCTGAACCACCCTGTCGTGGATTGGGAACAGTAACCGTTGGTTACGTCATCAGGCCACCAAGTCAGCAGGTAAGTGATTAATAAAAAAGAAAATGGCTATGCTGCTACCTTATTCTTTATGATAACTATTTATTTTTTGTGCCCGAGTTACATGCCTCAGCAGTGCTTAAAAATAATACAGTGCAATCTTTTAGTGGTGTGATTGATCTGCCGAAATAATTTGCCGCTCCACGTCTCTATTTATGTACACCCTGGAGCAATCATTAGGCATATCTGGTGGTCTGTAGCAGGTGGAGGATAATGTATTTAGGGGCTCATTAAGGCATTCAGACTAATCCACTAACACAAGATTAAAGTAAAGACGAGGAAAGGATATTAATAAAGATAGCCTATTCAGGGTGCGGGGAACATAGCTGCAGATTTAAAATAGATGAGGCGTCATCCTAATGAGTGAAAGTCAAGGAGGAGGGGAAATACATAGGCCAAAGATATTTAGTGAGATGGAGCAATTTCAGGAGACTGCTGCTGATAAAACAGAACATAAGTTGTGGAGAGCCACTTTCAGCAAACCATTATTTTCCTATGTATGCCATACTTATGCCTCATTGACCTGTACAACAGAGCAGGGAGGATTGATTGTCCTTCTTCCTGAGCATCAACTTTGGGGTCTCCACCACTTGATACACAGAATTGGCATTATAAACTGACTCTAATTCATGTTATACTATCACAATATTGTAAAATGTGAAACCTTTTAAATGCTGAGTGGGAGGTCGCAGATATTAAATGAAGTACTTACAGTCACACTTCATGCCCTGGTGGATGAGGCCATACAGCAGAGAGCCACAGTGGTCACAGAAGGTGGGGCTCCCATAGGTGTGGATCTTGAACTTGTGCTTCGTTCTGGGATCCTGGAAAAATCAAAAGACAAAAAGAGCCATAAAAAGCCTGAAATGAAGACATAACTGAAAATGAATGAACCAACAGCCGGTTAGTTACAGCTCTTAGAGCACATGCTCTTTATGTTACTTAAAACCTGGACACTAGGAGGTACCAAACACAGATTCATAACAATGCATTGATTAATTGTCTGACGTTCTGTTCTGCAGAAGTTATTGACAAAATATAGACGGATATGAAAATAAATGTAGTTTTTTGATCTAGTATTTTGTTGTAAGTTTTACATATGTAAAAAACTAAATAAATAGTATTTAATTGAATCAAATGGCAGATAGAATTTGGTACATCAATGGACATACTATGTTCTGAACAGGTTGGGGGAAAAAAATCACTTGTTGTTTGAGGCCATAAATATCTATCCTGAAAAAAATGACTCCAGCCAACTACGGCTGCATCCTCAAACACTCACATATGTTATTGAAGGAAAATGGAAGCTGAAATCAACCTCCTGCATCACAGGACACCATTGTGTGTCACGGAAATGAAAGTCACTCCGCAGACGAATCATTGCTTGATTGCCAACTGACTGCAATCATCGCTTCTTTTCTTTTCTTTTCTTATACAACTCAAAGTGTTAGCCAATCAATCTAGTAACAGCCTTTTATTAAACAATTGTTTTTGTGGTTGTCTTTCCATCTTCACTGACCACATCAGTGAGTGAGAATGGAGTTGTTTGTACTCAATGAGCTTAGAATTCAATCCAAGAGCACCAAAAATGGATATTTAATTATTGCAATTACATGATTACATTGACTACCCCAATAGAGTGTTGTGGAAAAGACTTAAATATTTAGCTTATTGGTTTTGATTACTCCATAGAAACTCTTCTGAAGATGTGAGACTGTGTGTGCTGAATAGAGATGCTGCCTGTCTTATGTACTGATGTGCTTTTGGATTCAATATATGGTTTGTGCACATATGTGTAAATAATCATCAAAGCTATTGGATCTTTTCATTCATCATTGGCCTCCTATTATCGCAGGTCATTGCTCCAGGCTCTCCATTAAATTCCATAATTGGTGTGAAAAGCATTATGGTTTAATGCAAAGTGCACTGTGCATGTATGTGTACCGTTGGGTAGTAAAGGAGCTGTTGGAGGCTGAATCATGTCTTTGTAAAGATAACACACTTGTTTTTGGCTTCTGCTACGTCACGCCTGTTATGAATCACCTCCTGTAATCTATTCCCAGTTAAAATGCCTTCGAAAAATGGAAAACAAGTTATTGACGAGGATGGCTAATATTTTATTTTACGGAGAAATTAAGCAGTAGTTAGCTAACCGAATGGCTTTCTGCCATAAGAATTTCGTAGTAGAAGTAATAGTAGTAGTGGTTGTAGTATAAACAGCAAAAACGTATTTGTAGAGAGGTGGACGAATGGCTGTGAGAAGCTTGTTCTTACACTTAGCTGAAGTATTATTTTCTGGGTTATTTTTAATTATTATTATTTTCAGTTTCTAGTCACAGTTTGGTATGATTTAAGCAACAAAAGTTAGTTTACTTGGTTAGGTTTAGACAACAATTGTTTAGGTTCTGGAAAAATATACATATCCTATAGTAGGCTACATATACAGACACAGTATCTAATGTGTGCCCGGGTTGGATGCAAATAGCAAATTTAGCTTCAGACACCTGTGTGCTTGTCATATACACCCGGATGTAAATAGCCATATTTACTTTTTTGCCTGTGTGTAAATATTATAGTTGGCTTCTGACACCTTAGTTTTAATAGCATCTGCTAATATTTTATCAGCCATCCTTCTGGAGTGTTAATTGTGTTTTAATGGGGCTTAAATGAGCATTTGACAGGATGTAAAACAGGCTGGAATCTCTTCTCACAGTTAAGCTATATGACTGCATCATGCCTTAACCATGTATTATTAATCCCATTCAAATAAGTTTTGACAACTTGCATAATCAAAAACTATAGTGGAGTTGCATGTATAGGAGGATCCAATGAATGCATATAAAGTAATGAGTAAATGTCACATCGTTAGCCATCCCCACATATTTATAGATATGCCTCATCTTTTACAGTACATGTTCTTATCACAGCAGTACCAAAATGAACACAATTGATAAACACAGTATACGGACACTGTTATGTGCACTGGACTTGCATTGCAGCCCAAATAAAACAACCCATCTCTTGTGTTTCGTTTGCATTTGTTATTCCCAAGAATTTGCATGGGAAGATTCCTTCCTCACTTTCAAATACTGTAGATGCAGAGCCCATTGTTGTATCAGGTGCTCATTACCACTGGCCACTGAGCCATTCTAAATTTGGATACCTTGGATACTCAAATAGGAGGGGGGTGGCGGGTAAAATTTCTATACAGTCAAAACAGGCAGAGATGGGGAAGATAAAACATAGCTATAACAGGTCAAGTATTCAACTATGCTGACAAAAATAAATTAACTGAATTAAATAACCCTTGTTAATCTTAACCCATGAAGGGGTGTTTCCGTGGAGTGAGCAGAACCAATAGTCTGGCTTTAACTGAAGATAATAACTTCAGCAATCCTCCAGTATATAAAAGTTAACATTCGCGAGCTGAGTCCATTAAATGTGGCACTTTGTCTCTGCAGAACATTTACAATTCAATAACATCTGGTGTCGAAGTAAACAAATGCCACAGGGAGGAAACTCTACCTTGAATAAATATTTGTGGGTGATAAGTGAAGCAGGAAGCTTTTTGATATGATCTGTTGAACAAGCGGAACCAGTTTTCACCCTGTTTTATTCTGCTGTACACTGAGCAGTCAATGAAAAAGAGTGAATGTAAGCATATGCAAACATACAGCATGATGCATATGTATGCATGGAGTAATTATGTTATTGTATTTAGGTGTACTTGAAGATAAGTGTTATAGTACAGATTGAATACAATGCCACTGCAGCACTTACATTAAACAGTGTGGGGTCCCTGTCACATGCATGCATACATTCATTTGTAACGTGCACTCAACCTGCAGCTTATGAAGCACTCGCTTCTGAAAACTGGAGGACTGCCACTTTTCCAAGTGCTTTCCTGCTCGTTTTGAAATTGGGCTGTCTGGTAAATCTCTTTCAGAGTTGGAATCTGTTTAAGTGGATTTGCATTGCGAAAATGATCCAGGCTAGTCCGTTTTTTTTTTTTCACTGCATCTATTTGTAAGAACACCTGTCTTTGTATTCTCTAGAAACAGCGGCGTTTCATTCTCCCAGGAAAGACAGAAACTTTTGTTTCTGTATCTGGAGAAACACAGCGTCAAATGTGAAATAAGTGAAAAGAGTTTGACCCCAGAGAAATAAATTATCAGTAAGGGGAGCCGCACGGCATACATGTCGGTGAGAGGTGACAGTATCACACGCTGAGGCGCCACAGTGATCAATGTTGCAGTTTGCCATTTCAGTCAGGTTGACACTGGCCTCTGGTCTAATACAGCGGAGCCTCATTCTGGCTCTTCAGATCTTGCTTGCAATCTGCCATTTCCCTGCCTGTCAGTCTGCAGAGGCTTCGCACCTTTATAGGACAAAGAGAAATGCTTCCTTTGTCCGTCTTTCAGCTGCCGTAGACATACTTGAATACGAAATTTGAATGCCCTATATTAAACTCTGATGGAGAAAAATGTCTGCTCCCCCCACGGCGAAGCAATCTGCCAGCGGCGTAGTGGTCTGCTAATATGGTCCTGTTGGTGAAAGTTAACTTCCTCGAGTGACACTCGCGACCCCGAAGAGTGAGTGACTGTACATGGAGAGAAACCTGTATTTTCTTCAGCCATTAAAAAAAAAATAAACCAACACAACTTGCTCGCCAGCGTTAAGTACTGTGTTCAGAATTATTCTGCCCTCCCCTGCGCTCTGCCTACAAAATAGCATCATCATGTTTGCTAACAGAAAGGCGGTCTATGACAGCTTGTCGTGGTGCAGTTGAAAACAAACCAGGAAAATACACATTTGCTAAAGGGTTTCGAACACACTATAAAGTAAATGTATTTGTCACCAACTGTCACTTCTCCTGTGTGCACCCATACTGTAAGTGTAGGCGGATGTATACACACATAATGAATGACAATATAGTAAAACCCTTTAAAATGTGTCTTCATGAGATATAATTGCTGATAAAAAAAACTAAACATTAATAAGCACTAAAAATGGCTGTGGACAACTACATTACAGTATGTAATAAACTATGTATTAAATGTTTGTATACCGCTTCAAGTAAAGTGTTACGTTCAAAGTATTTAATGTAAACATTTCACAATCTCAGAGGACATTTTCTGCTCTTGAGTATGTGATTTTCATCTCACAGCAACATGTCTTTGACATGAGCACTTGGTCCGATGCTGGTCGGCTTCTCTGAGATGTCCATCATCTTAAGTGACTTTAAACTCCTCCATCACATGTGACAGTGTGAACACACAGTAGATGCAAAAGTAACACCTAACAGCTTGAGACAATCTGCAGAAACATGATCCACACAAACCAATCAGGTATGGAGAATCGTGACTGACTTGAACGAATTAAATTGGGGTGTAAAAGAAGACATGTATGCAGGACCTAGCTTTGACAGCAGGCCTGAAAAACTCTCACCAATCTCGATCATACTGTCACTTGTATTCTGTTAGAAGTGGCCGCTACGATAGCCAACATATTTCTCCTTTTTGTCAAATCATCATTTTCATGGCGTGATAAGGCAAATTACACAATCGCACACAGTGCACATTGTCCAATTAGCAGCCCCGATGTACAGGCCCTCAGTCAGTCAGTGTGTCAGTAAAGGACAGACGAGAAAACAAGACAGGTAGACAGACATACAGACAGACAGACAGTAGAGAGAGACAGTAGAGAGAGAGAGGCTGTGCCAGCAGCACTTACTCATGTCCACCCACACACAGCTGATCCTGGAGGATTATCCTCTTGCACCCCCCCCCCCCCCTGCTTTGTTTTCTCCATCTACATGAATGAACAATGGCGACTAAGAGCCACATTCAGCTGCAGATGGATCATGTATTTTTTATCAAATCAGCTTTTGATGGCTGAAACATGACTTAAATGTTCCCAGATAATGGAAAATACTCTCAACAAAAGAGACACAATGAGAAAAATGATTACAGGCAAACCAAGGTGATGGTGGTAAATCAGCAAAAGAAAATCCAGTCCCTTCAGCCTTGAGAGCGGCTTGGCACGTGTTGGCCTCCTGAATGACAGCATGTCTGTGAGGTCGTGGTTCCACTTGTCTATTAAAAGCAATTTTTGTCATCCGATTATGCCAGGACGCATAAGTTGTCTAGTCTGTACGCTCCCAGATCGGATCTCACTCGCAATGGGGTGCGATCAACCAGACCACATGTCGATGTGGCCGGGCCTGTATTGAGTTCTGATCTCTGTGAGGTGTGGACAGCATGTGGGCACGATTCGGACAATTTATCAAACGTATGTCCCCATCATCTCCCCCCCCCCACCCCACACGGGAGTTCCTGTCCCCAGGAGAGCAAAGGGGAGAGAGGAGCAAAACCGAGACTGTGGCACAGCTGAGTCCCGGAGTCGGGTTAAGTTACTGCTGATGAAAACCCAACATTTCCTGATTTTGCTGCTTCAAAATGAAAGCTATTAGATAACAAAATGACGCTGAACTTTTATTGTGAAAAATTCATTGGAAAATGTGTTGATCACAGAATAAGAGCTTTGTTGACGGCTATTCCTCAATAAAACAAGTCTACTAATACTGCAGAGAGGAATAGTAAGTAGCAAAAATAACAGAGGACTTTTATTGTGAAGAATTTAAAGGATATGAAATGTGTTAATCTACAGTTTTACAGGTGCTCCTTTGACCACCAAATATAGCCGATCACGGTCAGATCAGGGAGGTGGACGCAGCTAAGTTTTAATCTGGCACATCCGATCACAGAGGGGCATTGAAATGACAAGGCTGTAACCACAAATACCACAAATATGAACCTTGTGGCGTTACAGGAAAAGTCAGGATCAATGTCCATTGATTAATGACCAACGTTCATAAGATTCAACCTCTGGGGACCATGAAAGTCTTTACAACATTTCATGGCAATCCATCAAACATTTGTTCACCTATTTCAGTCCAGACCAAAGAGGTGGGCCAACATTGCCGTGCCTAGAAACCCAATGACACTCAGTTCACAATGAACTCATCGCGGCTGTTAGCTAGTGGTGCAATGGATCATAAAACTCACGGATCGGATCGGATCACGGATCGGATCACAGTTCGGATCAGCACAAAGCAAAAAAAGGAGCAAATATAACTTTTAGAGATCCCTGATCACGTTATTTTGGGCCGCAGACGCTAATTACCAATCATTGATGATCCATATTGTTGTTTGATGATAGCAGCTGGTCTACAAGGCTCCAGACTTTTTTTTTTTTTACATAACGATCATGAATCAACAGTGGTCTGTTTCACCATTAGTGTTAGCTAATCCTTAAATACACTACATAAAGTTTTTTTTACATCATAAATTAGTTAAATTAATAATCAATTACTAATCATACTAGTATCACTTTCTGATTCTCGACCACTTGTAGCTCACCTCTTAAAATGAACTGTCGGAATCCAGTCTGGCAGGTGTTAAATGTCAGCTATGACTGATTTGCAAGGTGCCATTTAAAGATTCACCAGGGCAAGCTGTAATGTGCAGAAAATGAAACCTGTAGATGAATGTACCCAACTACACATCACTGAGCACACTAGGTTGTCCATTAACAAATCCTTTCTGCGAGCTGTGGGACAGCAGGGTTTACCCCTGTGGCTTCCATCCCCTATTACAGCCTAATTTGGTCTTAATGGGACATTCAAGACGGACTGGGTGGCTGTGCCTTAGCAGGACAGCAGGGGAAGCAGAGTGCTACACCAAAAGCAAGTCAATCACTAGGCTCAACACAACAAGGCCGTAATGGCAAAACAAAGCCAGGGGCTGTTACATGTTGACTGGATGATGCAGCAAGTATGTTGCCCTTCAGCTACCAGTAATATGAGAGCCAATAGGATTGCCCAGATGTCACATGCAAAGACAGGGAGAAATTTAACATTGTGTTGTACAATAGAGTAGAATACTATCGCTATTGTTCTCAATGAATAGTTTGAGCTGGCATGAGTTCATCAGTATGCAGTGTATCCAGCTGCTACAAAAAAGGATGGTGACAACGGATTTGAGGTGCATTAAAGGTGACTATGACCTTGATGAGGATAATAAGGAGGAAAAAGACGCAGATGTTTTCCTTCAATTTGTGGGAGCAGAACACATTCCTCCAACACTGTGCTTCCATACAAATAAACAATGACGGTCGCCTAAACAAAGCTTACCCACTTCTTAAATTGGCACAGTTTTGTCCAGAAAAATGTGTATTTCCTTTGCAACATGTCCAGTAGTAGATACCCATTATTCTTACTTCAGGGTCAACAAAGATAGAGCCAACACAAACTTCTTAATGATTAATTACCAAAGCAATCATTGAAGAATACTCACATGGAAACCTGAATTAGAGTTATTATCTTTCAATAACCACGGAGCATATTTTACTTTATCTAATCCCTATATTTATTTTAGCATTTGCCCCGTACTAATCCCAGGCTGATTTGCATGTGAAGCCACAGATCAAAAACAGACACAGGGCAGAAGGCTGATCAAAAGACTGGAGGCAACCAGGAGATAGTGATGAAAACAGAAGCACAGGGGGTCAGCACAGTGATGTCGGCTAATTAGCCAGACTCTCTCGCCAACCCGGTTTAATTAGCAAACAGGACGCCAACCAGCCCCTGTTAATGAACAGCTTGGCAGGGAGAAGCTGAGCAGGGGCTTCCCAGCAGAAGGGGTGGGGGGGTTTGGAGGTGGATGATGTGAAAGGCTAGGGTCACCCTCCATCCACCGTATGAGTGTTAGTTGACGAAGAATGCATTTGGTCAAGGAAAGCCCGAATTCAAATTAAAAAAGCATTATACTTTACACCCTGGTGGACACTGGATCTTGTTGAGCTTTTAATACAATCACAAAGTCCAGTGATTAATAACTTGCAACTTCATAACTTAAGAGAAAACAAAAAGTCAACATGCATGCAACACGTCAGCGGCAAGCAGAAGCATTGTATATTAATACTTTGAATATTGCAATAAAGGCAAACATACCAAATAATAATGGGGACAAAGATGCTACTACATTATTGAACAGATACTGTATATTGGTGCTGCAGCAACAATTTCTCTTAAAAGTTGTGTAAACCAGACAGTGTTATTGCACTGTGCGTCTGGCATCTGGCTAGTCTGTGTCACCATGAACAGACACTTGCAGGCTAAATTGGGAGGATGCTTGGTTTGTATTATACATGAATATGTATTGCATGTATGCAATATATAGGCAGTTAGACTGGACAGTGTTAGACACACTACAAGAACAAAATGAATGTGCAGATTCTCATTACAACGGATTTTAAAGGTCACTACCAGTACTACACAAATACATGAATTCACTTATTGAGTCATTTCTATAAAAAGAGTTGCCATTAATTATCATAGTGAGTTAGCATAGTTAACAAGTATAATTGGCGGGGAAATGGCAATACCATATGGGCTGTGAAGCTGATGCAGTGGAACAAATTTTGGACAGAAGAACATCAAACCTGCACACAACCTGAAAAGTTTTTTTGAACAGAGTTTGCATGACGCATTCTGGTGACTGAAGAGACTTAAACGCTTAAGCTAACAAACAACATTCTGCAAACTCCCACAAAATGAGGAATATGCACTATAGATGTGTGGTACATCATGGAGTCCAGATGGAGGCTGTTTTGGAGGTGCAGACAAAGAGGAAGGCCTGTGCTCTTCTCTTATAATAACCCCCTGATCAGAGCAATTAAAGTGATGAACATGGAGCCATTGGTGGCAAAATAAAAGTCCAAGTGTTCAGTTTTTTTTTGCTTCTCCCTCCATTTGATCCCCCCAACCACCCATCATACAATGGCATACAATTACCCATTAACCCAATCGAGAATTCTATCTAATCTCAGCATGAGTAAATGTCAAGGTTGTGTGTTTGGTGCTGCAGCAGGACAAAGACAAGACAGTCAGTAGGTTTACATGCACACAGTAATCCAGGTTACTCTGAGAACTCGGGTAACGAGGCAACACATTTATCTGCACTGTAGTAACCTGGTTACCGTATAACTGTGAACATGCAGCTTATCGTTAATCAGATTTCTTATCAATCCCTGTCCTTAATTTGGAAGCATTTGCTACTTATCAGTGATACAATACGCCGCCTCCTTGGTGGAAACCAACTTCTTTCGAATTCTTGAGGTTACTTTGTGTTCGTTTCAACTTTAGTTGGACATCGAATGGAATTATTATATGAGGATATAATGCTCTGCGTAATCGTATTTGCTTTAAACATGACGCTCTGCTTTCACAGCAACAGTTTCCCTATCACAAGTGTTTATCATGCACTTGCACACTACATGTGTGAAAAGCCAATTAGAAACCCACATATAAATGTACGTACATGACCATGGATTGGCTTTCTCCAGGCAGGAGAAACATTTAAGTGCATGAAAGACTGTGACCTCTTTGACGCCTTCCAACGGATGCTACCCGAACTCCACTTGGTAACTAACAAGACAAGGACTGCAGTCTATACTCTGAAGGGTTAACAAATCACAATTCCCCCCAATCAGCTTCAGGGAGTTAAATAGCAGGCATTCAGAATCAAAACAACACAGACGGTTCTATTTTGGGATTTTATTGGATGGATGACTTTGGAATGAGTCAAGTGTAGCAATCATCAAAGAGGCTGGTCGCTAATACAGTCAACCTGCCTCCCACAGAGTCTAAAAGAGATCCACCTGGTGTGACATTTGCAGCCAGAGAGAGAGAGAGAGAGAGAGAGAGAGAGAGAGAGAGAGAGAGAGAAATGAGACGCACCAATCACTTCATCTTTGGCATTTCCTTCATTCACTTATCTCTTTGACCCATCGGTTCCCTCCAGGACTGAGAAAAAGGTTGTACCAGTGACGCTTGATGCTGAACAATTTCCTTAATATCAAGCGCCAGACAAGACTAAAACTAAACTCCCCTCTGAATTCTTTCACCGCTCTTTTACCCATCATCCCTCACTGTGAGGTGACATTTGAAATGGAGGTGGCAGGAGGCTCCTCACTGTACCAGTTTTTGAGTCATCCTCTCTTGTGGTTAACCTGTGTGCTTATGTATGTGTGTGTGTGTGTGTGTGTGTGTATGCAGTGTTATACACACACACACACACACACACACACACACGCAAGAAAACTGGGAGAGGCTCAGTAGGATGGTTTTCATTTTCAAGTCAATTAAAGGTGAGGACATTTTTTTAAACGAGCTGTACATGTGGCTGCTTAATTACATCCTCAATCAATAGCTGCAGCTATGGGTTGGTGAATTAAATACAGTCACCTAACAGCTTTTTAAATGAGCTATTTTTAGTTGATTTTGGAGTTCTGTTGATTTTTAATAACAGTATCTACTACTCGTGTTAGATATTTCACTGCTATGTACAGTTAGAGCCATTGTCCAAACCCCTTCACATGGCACTAATGACACCCTGACAATGTGTTGAACCAAGCAAGGCACTCTGTCTCACTATGTCACCCAATCCTGTCACTGTTATTAAATTGTCAACTTCTAATTATATCTTACATCATATTAATCACATTTCCGTTGTCCCATCAAACCCTATTGTGCTAGAAAAACGGTGGCACTCAAACATTACAGTCTCTCATGAATGGACACACGCAGGCGCATTCTCGATGAAGCTTTGTAGCACGTAAGATAGAGATGGAATGACTCCATCAACAGCAGCTAGACATCACTTTATTTGCCCTTGACACACAGGCACAAACACACACAGTGCTGCTGGATACTTTCTAGTGAATATCCTTGTCTTGGACCGCAGCTACAGGACTGTGACTAAGGTGAGGAGAGGCTTTGAAGACAACAAAATGGAGCTATCATTTATGAGGACATGAGGTGTTGGGCTAGGCAAGGTTACTATTTTTAGCGTACAAATCACCACCCTGATTCCTCTTGGCCTTTCACTAAGCTGCTGAGTGCTGAGAGGGAGGGCAGGTTGCCACCACAGTTCACAGGGGGTTTTCCTTGCAGTGTTGTATCTGTTAACACATCTGTCTGCCAGCGGAGCTAGAGATAATAGCTGACATTTTTAACCATTGTCAGGGCCCAAGTTGCCCTTTTGGATGACTTTGTATAAATAAATGCCATCCATTACGGTGCTGTTCTGTGGAGCTTGGGTGCTCTTGTTCCTGCAATGATCATACACAAGCTTGACAATATGTTAAAAAAAGGTTGTGCAACTCTTCACTGGTTAAGGAGCGTGTGCATTTGACATTTCATCATTTAAGTTTTTGGGAACTATGAACCCATCGAGCAGGTTTTTATTTCCTGCCCTTAATTCAAGTTTTTGCATTAAACACCTGTGTACACTGAAGTCACAAATCAACATATAATGAAGGAATCCAATGTCTACTCCATCTACTCCATCTCTACATGCTGCCAATCGAGTTCATTTTGCATAGCTACAGAAGTGCTTCCAAAATCAATCAGGTATCAATCAAACAATTTTTATTAAACCATTTGCCTGAACCTGCACAATCTGGCGAAGATGTTTCCAGTCGAAATGTAAAATCAGTTCCAAAATTATCATTCGACTCAATTCCCAAGTATAAATTTAGAAAATAAAGTCAAGTCAGCACAAATAACAGTGCAGTACACGTTTAATATCTGGAAAAAACTAAAAATGTTAATGACATTTCTTTTTTTTAAAGGATCAAATCTCATTTAGCATGTATTTAATTCATTTGTTCAAGTTAACACAGTCTAAGTCACATTTGAAGTAATTGGAACCTAATCCAATGAAATAATCCAAAATAAATCAATTTAATTAAATTCCGAGTCAGGGTCAAATTGAGTCAGGGTGACCCACTTTTGCACTTTTCCAATTGCTAGCAACATTTGCATTGCATCCCTTCAACAATGGCTGTCAGTCAACTCTCTGCTAGAATGTCAAGAAGCTTCTTGCAGCTGAGTCAAGACTGAGGCGTTTCTCTTCAGCTTACAACTCAACCAGAGAAAATTGGCATTTTAACTACAAATAATAAAAAAAACTCAAAAGTAAGTTGCCGTACAAAGTGACCC
Source organism: Ophiodon elongatus (assembly GCA_016806645.1). Classification (NCBI taxonomy): domain Eukaryota; kingdom Metazoa; phylum Chordata; class Actinopteri; order Perciformes; family Hexagrammidae; genus Ophiodon; species Ophiodon elongatus. The sequence goes on from JACSYO010002143.1 coordinate 2,234,632, forward strand.
CAAAACAGGAATCTTGTGTTTGAAGTAGAACTCAAGCAAGTGTGCCAGTAACAAGTGAGAAAAATGAAAGCCTATTTGTTGATGAAAACACCCAGTATGTTGCCCCCACTTAATAACAGCATCCTTAACTCCCGCTGTGGCAAGCGGGCCTTCATGAACCCCCTGCTGCAAATTAGACCCGTTTCTATTGAGCAAATACAGACACACACTCACACATGCAAATGTGAACATACAGAGGGAGGAGGACAATCCTTTAAGTATGAATTATCATTTCCAGCTGTTTCGATCAGAATTCATAATGTTACAGAGTGTTGTCAGTCACCAGTGAGAGCATTTACAACGTTGCAAGTGAAAGCTGTTCACACAAGAATAGCTTAACAATAACTCAAGGCTCTTACAAACAGAATTCAAGAAGATGCGTTTTTCCGTTTCATTGGCGTGGTTTATATAAAATGGACCATTTAGAGGAAAGCACAGCATGAGACAGTTTGAACAAACCCTCCTGTTTGCCTTTGCACAGCTGGAGAAAATTCCGCTCCCAGGTAATACGGCAGAGACATGTTCATTTGCAGACGCTGGTTCATTAGCATAGCCACGCAACACAAGTGCTGTGAGTGACATCCACGAGGTCAGGAGAGGACCACGGGGTTTGCCACCGCCGTCACATCGTCTGGAAGATGACTGCACTACCTACTATTACAATGTTTTCTCCAGCGCGGTGACAGGGAGTAAAAAAGAAAAACGAGGGAGAAAACTGAAAAAAACAAGGACCTGCCAGTTAATTCGGCCATGTTACGTATTGTAAAAGCCAGAATAAATTGGCTTCTCAGCTGTAGGCCATCTGTCAGGAGCTTAATAATTAAAAGAACTTCACAAGATGTGTGCCGAAAAAGTTATTTTAAAGACAGTCTTGGCAGAGTCTTTTTTCACGGTAATGAGCCGACAGACGGGGGCAGTGGCTTGGCTGTTCAACTCTGCCCTCTGTGGTTTGGATTGCAGAAAACTCAATAGAAGTTAGCTTGTGTCCATGCCTGTGTTTGGGGATTCAAGTATGGACTGGAGGAATAACGCCACAAAACATCAGGAGGCACAGGGATTCAGCAAACATACTATAGCGACTGGTGGGAAATGAGTGTGTGTTCAAAGAGCCTCATGAGGAGAGGATAGGAAGAAGGAAAGATTCTCATATTTATATTTAATATTGGCCGAGATTAAGCGCTACCCCAGAGATAACCAGGAATCTAAAACCTAATATGACAAATATTTATTTTTTTATAAAATACAATAGGCCATCTCACTCCTATTTCTATTTACAGAAGTCAGACTCAGGTCTGACTGACTGAGGGAGAATGACTTTGTTTCAGGAAATACTGCATAGACAACAGTGGCACATGGTCAGAAACGGACATGAAGCCCTACAAGTGAATTAGTAATCTACTATGAGCATTATGATGTTGGTCAGCGTTCCTTCAAATCATGCTGTCAACAAGAAATTAATTTGATGAAAGTAATAAATCTTAGCCGGACAATAATAGACTTGAGTCACTACATTTTGTTAGAATATAACATATTTCTGCAGTAATCAGTTGGATCACAAATCAATCAATCATCACAGAGGTGTGAGGTGACCTTTTCTCACTGGTGTATACTAAAGTAAGAGACTGAATTTCCTCAAACATTTTCAGTTGGCTCAATAATTGCCAGCAACTACCCAGCTTCAGAGCTGCTTTAGTGAACTGGCAACATGTTGGAAACACTGTAAGATAAACACTTCCCAGTTTTTGACCAACTGTTGTTTGCTTGGTAATCGCTTGTTTTTCCTTGCCTGTTGCAATGCAGGTAAAACTATTCACACCTGCGATGAATAACAAACACAAGTGTCTCTTGAGACACAGAAGGAGAGGCAGAGAAGCAGGCTGGCTTATCTGTAACTTGTATCATTCTATTTCTGGGGTTCTGCCGATGGTTCAGCTTCAGGCCTCGCTGGCATATGCAAGGTCAAGTTTAGACTTCAGACCCTCTCGGGCTTTTGTCTCAAGCGTTTTTTGTGCGCACTGACATGCAGGACAGTTATAGCACATGGCCTTAGTTGACAGGATAAAAAAAAAATATATATATATATATATATATATATATATATCCGAAAACAAAATTTTTTGTTCTGAACATTTTGGTGTCAGCCAGACTCCACCCATGTTGACATGTCACATTGTGGTAATAATAAAAAGGTAAGATAACGTCAAGATTTATGGATCACCAAAGTCAAAACAGTGAAAAAATCCCAGGAAGTTTATCTTTATTGACTTTATCTAAAACCGATATATAACCTAAACATGCAATACCAGGGGTTGGCTTTAACACTTGATGCTGATATGAACGAGTGGCCCAGATGATGAGGTTTTGAAGCTTGCTGGCAGGCGCTGGTGAGGACCAACTCTCGTCCTGCAGCAACTCTGACACCGAGTCAATTCGGGGTCAAGAGCAGCTCCAACTCTCCCATGTGTTGGTCATTAGTAATACTTAGAATGGTTGGCGCAAGACAAGCTACCAAATACTTGCTGTAAACAAACCTCGGAGGGACTGATGGAATGTGTGTGTGTGTGTGTGTGTGTGTGTCTGTGTGTGTGTGTGTGTGTGTATATGCATAATGTGTTCATTGTTTTTGTGGCTGTGTGTGTGTGTGTGTGTGTGTGTGTGTGTGTGTGTGTGATACTGGTTCCCATCATAAGGCACAAACAGGGACATGAAGTGTTTAGTCTTGAGAGGCCCAGTGCATTCTGGGTGCCTCTCGTACACAGTTATTAATCTGTGATGGGGAGACATCTATTTTCCCTAAACCTGCCTAGAATACTTATGGCAGGTTGGTGATTTCTTGACACAGTCAGACGATCCCCAGTGGGTATGCAGTTGTTGCTTTCAATTGCTCATTACAGGTAGAATTACAGAGCAATAATAGCTGCAGTGAACGGGTCCTTCCAGCCAAGAAAACATCAGTGGGAGAACAATGCTGCTCTGTGCTGTGCCGGGTTGTTCAAATTACAATAAAACTGTCAAACAGTGCTTTGTGTGTCCACCATCCTCTGAATAATCACCTATAATACTCATGTGTAAACAGATCCACTGAGGTGCAGGATGTGGTGTCAATGCCTTTTAGCTGACAAACTGTACTTCTGGCTGATATCTCCTGAATGTGACTGTGAAATGGCCGCTTTAGAAAGATTTCCTGTGAGTCTGGTCTGAAACTGGCAAAGGATCCTGCCACAGAGCCACAACAGAGACTTTCAAAGGGGCTCTCAGGCACAGGCACAGATGATGGTCACTTCACACAGTGCATCCATTTTTTGAACACAAGAGTTTTACGCAGCCCAAAGGTCGCAGCATTAATACATTTGTATCCAGTCCATATCTTCGGAGCTTTACATCATTCATGTATTTACAGTACATACGTCACAGGGCCAAGTTTTTAATATACCTCAAGCTTCAGTCTTTAATCTCAGACTGTGGATTATCCCCCAGAATAGACGTAGCTGCTAGGTTTTACTGAAGCATGAAGCTTCCGACAGAGGTGAAGTTTCAGATATTATCACTTTTGATTAAGTTAGTCGAAAGAAAAGGCCAGTGTCTCCTTAGAGGTTCCTACTGCATATCTCTGTCTACGGTGTGCAAATGAAAGGTGGATGATGAAAACTGCAGGCACCGGGGATGACAAACTTGCCCTATTGGCTGCGGAGAACGAGGCACAGCATCTGTTTGCTTGCCTCTCGCCACATAGATTAGAAGCTCGGTGTTAGTGTGCGTGTGTGTGTGTAAGTGAGTAGAAGGCGAGGAACCGCAAACCTACGCCCTTAAAGCTTGTGCCATTGTACATCTTTTAATCTAACATACAACAAGATTTAACAAAACAAAACAGTAGGCACATGTTAGACACTACGTGAGTGTTGAAAGGTCAAGCAGAAGACAACAAAAGGTTTTGTTGAGGCCTTGGAGATTTTACCCTACAAAGACACCCATTCAATTATTCTCCAGTGGGAAGCTTTTCACCAGCAAGTGATTCAGCAGCTCCCAGCGCTCCCACCCATCTTCTATCCTCCCACACACACACACACACACACACACACACACACACACACACACACACACACACACACACACACTTCTGTAACGTCTCCCCCCAGCAAAGCCTTGATCGAACCACATTTCAGACAGGCATGTCACAGACCATTAGCAAGAGAGACTCAAGATCTGTTGGTGTTCATTAGGATCCCAGAGCATATAAATACCATCAGCCGGCAGCCCAGGGGACTCTCCGTCAGCTATAAGTCAATAAGTCAATAATGATAATCATGAGAAAAAAAAAAATCATAATTTTTGGGGTAACGTATCACGTGACCGAGACGAGCGTCTTGACATGTGTCAGGAGGCACAGACGCACAGGCGTATTTACCCGGTAATTTTTTTTAAATAAAACATCTTTCAGACCATGATAATAAATCAAGTATTTTTTTCATTCATTCTTTCTGTACGGCCCGGTACCAAGGGACCCACGGCCCGGTACCGGTCCGTGGCCCGGTGGTTGGGGACCACTGGACTAGAGTACCAATTGCTGTTGCACATACTGGTAAATATGGAAGAAACATGTTTGTTTTGTTTTTTTTGAGGAGGAGTTCGTTTGGACTTTTATGATATTAATTATTGATACAGATTTTTCCTCTTACGGCTGAGTAAGGGAGTCAAGCCATTTGTTGTACATCCATGCACTGATGAGAATCTGGCTAGATGTCAACAGCTCATACGTCATTTGAGTGAGCTGCCCACAATGGTGCTAATAATAACAACAATGTGACTGCTATCATAGGAAACACAGTATTTAAAGGTGACTCTCATCAACTAAACCTAAGTGAATTAAGCTGCTGACATGGATCGTGTCTGCGCAGCAATGAAGATAAAGGCACTGTTGTGCAGGCACCGTAATAAGAAATCAGTCCCCGTGATCGTTCAGGTGTCGAGGGAAGCTTCTGAACAAAGACTGTTTTTCAGCAATTCAGACATTGAACTTGCTCTATAACGACTTTGATTGCCAGACTTCAAAAGTTGGAGCTCTTTTTGTTTGAAATAAATAGGCAGGGGGATTCTGTTGTGTAGCTGTGTCACAAGAGCAATAACCCAATTGTTTCCACTGTGAGTCTCTAGGGGGAGACAGTTCAAGAAACCTGTAATGATCCATAGTCCGACTCTATAAACACTTCCCAGACAAATTATTAACTGTTTATGTAATCATGTTTGTCTGACGGAGCATGGGAACTCAATATAACATCTATTCTTGTACGTCTGTGGCTGCTATTTAAACTTTAAGCGTATGCCACTGAAAGCTATATGTATTATAACTTTTACATATTATGTACACACATCATCAAGTGGGGGTATAAAGTAGGTTTTGAGAATGCCCCTTTAAGCCCACACACTTGTTTATATAGCCTGTGTCCCCTCAGGAGACTTAGTCCCTTCGGAGTCTAAGATGAGAACGTTTTTGATCCAGGTCTTATCACATATAGAGTCTACTGCCAGGCAGAAGCCACAAACATCCGACTATGATGCATGGCCAGCATTTTGAGGGACTGTACATCTGCAACTTCATTCAAATGTTTATCACCAACAGGGCTTTTGTCTCAGCGCAGAGAAAAAGGCCCACTCTGGGAAAAAGAGTCTAATATATTAGTGATCTCCATATTTTAGCCTGAAGTACTTTTTGTTAATTAAAAGAAGAAACCGTGAGCTAAAACAAAATCATCATCCAAAGTAGTTTCAGTGCATCTACAGTTATCATCAAGAAGAGTGTTTCAGGGTGCATTACAGTCAACGGGCCTTTTGACATTTATGCAGTGCTTCATGTTGTCCTAAGTGCTTTATTATCTGGAAAATATATCTCCTTTCCACTTCCCTCTCCTCCCACTTCTTCTCTTCCCTAAACCCTTCTCCTCTTGTTTGGTCTCCAGTCTATCACCACTGTAGATTGTAATGACAGTAATGGGTCACATTTCTGGACTTGAAGGATTTTCTCCTTCCCCCTTGATTTCTAATCTACCATGCTCTTTGAGCAACTGGTGTTTATCCGAATAAGAAGCGTCACACACTAAAAGAATACAGCTTGGTGAAAGAGACACGTTATATGAGTAGAGGACATTTGTTCATTTCCTGTTTGAAGGAAGTGAGTAGCTGTTGTGTGTTTCTCCTCTTATGTGCCCGCTCTGCAGGCTGCAGCTCGAGCTACCAGGCAAAGAGATAAGCCTATCTGGCACTTCTCACTGTGCGATTTTATGTCTTGTGTGTTTGTGTCTACAATGATCTCATTTAGCTGAAACAGTGCACCCTGACAGGGCTCCTGCACGATATGTCAACACTCACACAACCAAAATAAAATCAGCGCTCTAAGCGGATTTATGTAGCATCGGGTTTCTTTGTGACCACGTTTCCTTGGAAGCAGTGCTGGTGCCAAGTCTTCCATAGGGGCGTGTGCTAAAGGCATGTGCGGGGGTTCAACCCAGTAATGGGTGGGAGGCTGACTTGTGGGGACACTTATACAAAGGTCATTACATTACGTCACAGGCATAAGCAGCTAGATTTACACACAGGCAAGCAAATATTGAATACTACCACATATGTAAGAGGAGTCGACATTCACAAAATACTTTGGTGAACTTCTGTCATTTCAAGATCTACATTTATGCATTGATTACATTTTTGTATTATTTATATACATTTGATACATGATTTTCAGGGCCCTATCTTTGAGAAAAAATATAAAATAGATATTTCCACAAGTTTTTACCATCTGCAGCATAGCTATCAAAATGTGGGCTGCACAGGTATTGCTTAATTTTAGGGGTCAAGCTATAAAAATATAATAAATCATATTTAATGAAAAAAAGGGGGGGGAAAAGAGAGAAAGATGTCTGAAAAGGTTTCTTTTAGACTTCTTTGCAATAGGGGTTGGCCGCATGGTTCAACCATGACAAGGTATTATTATAGACAGCTTCTGGGCCAGAACAGGCCTGTTCCATAGAAATGGCCAACACCTTCGCTAGAAGGAAATGGACTAAAAATACAGATGTAAGGCATCATTGCCTTTGACAACCCAAGATGCCTGTGGCGGAGATGATGTAATTTAGCTCCATTCCACATTAATCTTGTTTTCATTTCCCATGAAGAGTCCTTGTAATGAGACGGTGTGCTTCCCAGGTCTTGTCCCCAGAACACTTATTTCTCCCAGACCTGCTGGAGTCTGCTAAAACCATCTCCTCCTCTGTGATTTGCCCTTTTAAATATTTTTATCACTGCTGCCTACGGCATTACTCACAAATAATACAAATTTGATTTCTCTCAGATTAACTGAGGGCCTGCTTATACCTACAGATGTTCAGAAACCATTTTGTCCTTCCTGATACCGATTCCATATACCTGAATCTGGATCTAGGCCAATACCGAGTACCGATATGATAAGGATGATGATGGAAGTAGCTAACAGGTGAGCCATCTCACGTCTTTTTCATCTCTGTTGAGAGTTGCACATGTGCAATACCAATCAAGCAGGATATACAGATCGGGTTGCGAGTGACACGTGTTGCTGTTGTTCCTGAGTAGCGTAAATGATGATATCAGATCTGTGCATAGACTCGCAAACCTGATCCGTCATTTTAGGCTGAATGGGAGGCATTTCCGATACTGGTATTGGTATGAGAACAGCTCTACTTATACCTTTCTGACTGCATCCTTTAAAATTAGTGAATAAGGCTGTCTTTTTGATGCCATTTTACTGGTAGATATTGGGAAGAAGGAGGGTATTTTTTGGGTGTCTGTTTGAGCTCAGCCTTTAGGTAAGTTTCCAAGCAAAGGAGATAAAGAGAAAGGGCAGTGTGCTACCGCTTAACTCTGTTACTCTGTCACAGATATCAGTGCACTGAGCAGCCCTGAGTGATTGTCTGGATATACGTGTACCTGTGTGTGTGTGTGTGTGTGTGTGTGTGTGTGTGTGTGTGTGTGTGTGTGTGTGTGTGTGTGTGTGTGTGTGTGTGTGTGTGTGTGTGTGTGTCATCGGAGGGGAAATCAGTGCAGAAAGATTTGCAGATTGCCCCGGGTCATATGTGCTGCACTGGTTAAGTGGACATCAATGATGCAGCAGCCACACACCCACACAATAGCAAGCACATCAAACCTCTTAGTTTCATCTGCTGAGCACCTGTAGTGAAACGGGAAGCCCTGCATCATTGATGGTCTTGTCCTGTAAAGCACTGAACTTGCTCGACCTGCAGGTAACGTTACACCCAGCAGTCGAGCGAAAACAATTTGTTAAAGTAAGTGCTTTAATCAGACTAAGTGACACTCGCATGGAATGTGCTTGCTTACAAGTAATACCGTTACAGAGTCCAACAGAATCCCTTTGGGGCCAGATTTTGATTACAGAGGTTACATGGTTCAACATAATTTCACGTGCAATTTTGCTGTCACAGATGATTTAGTATTTGTGTAGAAGTCTAAAGAAACAACAAAAAAAAAGAGCCATATTACATTTTCTGGAATTCAATTTTACACCCCATTACTCTGTGTCATTTGGTTTTCCTATAAAATACAGCGCTGTGGTGCCCGGAGGCAAGTACATTTGACATGTGTTTCACATGCTAATAATTCCAAAGACAGCGCAGATGAGTTATAACATAATTCTGCATACAATAATTTTACATGCACCTTTTCTACCAACGTAGATGACAATTTCAACAATAATGTAATATTAGTAATGCGATCTGTAATATAGTGGTTTCAGCAGCAAGCCTGTGAGCAGACAGACATCCGCTCCAGTGCCTGTGAAACTGGGAGATGAACCAAGTGTTAGTTCTCTCCTCCAAGATGACACCCTCAAACTGAGTCTCTAACCTCCCCAGTGACTGTGCTCTGTGGCAAACTACTAGACCGACTGTACAGAGCAACTTGCACACGAGAGTATGTGCATATCTGCAGCCCACCCTACCCTTGAAGCAACACCCCGAGGAACAATATATTCATGGCGATCTCGTCCCGTCAAACTAAGGCTAGCCGCTCATGCCGAGCTCGCTATTGAAAAGATCTGGGGGCTCTTGTTGGCATATTTGTGCACACTTTGTTTCTTCTGGTAGGAGAGTTATAAAACACAGAAATGAGTCATAAATGCAGGTAGCCTAGATACAGCAGATCTTCAGGATATTTGCTGGCCATGGGAGTTATTGCCTTCCTGGATCGCATGCCCGGGAGGCAGCAAGCCATGTAATATGTGTGGTTGCCCCTAGCAACAGGGCTGAGTGCAAAAAAATGTATATCAAAAACGGAGCATCACATATTTTAATACAGCAAGAGATAACATGCATATTTTTTAAAAAGATCTTTGGTTTGTGGTTGACATGTGGTGACATGAATTTTAATAGTGCCATAAAACCACCCAGAGTGCCTGCATGAACAAAAGGCTGAGAATAATTTAACACTGGCGCTCTAAGTGAAGTCTGCTATAGTCGGATTGGATTTCTACACATTAGTTCTCTTCTACTACTAAATGATATGATATGTACTATACCACATTATCCTTATATCTAAGGGTGGCAATGACAAATATCATTTAAATTAAAGTCTAAAATGTCCTTTTGTGGTGTGTTTCTTTTGCACTTTGCCTCGATGCTTTTGATGTTGTATGTAACACACTCAGAATTGCCTTGTTGCTGAAATGTGCTGTATAAATAAACTTGCCTTGTCCTGCTTGAAAAATATCTGTTTGGCCACAGGAAGTACAATAGTGGTGGGTTATGAGAGGTTTTGAAAGGAAACTGATATTTGGCTGTTGACACAACAACATCAACAAAGAAAATGATCTAAATTGAATTTGTTTTTACTTTTATCGTGTCAAGCAGGAATGAATGAGAAGCTTCTTGTACATTAATTAACAAAGATGCACTAGTGCGTTCTGTGCAACACATTACTTGGGAAACTGGGGTCACTGCAAAGCACAGATGTCAACGGTCATGAAAGACCCTCACTAATCTGAACCCAAGTACCTGCTCGAATCGAGAATCTCCCAGCTCAGACTATTTTCCGCTGTTACGGCTTCTGTGTCATTCGTGGCGTGCTCTATTTAAAGAGTCTGGGTTGATGATCTTGAATGACACACTGACATATCTCCAGTTACAGAGGCCAGGCTGTGCTGCTGCAACACTGAGAGGCTACGCATGCCTGGAAGGCAAGCAGGCATGTAAATGGAGTTTCACACTTAGCAAACAGGTAAGCAGTGACTAATGGCACATAGCTGCAGGCGACGAAGAGGCAAAGAACGAGAGACCTCATTAAATGTGTCACACAATCTTAATTGATCCAATAAAATACTTTTATTACTGTTTGTAACAGGAAACTACATAATATTGAGATGCTAAACTAATTAAAAACCAGCATTTGCTTGGTGTGCTCAGTAAATCTGGACTACTATTGCAACACTATCTGGAGTCTTCTTTTTCAAAACGCTCCCGGTGTGGTATGAAGCTGTGTGGATGACAGAACTACACTGGGTCGCAGCCAGAATGCAGCGCAGCGATGCCAGGTGTAAACCAGCTAGCGCTATTGAATCACGAGCACTCATGGTTAAAACGGCTGTTTTCGTCAGTCAAATGCATATTAAACCCTGTGAGTGCTATAGCTCATTTCATTCTGAAGATTAGGACTTTTCTAGTCAATATAACCTCACAAGAAAGTGGACGTGTCTGTACCTGCTATTGGACAAGGTAAACACTCATTGGTCAGTTTTTTATTGGTATAAAGAGTTTATTGGTAGGAGAAGAAACAATCATCCCAGCTTAATGTCTCGATTGGCTGTCAGTGTCGAGCCACGGGACGTCACACTGTCGATCTGCCTGCCTCCGGTGTCGTGCCACGGGATATCACACCGTCGATTCGGCCGCTTCCTGTGCAGGACCACGGGCTCCACACATTCCTGTCGTCTCGTTGGGGTTGAAATAAATCTGTATACCGGTTACTGTCTCCTGTGGTATTGCTATTGGGTCCTAGCCTTGAACTCCCGTGACAGACTGTATGTTTTTTTTTTTTTTTTGTTTTTTTTTTATAAATATGTCCAGTTTGGAGGAAAGAATATGGACTTTGATGGCATTATTGCAGGTAGAGCATAGTCTAAAGTTTAGTTATTTTTAAGTGGTTGGGAATAGTGACTCACTAAGTGAAATATTTAAATCATTGCAACATTAACATTGGACGAATTAAATCAGCCACCTGCTGCGATTCAATCATGAGTCGACTGAATTTAACATTTTAGTGGCCTTCTTTGAAATGATACACTGAGAGAGACTGAAGCTCTTCTTTTGAGATCTATTGAAACAAAGATGCGGAGCTTCTATCATCAATGTAATGTTTTCTTCTTTTTTTTTGTGAGTCAATTTGCTGCGATCCATATTTAGCTTGTCACAATAAAGAGGAATGTTTTTTTTTTTTGTGTGTGTGTGTACACTACAAAGAGAGCAAGAGTGATCAGAAAAGAGGCCGGCCTGGTTGACACCACTGCATAGATTGGTGACAATGTGCATGCACTTCAGTGTAATGACAGGAAAGGCACCTCCTCGCCAACAAACACGTGACAGGCAACAGCTGGGCTTTGGTTACTTACGTCTGTGTCGGGCCCCTTATCTGCCCCTGGGCAGCAGAATGTGACTAATTCATGGCACCTCTTGTGGACCACAAAACAGCAAACTGCAGGGAGACAAAAGACGAGAGGAGGCCGTTAGGAGAGGGAGAGAGAACAAGATGGGCAGAGGGACTCAGAGAAAAAGAAATATACAGACAGATGGAGACAGGCAGGCGACAAAAAGGAGAGAATATTAGAATACAGTGTATCATTGTCGATTGATATGTAAACAGACAGCAAAAAGAGAAAGAAATCTGATAACACAGAGGGATTGAAAAACCACTGATGTCTGGGCCAGGCTCTTTACCATGTGTCCAGATGGCCACTCCTGCCTGCAGGCTGACTGCTCTTATTGCACAGTACAGTGCCACCTCCTCCCTGACACGACAGGAGCTAAGGCAGACAGCGTGCACGCACGCACGCACAAACTTCTTTTTCCATGCACAAGAAGCACACTCAAATGCTGACACAAAACACATCCTCCAACTAAGACAACTGCTGAACATGTATTCACGTAGAACACATCAAGGCCTGCACACCTACTCGGTGTCAGAGCAATGTGTCATTATCATGCCGGGTCACTGGGTGCACTGTAGTCTGCAGCCAAGCAAGCAGCAGACTCAAAAATTGTCTGACACCATGACGAGACTGATAATTGTGCAAGCGGGCTGATATACAAAACAAAAAATGTATATTCTCACTGCTCTATCTCTGCATTTCCACCTCATTTGTTCACGAAAGATTTGTCGCCAAAAGTGTTATGTCTGCTCCTCTTTCCTTTTGATGGACAAGAGCGCCCCTCCCTTTCTCCCCAGGACTTAATGTTTTCAAGGCTGACGCTTGTGGCATGAGATGAAAGCATCTGAAATGGCGGTTTTCAACAGCCTTCACTTAGCACCGAGTGACCCTGAGTAGACTCCATTAGTGGTTTGTGTTGCATCAGTGATGTGATGCATTTTCAGAGACCGTGCTTGATTTTCACTTTCACGTCGGTTTCAGCAGCGGAGCAAAGTAATGCGCAGTGTCACTCTTGTTCATGCATCCACCTACAGATCACCTCTCGTCTTTCCACTGCATCCCTCTTAAACAGCTCCACCCAAACACAAATAGATGAGTGCTTGAGATGAGCTGTGATGGCCACTGTGGATGAACAGACAAAAGGGGAAAAAAGCCTCTAACAAAAACCCAGAATTCAGTCCCATGAACCCCCCAAATTAACAAACTAGTACGGCCTCGCGGCTGTGTTCCTCCAGCCCTACGCCAACCAGTCAAGTTTGCATCCATTTCTGTACAAAATGTCTTCACGTCATCATTTCATCCTATTAGATATTTGTGTGAAATTGTCATAATTAGCATATGGATTCTTGAGCTGTGGCCAAGAACGTGTTTTGTGAAGTCACAGTAACCTTTGACCACTAAAATCTGATCAGTTCATCCATGAGTCCAAGTGGACGTTTGTGCCAAATTTGAAGAAATTCTCTCCCCTCCACATTACGTTCATGAGAATGGTATGTACGTACAGACGGACGGACAACCCCAAAAACATTATGCCTCACTTTGCTGGCACGGAGACATAAAAAAAAAAAAAGGTTTCACCGGAATCAAACACCATCTGTTGTCACCGTTATCATCTGCACCACTCAAACTACTACTCCATTCATGCATTATGTATTGCTAACGGTTAAATACCCGTTTATGTGTCCTTATTCAGTCTAGAAGTCTGAATAATGATTTAGACATGCAAACACAGAGTAATAATGATGGTGCTGCTGTTAAGATTTTGGTACTTATTTTTGACTTCTAATCGCTGTTGTTTTGGAGTGAGTCAGACCCTCTACACCCATCCACCATCTGTCCCAGCCCCTAATATCATGAATAAGACAGATATTTATGAATGTAACACTCCATTAGCATAGCACATTTGTGTTATACATCGCTAAGAACACATATTCATTCAAAACGTTATTAGATTCTACTGAAAGGTGGCTCATAAATCGTGTTCATGTGACACATTATTGAGCAGTAAAAGTCATGACAAAGAGAATCATTTCTGTCTTTTTTAAATTGCACATTCTCATCAAAGAGTAGTTGAGTAGTCTGGGCTGCACATATTGAATTTTGCTTACATGTCTGCACTTACAGGCTTATGCATATTTTATACTGTATGTTATATTACATAAGGAGCCATTGGTCATCAGGTTGAAACTATACAAAAACTCACCGGTAAATAATACAGAAACGTTGTCTTTTCATGTTCATTAATGTAGCTCGTTGCTATACTGTTTCTGCACCACCTTAAAAAATGTAACAAGCAGCTCTGCTTGTTTGCTTGCAGCCACCTTTCTACACAAAAAGACAGCAATTGGCATTCTACGTACATACTCTGTCACATCAGGGGGGGGGTTTCCAGAAGGCTGCAAAGAAATCAATATTTATTCGCCCACAGCTATAAGTACTATTAGTGTTCAGCAGGGAATTGGCATTGTCAAACCCTGCTAGAAAAAATATGATGAAGCGTATGAGGATGTAATGCAATTTCTACAGTACATTTGTTATCAAAATACAGGAAACTAATTGGGTAATTAGATCTACCAGAACATGTAGACATGCAGTTTATTCGTTACATTGCATATGACATTTTTTCAGTCAAGGTTTTTTTGTTATGAGGGTAGCAGACACCCAGGTTTAACGGTGTCACAGACAGCAGTACCAGTCTTTCCAGAATTTGTTAAATGTATTTTTGATTAACAAGATTGGTGGAGGGTTGGTAGGATTAAACGTTTCAACTCTGATGTCGATGGCAGCATGCTTGTATAGTGCTCTCATATATAATTACAATATCCTAAGAATATTTGTAAAAATGTTGCTATGCATGGATTTAGTAAAATGATATATATATATTGAAGATTTAAGTTACGATGTGGTGTCAATGTTAAATGTTGTTATGGCACATGGATTTTTGAGATGTAAAAATGGCACTTCATATCAAAAAGGTTGCCGACCCCTGCTACAGTATACATACACACTACTTAACAATAAAAAGTTAGGGTTGTCAACATGTTGCTATTTATATGAACTTTTATGATGGCAAATCAATACAACCCTCACAGACAGGCATATCACACCACCACAAATCAACCCCTTCTACCCTGATTCCTCTTAGGAGCTATCGGTCAGTACGTCCAATGACCACAAACCAGACAGGTCATAAATCTCCTTGATTCACTACCTCCATAAATCATCCTCCAGTAAAAAGCTGATAAGAGTGTGAGTACCCTCGATTCCCACCAACACACGGCAGCAATGCTTATACCAATCCTTTGTCTTGTTTCTATCAATGGAGTTTGAGCTTTCATATGGAGTGCCAGTTTCCTTGCCCATTTAGCCGTCAATGCTCGTCAACAGTAAGCGAATTCTCATTGAAACTACGAGCTCTCCTTCTATTAGCACTTTCTTCACAGCGTTTCTCCCATGAAATGCCTACCAGATATTGGTGTATTCAAAATACTTCAAGGATGGCACAGAGTTTTTTGGAAATGTGGAAGTCCCCTTTTATCCGCATACCAAATTACGTCTTTTTGTTGCACGGCCTCTTAATCACGGTAGTTTGATTGATATTTTTCCCCAACAGCAGTCTGTGAAGACCCGCCCTACTCTGTCTCTGATTGGCTAGTACTTAATAGCGAATTTGTTAAGTTTATTACTGATGAACAAGATTGGTGGAAGGTTGGTAGGATTAATGATTTAAAATCAGATGTGGGCGTTTTCATAAAGATGACAGCCACTCTGCTCACATATATATTTACAATGTCATGATGATAGGAAAAATTGAATGAAGTGGATATATGAGGGAACACTACAATATATATTTACAATGTCATGATGATAGGAGAAATTGAATGAAGTGGATATATGAGGGAACACTAGAGTATGTTATATCAATCAATATTTTTTTAAGAGTATGTGAAAAAGACAAAAAAATAGGAAGCTACAGAGGTGGATTGCATCAAAGGAGGTCGATAGAGACCCAAGATGAAAGAGGTTGAAACGCTTCATAGTAACTGCATTACTGTCACTGAAATATTTACTCTATATTTTACCAGTAGTGAGTGTTAATAAGTATATTAATCAAGCATATTTATATTAGCAAATAATTAGAAAGCTACCGACTTACAACGCTTATAAAGCACGGCAGTAAGGCAGACTGACAACATCAGAGTTCAGGGTGGTCAGTTTCTATTAAAAGCTGTTGCAATTAGGAGCTGTTGCATTAGAACAGGGACTTTGGGAACTGACAATTTAATACAAAGTAATGAATGCTCTCAGAGTCTTGTACGGTTACGTGTGCCAGCTGAGAACTATTTTTAAATCCTGCAAGAAATGAGATTTTGGTGATATGAGGTGTTACACCTCTGACAACAGCGTAATCGCCTTTGAGGAAAGGACAGCCGCTAAGATGTGTTGTTTGTGGTGAATGGAGACCTAATAATTATATTTCTCTCTGGGTGGGATTAATTATACAGCAAATGAGAGTGTAATGAGGGTTTTCAAATCAATACTTATTGCCTCCTAGCGCAACAGACTACGAAATCACTTTTCTTCCCAAGATATATAGCTCAGACCCACTTTGACTCCCACTCTGGCAAATAAATTTCTTCCAGATTTTCTACATGTCAGAAGTTTGCTCGTAGGAGCAATTTCCTGAATACAGGCAGGAAATGAGAGGCAGTGATTTAATTCAACAGTTCTTGGGTATGTAAATGTGCCTTATTTCCAATATACCTCACTAAAAGAAAGGACTTGTATCGGAGAAAGCTTTTAGATCTAACTATCAAGAGGCCCTGCAGCACACTGGTTCCCCTAACAAAAGCCTCTCTTTCAGACTGGGTAGCTTTCATTATTTCCTGTGGTTCTTTTATCCACTTGAATGCCTAGACCATTTTCACCACTGTTGCCATACACCAACTCCACAGCTGTAAAAATTGCCGTGGAAATTGCTGTGATAAAGGTTTTTATTTGCTTCTTGGTATATTAATACATGGCTATGTTGTCATTCTAAGAGTGCTATTGGCAATCCAGTTGTCTGGCCGAAAGACACATTTAGTGTAAGATTTAGTGAGTAGTGTTCCTCCATAGTGTAAACCTCTAAAAAAAAACAGATAATTAAACTTCAACCAATCAACTGCCTGTTGCTGTTTCGACCACAGCAGTGAGCACCCTCACAGGAAGCATAATCATAAATCTCCGTCATAACCAGCCATGATAGGTGAGATAGGGGATTACATTACTATCTAGAAATGGAGACACATTTTACAATTGCAATTTTGGGTGAATAAATGTGGGTCAAAATGTGTCAATGTACAGAATATTTTTCTGAAAGTATTAGGTGTCTGAAAGATCTCAACATGACTGTTATAGCATATATGACAAGACAATAATCCGTTTTTACCCGTGCCAATGGCATCATGGCTCTATGGATGGCAATGTCGGTAGCTCCACCACTTTGGTCAAGACTGAAATATCTCGGATATTAGATGGGTTGCCATGAAATGTGGCACAGACATCCATGTGTAAGTGTAGTGTATTATTTATAAACCATGAGCAAAACCAAAAAACTAACCCTAAAACTAACAATGCTCCCGAAGCCGTCACCTGCAGCGGACAAGGCTTCAGCAGCATCTGCAGTGATGTGCAAGGTAAACAATACTGAGGTGGCTGCCTCACCATCAACACCATCTTTAAAGCCTTTTCCACATGATGACTCTCTATTCTACTCTATCATCCTAACTTAGGGGAATGGATATTAAAGCTGACAACACTGTGCATCACTGCGACAGGAGCCAGGGCCAATGTACATTCATCATCTTAAGTAAAACAACGGCAGAAAATAAAACATTAATAGAGACATCATTATACTTTTTGATCCATTCATGCTTGGACTTGGCTCTAACATCCATATATTAAGTAAAAAGGGCTACCGTAAATTGATTAAACTTCTTCTCCAAGTCTCTTATAATGACATCCATTTAATAATAAATAACAGTGATCTCAGTATAAATCAATAAACCTTGTGATTTAAGAGTCTGCATTGAGGCTTTCATTGGCATAAATAGAAGTGCATTAAGTAGAGTGACTTGTTTTACTAAAGTCACTTTAATCAAGCAGCATTTCTTTCACCAGTAGCTACAGCTATATTATTCAAATTCAAAATAACAAAAGGCAGAAGTTACCAACAGGGCGACTTAATTATGTTTCGTTTATGTTTGCTGTTGTTTTATACTGCATTCTCTCTAGTGATCATGGAAAGTTAAAATATAGTTTGTTGTAGTTATGTTGAGATAACAAAAACAAGGAGGCCAGGAAAGAGACATAAAGAAGCACATTTCTTTAGGTGAATTTGTCTGGGAATCTTACATATGCAGTTTCTTCACAGTCACTGCTCTGTGGTCAGCACATGTGACTTCCATTCGTCAAGTCTCACGCCTACACTCCTCCCTCCCTTCAGGCGCGAGCGCCACCATAATTGAGTAGTACTGTGTCAGGTGCAGACGTAAGGACCGTAATAAACTTTAAAATAATGGAGTAATTTGATACCTACACCAACATTTCGCCTGAAAAAGCTAACTTGTCTGAGAAAAAGTTGTTAGTATGTTCCATGATCTGGATGCATAAAAAAAGCCAACGCTAATGCCAATGGTAAAAAAAAAAAAAATCAGCCATAAACATCACTTATTTGTTATAGTTAGCAGGCTACAAATGTTGAGTTCACTCGGCTAAGGGGAAGTTATCTGGAGAAATTCGCCATTTAACCTGGTCCACTGTTTTCCAGTCATGCATCATGTGTTGAAGTTAAACACCACAACTTGTACTGATACGTGGAGTATGACGGAACCTGCCCCAGTTTCTCACTGATATTTACACTTTACACACAGCTATGTAAAGGGCAACGTCCTCGTCATAAACATGTTAAGAGGCTGGACCGTCTTTTATTGTGGAGTGGAAGGTTCAGCCCGGCCTTTGATTTGTCATGCACATCACCCACCTACTGCACAAAGTGTTTGCTACTTATGAACAAACAGTTCCAGGGACAGAGCCCAACAGTCCAGCACAGAGCTTTTTACATTGCACTTTAAATGCCCACCTTCCTATATTAAATGTTAAGAATGGCACGGGCATGCTGGGACAAAGCAAGGGTAGTTTCCAAGGAAACAAACCATATTGAGGTTATTGAAAGAAATTAAGGAAACCAGCTAACAGCAAGAATTGAAACCTTGGGCAGGAAACTGAATGGAGCCACAGTCCTTGGACCGAGGAAGACCAATTTTATGTCCAATGAAGTAAAGGGTCCAATAAATATTTTTCTTTGTATACATATACAAGTGAAAATGTAAATAATGGTGCATAAATTCTCAATTGACAGTGACCTGGCCTGTTTTTACAGAATAAGTATCATAAACAAACCATTAAACGAAAACATGGATCATTTCTGAACATTAAATTCTCTCAACGATTAAAGAGAAAATAAACAAAAAGCCCAAGGCTGCTGCACTCACACTGACTAGGAGGCTAACCTTGCAGAAATACATGAAAATATACACACAGAATCAGGCCATTTAATTGAGTAATGACCCGTTAACAAAAGTCAGAAGACAGATGATTTACAGTTAGTGGTATTTGCGCGCTAATGATGTGCACTGATGAATGATGATGAATTCAAAGAAATATTTACCGTATTTAGTGGTAATATAATTCAAAGAAGCCATCTAAACTAATCATTTAGTCTAGGACATGTTTTATAATGCCATGGGAGAATTTCTAGCTCTGTCCAATCCCATTTTAGTTCATATCCATAGTATCAGCCATTCAGTGAAACGGGGCTTGAGCTGCAGTCAGTAATTACGCTGTTTATAATCACTGTGCAATGAAACTGAGCTCAAGCACTCCAACAGAGAGTCATTCAGGTTTCGGCTTGGTCTCTGGACACCATTACAGAAAATTGTTGGCCATAAACACTAATTAAATATTGAAACTTCCCATCTAACAGTTCTGGCAGAGTTGAATGTCTTTGCTATGAGAGCGGCCGAGGCTGATCTTCTTTATTTCATTATTACTGCACTATGCAATTTCCAGATAGGCCTTTATGTAACCACGGTCTAAGAGGAAAAAGTTAATTTGCTACAAATACAAAAGCTCTCTTTCAACTGGACCTCTTTAACACTGTATATGTATCTTAAAACACTGACGAAGCTTGTGGGCTGTAACCTTGCACAGACTGAGTTGGACAGACGAGTGTGTGGGAAAATTTCAAAAGTATTTTTTCCGTGCATGCAAGTGTTATATATGCAAGTTGTCTTAAAGACTGAGGTCTAGTCTTGCTCGTTTACAAGACTGACTTCGTGCCACACACATCAACTCCCCGTGCTCTTTTTGAACATTTACACATAAGATCCAATGAAAATCTACCCTTATCATAGTTAAATACTCGCACAATGTTCCTAAATAAATGTCTCCACAAGGTCAATTTCAAACCCTGATCTAGTCCAGCTGATCAGGTTCTGTATTCAAAATAGCAATTATGTTCCATCTGTTTTCAAAAGCTCTGGATTTTAGTGAAGACTATGGGAATAATAAAAAACAAAACAATGCTTAGCTAAGGAAACATTGATTGCTGATTGTACAAGTGAAAATCATAAAAAAAAAAAAAAAAAAGCAATATGCGGTTTCTTTGCTGGTAATTGACAGATAGTGAGAAGGAGTCTTCTGCACACTGCACAAATAATGGCCACTTGTGGGGGAGAGCGGTCAAGAGGCATTGCATGTAATGGAAGGATGTGGATTGCTGCCTGCACAAATTACACATTGGGCCCTCCAAGGGAGCCCTTGTAGGTATAACAATTAGAATCAGCCATAATGGCAGACTTCTGAGTGGCAGGTAGGACAGCTGGTGTAAAGGGACTGCTCTGAGGTGAATGGTGCTCTGTGCACATCAATCATCTTATTCTCTATTCAATCGGAAGCCTAAAATGGCAACGGCAATGGAAATGGTGGTGGTGGGATAACGTTCCTAAAAAAGGTCAACAGCCAGCACTTGTGAGCAGGCCATTCATCATCTATAATAGAACTAAAGAAAGAAAATCTGTGAAAGAAAAATCTACAGCAGTTTTCATTCCGGTGGTTACACAGGGCTTCACAATTGTAAAACACACATAAAGACAAACAATGAAACCAGGGATGTTAATGATTCATCTTTTCATAATTCAAAGACTAATCTGTGGTCAGGAGGTCAGAGCAGCCCACTCTATTTTTCTAACTGATGCTAAGTATTTGTAGGCTACAGCCCTTTTTTGTTGTTACAAGCACCAACAGAACTTACACTAACTGTGATTAGGAAATTGCCCATGTCAGCGGTTTAAATACAGCTCTCAGGAAAAGAGAAAACATGTATTTTGTATTTTATATGCTTTGAAAGACGAATTGATTATCAATCGTTGACGTGGTCAATGAGCATTGAGGACATTGCTGAATGTTAGAGGAGACCGAATCTAATCATGGCAGGCAAGGGCAGGTCTTATATTCATTATCCATCCTGTTGATTGAACTTAGTGATCCTTACCGAGGACACAGACGGGTTTATATGCAGTGGGCTATTTTGCATGCTGAATTGTGACTCATTTTTGTGTGCGCGTGCGTGTGTGTGTCTGAGTGGACAACATACTTAGGATTCTCCTGAAGATGCTGCGGATCTCTGCTAACAGGCTCTTTATGAATGCCTGACTAACTCCTTTGAGGTAAAGAAAGCATATTAACAGATAATAAAGATCTCCTTGGACAAAACAAAATAACCAGTGTGCAAAAAATACACAAATTGAAAGTGTGTGGGTCTATAATCTATATGGAACAGAGGTGGTTGTTGTTTTCATGGCATCTAAAACACAGATGCAACTTTAAATTATTGAAGAAAACTACAGCAAAAGTTCGGGATGCACATACCTCCATTGGCATCAAAAATGAAGTGAATGAACAAAGGAGGTGGAGGAATGAAACTGCTGCGCTCAACACTGGATTAGAAGTAGACTGCACACCCACAGGAACATCTTAATGCAGAGTTAACGTGAATGTTCAGAGAGTTGCTGCCTCTCTACATTAGCTCTCCTTCTCTGGCATGTAAAGCAAAAAGCGTATGTGTCCTCAAAACAACCCCACTGGCTGATCCAGGTGAGCCATCGTCACGGATCTCTCTTCACTGCCGGCTCTGTTTGTTTTGATGCAAGGTCAAGTGTTACATTTACATATAAACACAGAGAAAGACAGGTCTAACAAGTCTGAGCATTGGTGGATTCAAGAATGAGAAATCACCCGAAATACCTGACTCACCTGGTACACGTGAAGCTGAGAGACTGATAGTAAACATGATCAATACTACAATGGACAAATGGATTTTTTTTTTCACCACGTAAGGTCGTATCTAATAAATGTCATGATCGTGTAGGGGTGTAACGGATCACCAAACTCACGGTTTTTATCATGGTTTTGAGTCATGGATCTGATCAGCACGAAGAAAAGGGGGGAGAAAGTACACCTTTTAGAGATGCCCCCATCACATTTATTTTGCTGCCGATACCGATAGCTGATCATTGATCAGCTATATTGGCTGATAGCAGATCGTTTTTGTTGTCGTTATAGCAGCTGATATTTGAGGCTATATACAGATTTTTTTCCACCAGTCTCGAAAAATTATTTCAACCTTCCCGAAGTCAGTGTAATCCATCAAAATGTCTAAATGTTGTCCTTTTACTTTGTAGTAGTCATCCAGCGGTTATTTGCATAAAAACGCACAATTCAAAAGACAAACGGGTCATAATTCCCTCTTAAATATCTATTTTGTATTCTTGTTCTTCCTTGAACAACTGTATTTATTTAAGTTTCTCACCAAACAACATTCTACAAGATTACATTTGAACACATCATGATAAAGTAATAATTCACCTTCCCCCAATATTCATTTACTGAACAGAGGATGAACGCATCATAATGTAACTCAATGGAACCGCCGTACGTTAGCGGTTAGCTCCGGTGCTGCCTGCGCTACTAGCGCTCCTCCTGTCGATTTCAACACTGATTTGCTGTTCACTTTTTAACATTATCAGGATCTGCGACTAAAAAACATTAAAGCTGATCGCCTGACCGCATTTTTTACTGAATGTTGGATAGAACTTTATTTCCCACTATGAGGGTTAAACTGTGTAACTAATCCGCGGCTCACAAGCAACCGAACCGTGAGACATTTAAAAGCAGCAGTCAGGACAGATCTGTTCGGTAGTGTGAACAGCTTTTTAAAAAGGACACAAGCCCACTGGGTGTGAACATTTGTTCTCCCGTGAAGACAGCTCGGAGAGCCAGAGACCACTCTCTAGTGGGCCTGTGTGGAAGATTGAGGATGGACGAGGCTGTCCTCCTCTTTAACGACCCAACACTTCAGTCAAGCACATCAGTGGATTAACCTGACCTGGCTTTGTGCCAGCTCTCACACTGTGTCTCCCCAACCACTTCAGCTTCTGTGGCTACGGACATTGTGTACAGTGAACATCCCTGAGGACACTGTGTGATGCCACAACTCAGTCATGCAGGCTCAAAAACAGTCCTGGGCTCCAAAAAAAAAGACAAAATGAAATGTTTGCTGGAACGCCAATGGTATTAATTAAAAATTCACCGGGATTAAAAAAAGGCTAAATCCTTTTACAGCATAGCCAAGATTTCAGGGACGGCTTCATAAAAGCGTAGCAGTCACAAGCTGTCCCAACACTGTTGTTGGAGGGAGATGGTCCTGCCTGGCTTTGACAAAAAGAGACAATAGTGAAGCAGTGCAGCTTCGCCAGCAGAGGTATCCAATTGGTAAGCCCTGAAGGAATGTGAACTGGCATTTTTACATGCTTGAACAAAGTTACTGTGGATTTGCCAATCATTCCTGAAGTTAGTATTTTTGTGCTTCAGTTTATATCTGCAACTTCATGTTGAATTGCTAAGAGGAGCCTGGAGGGACTTGTGAGTGACGGTACTGGCCAGCTGTGCGATTATGAGCGGTTTGGATCCCAAATATAGCAGAGCATGAGAACAGGATCAGGTAGTCTCCAAGGCCACCTTACAGTGTTGCATTGAGCTCCCTGGTCTAAAAGACAGTACGGTATGTCCATGAGCAGCCACATCTTAGTTGTCCTGAACCAGACTGGTATGAACAAGAAACCTCGTCAGCACACTCCAGATATTGAGCGTCACCGACTAATATCTTTTCTTGTAAAATGTCAAGTGTAATCCGTAAAACTGGTGGGGACATTTCCCGACTGTAGCATTCCAGTAATAAATTGCTATTTGCAATATCATACTGCATCAAGTAATCCACACAACCAGCAGCTCTTCCGTGTGAGTATCTTACAACCACTTTACCCACAGCAATAAATATGTTTGTCACGAAATGTAGTCCTTTTCTGGTAAAAACAAAAAAAGTATAAGAAATGATGTCCCTAATGGATCCGGATAATAACTGCTGACCTCTCTTCCGTCAATTATTCTGGAGAATATAACCCACTGCATGTCAAGGACAGTGCTGAACTCCTACCTCACTCTACTACAGGATGACCGCATCTTGATCCGGAGCTCTACACTGAACCTAGTGAACCGTGACAATATGAGCCCCTTACACCTATCTATGACCTCACACACTTACACACACTCATCCTTTATGATTTATAAAACAAGACCAGCCAGTGGAAAAGCAAATCCTTCATTGTTCATCTTGAAAATCTTCAAATGACTCGTCTTTCTGAGAGATGAAAGAATGTATTTTTAAGCACAAGCTGCTGCAGTGTTTCTAAGGAGGATCTCGTACCAACCCTGTAGCCTTCCACCCAGCAGGCTCAGAGGGATGGGCCCAGCTTCCTGTTTCAAGCCTCAGGCTGGCACGAGGGGAGACACAGCAGCTGGCTTCTATTTGGGCAGCTTTTCCACGGCGTACTCACAGGTTCTTACATTTACCAAGCATGCAGATGTTTTTGTTTTGTCCAAACTTATTTGAATAGACTGAGAATGTCAAAAAACTTGACAATACAATGATACAATTGCCCTCTGAAAGGAGAAGCATGCACCACACATGCTTGACTGCTACCTATTGTAGGACAGGGATGATGTCATGCTGTAATATCCTCCATTCTAACCATCTAACAAATGCAGTCGGACATTCTCATTCGTCATTCTCATCACAGACAGAACATGTCACGCATTTATAACCCATTCTTCACTTGTTGATACATTATACATGCTTTCATTTTGATCATATCCTTCAATCCGAGTATGTTTTACCATGAGTCTAAGTTTTCTGTATTCAGAAATGCTGCAGGCAAATGTGCATCATTTGTAGCCAATTAAAATGACAATGAAACATATACAGATGGGTGTACGATGTTTTGCATTCATTGAAAACTAACTTTGCTGCACCAAAATTTAGTTCTAAACTACACTGAGGGAACATGTTAGTCCTAAAATATATACACTGACAGAATACTATGAAGTGCGAACTGTATTCAGTCTTTAAATGAGTAAACTTGCAAGCAAGCTTTCTCTGGCTGAGATTTTAAGCAACTGATAGGGTCGCGTTTTAACGGGATTATAAAGAGGCAGGGCTAATCCAAAACACAGCTAGCTAACTCTCTGCAGGACAAGGAAAGCACACTCCAGGGAGGAAAGAGGTGACGTCTACAATCGCAGCAAAACAATGTGTTTAGTCACCAAAAGCCAATTCAGTTGTAGTGTTGTGGAGAAAATATATGTATAATTGAGAGTGTAAAAAACACAACGACAAATCAAAAACGGAGCAGCCTTGTAACTCTGGCAGACCATTTTCTGCATACAAACAGATTTCTGCTTTAATTTACATTTTGGGAAATTAATTTGTGTACTGTGTGTGCACGACACTACACAATGTTAGTTGGAGAGAGCAACTCAAAACGTGTGTGAAGATAAAGTCTCACCGCATTTTTTATTTCAGCATTTCTTTTATTTAAAAGGATAAATTTTTATCCCTTTCAATAATTCACCGCCGTGCGCTGACATTTATACCCTTCCATAATGGGTGACATCTTAACACAGTGACACAGAGGGACACCTCTGTATCATGAAGACACACCAGTGTGCCGGACAAAGACGGTGTTAAGGTTGCGCTGAAAGTGGCCCTATGAAATTCATTCTCGAAACCATTCAAGGATTTTTCCGTAAAAGCCAAAACCGAGACATCAATAGCACATTGACTGGAGAGAAAGCCCCCTGCAGCTAACATTTTAACTGGCGCAGTGGAGGACAAGGAGACCATTTTAAATGGTGTTTTGACCCTGGTCATTTTCAGGGGGTATTCACTATTATTTCATTTTATTGTGTTGTATGCATTCTGTCTATTAGGTAAGAGGCACTAAATAAGTGTGGTCTGCTTCTGATCATACATTAAATTCCTGCAGGAGCACTTTAATTTCATCCCTATACTTACTGTGTATTATACATTATTTATACCATATTCTATTATAACTTCACTGCAATGTCTTTTCCAAAACCCTGGAGGAGTGAAATGTAATTGAGTGCAGGGTAATAATGCTGGTATGGGCTTTAACAGTCTGTTCTAATTTAGAATCACACTCCTCTGAGGCACCGTGTTCACTTTTGGCGTGGAGTTACTGTTGATGAAGTGCCGGGGCGGGAGAGATATAAGCAACAGGACGTCAGCAGGGGCTTTCTCATTTATCTGCTCATCTAATTAGTCAGCTTGTGTCAGCTTAGGAACCGTTTCAGTGGCGGCCGGTTTTCAAGTATCAAGTTAATCAGAGGCTTAAGGCAACACTGCTGTAAGAACGGGCAAACACCAGGCTGCTTTTGGATGAATGACAAGGTTTATTACGGGGGAGCGCGAAAGAAATGAGAGCTAATGGGGGTATAGACAGACAGATGGGGCTTGGCAGTGTGGGGAAAATAAAAACATCACAACATTTTTGACCACATACTTCGCTGTGGTGATTGTGACAATATTGTAGGATCGACCATTGGTGCTTATATAATATTTTTGATAAATAATCATCAGTAACGTGGATATAATTACTCAGTGGTGAAAGGCGAATAACAGAAGAGTTAGAACATTCTGGTCACTTAACTGCAATGCAGCATTTATAACCAGGAAAAGACAGCACTTATGCCATATTACGATATCCAAAATCTAAGACGATATCCAGTCTCATGTCAGGATATCAATATAATATCGATAAATTGCCCAGCTCTGCAGACACAGAAATTAATTTGATGCTTTCTGCAGTTCTGTGATTCTGCAAAAGACAACAAAAGGCTGATCTCAAAAGCATAAAGCAATTAGAAAGAATCCTTGAGACATTGTATTGAGGCTGAAATTGGACCCCACAACCTTCAATTGTAAGGTCAGACAATAACAACTCAGGGCGAGACGGACTATTAAAGCCTCTGTAAGGTTGTAATAATATAATATGACTTACACTTGTAAATAAGGAATGTCTATTTATAAATTGCGATACTTAAAAAGGATGATTAATAAGGAATAGTGAGCCTTATGGGAAGGAGTATGCGTGACATAGAAGACAGCCACATTGAGTTTCTTACTTAGACTTAGTTCAGGTATGCATGGAATGAGATACAGAGAGGGGGATGGATACTGAAGTCTCCAAGATGAACACAAAGGGCAATAAAACAACTCCACTTGAGGGGGGTTGGTGTGCACAATTTTACGAGAGGGTGGAGAGATGACTTCAAGTGCCGGTAAGCCTGGGAGAGGCGATACACCGACTAACCAATCCGAATGCTGATTCTAGCCATGTGAAACTTTAGCCGAATATATGTTGTAAAACTGAGCCAATGAGAGGCGACGATGCACATTTACATTGGACTATATTACCAAATGTACTGGTCAGTTCGAGGCTCTCTTAGGTCAATGCGCAGACAGTTAACTCTCTTCAGGCTGCTTTTTTAAAGGCAACTGTTGAAAGGCTGTGGCCTGCCATTGGCTTATGAACCCTCAGCTGAGGATTATGCACTATATTGCCAACTTTTATTAAATAGATTTTTATTATAACTTACTGAATCCAGAAATTCTCTTCCAAGTCCGCCCAAAGATTTTGAACATTAACACCTCTCATCAACGCTTACGGCTCCCAAATTACATTTGACAAGAAGAGGTTCAAATTACGGGGACCAGCCTTTTAAAACAGCCAGACAAGAAAGGCTGGATGTGCTAATTGATCTATTTTACGGAGGAGTGAAATCTATGCAATGGCAGAGTCAGATCTACAGCCTCTCTGCTCTGAAAAATAACACCGCAACATCACACCAGAGCTCTAACCAGTAGACAGCAGCATAATACACAGATTAGACGTGCAGGGATGCAAATATATTTCCAAAAGTAAGATTAAAAATACTGTAAATTAGAGGAATATATTTTACTAGGGCCGTTTTTTTTCCACAATAATCTGCCTCAGCGTAAACAGAATTATCTTAATGAGCAGAAAGCACAGCAAGGATATCAATAACTGCGATATGAGCAAAGATGCCCCCCAACCATGGCCGTCACTGGCTGTTGCTGCATCCTAATGGAAACTAACTCCACTATTGACTTATTGGCTCAAATGGGAGTGACGTAGCCCTGAGACGTGAAGCACTGAGGCGTCTGCCCTCATTTGCAAGTTCTCTCCATCTTCACAGTCTGCGCTGCCGACGCTTCGTGCACAGTAGATCTTTTCCAGGGGATCTATTGCTGCATATGGAGCCAAATACATCGATTTCTGATAAAGTCCCAGCAGTTCCTGGTATTGCTCTAGGGTATAAATCACACTCGACGACAGAACAGGCTAATGAATAGAAAACGCTGGGACACCGTTTCAGAGAAAAATAGTTTTTTTTATTTTTATTTTTATTGGCAGTATTGTGGGATTTCATTACTTCCAACGCCCCCAGATTGCCGGCAAACACTTCATTTCTGTCAGCTGAGGCCAGGATGCAGAATAACTCACAGGCGTGAAAGCAGAGCCTATGGGTTTGGACTTAATGATCAGGCAAATTAAAAAATACCACTGTTTAAAATAGGAAGTAGACATAAAAGGAGCTCCATTACGTGGTGAAACCTCTCGCCTTAATCTGGCGTATGACAGCCAGATCTCTACTCTCTTCATCTCTGCTGTAGAATCTTTCTCTCCACAGAGGATTCCTCTGGAGTGTAGAGGGCTTTGTTTTGTTTCTGCCTGCATGCACGCTGTGATAGATTTGCCCAGGGTGTCCAAACCCCCACTCTCCTGAGAGACCAGGCATTCCCACCCATGAGGATAGCGAGCCAGGCAACAGCAAGGACCGACATTTCACCGCTCCGCACAGCAGCCGGGACCGATGTACTACACAAATATTAGTGTCGGTCCAGAGAAGAGTACAAATTCTACTTGTGCCCATTTGAAACCAAGCCAGAATAGAAGCAGACTCACAGATGAAAACACATACAAAGATGCAGATGCATGCACACACTGACACACAATGGTTTAAACCTCTCCATACTCCCAGGGGGTCCAGCATTGCAGGGGCTATAAATAATCATGGGAGATTACTGGGTGTGGTGGCAGAGCCTGATTCATGACACAACCTTTATCAGCGGGTAAACACTGCAGTGGCTGTGCATTAAGCTACAGATGACCAGTTAAAGTAAAAGCTTCGGGGTTACTTTGAAGCAAACAGGCTGAGGTGCAGGTCCACGTGAGGTTAAAGAGGATCCTTCACACAATGAGGATCGGATTAATTTTATAAAAATTTAATCCACTGCCTATTATCCCAGGTACAGAATGTGAAATGGTGACTGTTCTAATCATAGGGCTTCATTCTTAATAAATAATCGCGCCACACAATAACTCAACTCTAATTCAAGAAAAATGCTCCGTTTTGGGAGTTAGTGAGACAAAAATCTCATCAGCATATCACATTTAGTTATGCAGACTAATTTTACTGTTACACTGCAGGTGGTGTAGGTGTAGCTGAAGAACCGAGACAGTGTGTTATAGCTCCAAATGTCAGCCACGTTTTAGCAGAACTTTCAGTGTGCATGCCTTCGGCCTCATAACCTCCACAGGGAGGCAGGATTACTGAAAGAAAACTGGCTCGATTTTCATGAAACCTGGTGGAAGGGTGTAGCTTGAGCCAAAGAAGACCTCATTACATTTTAGAGAGGATATGAATCACAGTGCGGATCCACATATGATTTTTTTTATTACTGAAATGGCCTTGGCAAAAGTTTGAGTCCTCTTCTAGTTTATCATCTGTTCATGTGTCATCATGTGTATTTTGTGTATTATCTGCAACATTCTCCAAAAACATGAACCTAATAACAAACAGCGCCTTGGCATTGTTGGATTTCATATTAATATGTAAATATTAGCATTCAGCATTCAGGTGTCACTCAACATCCCACTCCACATCTTTCTCCACAGACTGAGCCCTGAAGGCACCAAAAGTTGGCACGGTGTGCACGTTTGCTGTTAATCTAATTAAGACAAGCCTGATTTAACTAGTTCAATAAAATTATCTTAACTAACTTAACTCACATTTTCCGGAAGTACTGCACTGTCACACACTGGTAGTATGTATTGATGAGATACTAAATCAAGACAATCTAACAGGCTCGAAGACGTGACTCTTAAACTCCCTTAAAAAAAAGGCCAAAAGTTTAGACGAAGCACAAAACTGGAAGTTATTTTGATGGATCCATATAGTGCTGCATTAATGGTACGGTTAACAATGAATCAGTGGGACAGGTATACCAAATTGCAGGTAACCATAGCAACAGTACTTCTTCTTAGGGGAGTAGTTCAAAATATTGGGAAATACACTTGTTTGCTGTCTTGCAGAGTTAGATGAGAAGATTGATACCATTCATGTCTGTAAATACGAAGCTACTGCCAGCAGCTGCTTAGCTTAGCATAAAGACTATAAACAGATAGGCTCTAAGGTAAGAAAAACATCCGACTAGCACCTCTAAATCTCACTGAGTACCACAATATATCTTGTGTGTTTATTCTGTAAAAAACACTAAAGTGTGAAAACGTCACATTGCCGTGTTACGAGGCGGTTATGTGCTGGACTATTCCTTGGCCCAAACGCAGAAAATTGTTATAGTCTTGTTGTCGCCGTGAGGTTGCCATGCAAACAGAGCAGACTCCAGCAGAAACGTTTACATGTATCTCTTCAGAGGTATTTTTACAGCTGAAAGTCGCAGTGAAATGGAAGTTAGAGCAACTTTAGCTTCTGTACTGAGTATTCTCCAGTGAAGCGGATTCAAATCAAATCCATCGCATTTGATTGGGCCGCTAAGAAGTGGGCGGGCTTAGAATGTAGCTACAGAGGAAAGTGGCTGATTGGATTTTGATATAAAAGTAAAATTTAATATTTATTTAGCTTACTTACTTTTTTTGCATATATTGTTCAATATGTGTACAATATGACCATGGATGGGATCTAAAATGGTTAAAAGGGCATGTTACATTTCTTCTCGACTTTAATTCACCAAGCTGTAGGTTAAATTGATTTTAACCTACAAAAATTAACAATAATCGAGTCTGAGCTATCTCTAAAGAAAATACCTAACTTGGTTTCATTTTTATTTGAATTGTTGTAACTGGTATATACATTTGTGTAAAGGTGAAAAAAATTAAATATTAGTAGGCAGTGTGAGGAGCACTGACAGAAGTCTAACCATTAACATGCTGCATATTTTTCATTAGATAATGATCAAGAACCGAGGCATGATCTACCATGAGCAATTTTTTCCACCACGGTGTAAATGTCAGTAATGTGATACGATCATGAAGAGAACATTCTCATTTCAGGCCTGAGAGCCACAAAGGCGGAGAAACGTCAACAGGTGGTGACACTAGACAAGGTCCCTGGATTGCAAATCAACCGAGTGATTTAAGTTTGCACTTCAATGAGCAGACAAACACAGAGCAGGGTATTTTAAGTTCTGCCAGACGGACAAAGTGTCACATCAGAAACATTCTAATGTTTTGCATCATGAGCCACTTTGAACTCTGCAAGCATATGAGGATGAAAAAAAATATTTGAGATGGAAATGGATGGAAAGATTGAAGAAGCAGAGAAACGGACCGGTGACCTGGAACAGACAAGGTGAGCGGGAGAATAAAAGGCAGCATGAGCGCAAGTTAAGTAAGAATAACTGAGAGGCTGAGCACAACAACTCCGTGACCTGTGAAAGAAAAGGAGAACATCGTAGAGTATGTGGGAGGAGGAAGAAAGAAAAAAGAAAAGAGATAAAGTAGATGGAAATGGTAAAACTGGAATATGGGAAAATAAAAGCGGCAGTGACTAATGAGAAGAAAGATAAAACTTTAATGTCCCCTGTGGTTGAACTGAGAAAGAAACTGAAAGAGCCCGGAAAGGAGGCGGGGAAGAGAAATTTACAACATGCCATCACAGCTTAACGTTTCAGCTTATGGTCGCCTCATTCAGACAGTATTTCCTCTGTCCCTCCAGCTCCCTCCAGCTCCCTGAGCAGCGGTCAGCTGGCCAGAGAAACTGCTTATTGTGGTTCTCACAGCCTGCAGTCAGATAGGACATTATTCTCCACTGAGTGGGCCTGAGTGTGTGGGTGGGTGTGTGTGCGTGTGCGAATGTGTGGTGAGGTACACACCACGGAGCTGGAAATGCTCCAAGATATCACTACAGCATTACTGCCACTTACATAACTCTCTTTCTTATTTCCTCTCTCTTTTTCTTTCAAAATCGGAGTTGTTGTTTTTTTTTTGTTTTTTTTGTGTCGATCTGACAGCGGGTTCATCTCCAGCATCTCGCACGACGCGTCGACTTCATGCTTTTCACTGTCACACCAGCAAGCGGCAAATGCCAAGGCAGCAAGAGCTCTAACAGTTACTCTGTGGTTTTTCAGAAATTGAATTAGCCCACAGAGGCAAAGGGAGCGCAGCAATGGGGAGGCCGCCTCACAGCGCACTGCTGAAATCAACCACATCCTCTGTCAATGTTGCAAAACAAAAAGTGGAGTAAGGAAAGCAGGTCTACCGATGCAAATGACGAGCTCACATGAATGTGGGGCCTTGAAGGCAAACAGCCCCGGGCTCATGTTTGCTTTTGACTTTCAGGTGCCACATATTGCTTTTCCACACCTGAACACAATATGGACTTGTATTATAAGTAACCGTTTAATATTTAAAGCCCAGTTAATATTTAATCAAATCTAATATAACTGAGGAAATTGATTGAGTGTATTACCAGATACAGCACTATCCACTTACATATATCTGACTGGATTTTAATTCCCTTAGATCACAAGATGTGAAAGGGAGCAGACAAGGGCAGATGGGAAGCAAAAAAAAACTGTTGACTTAGAAACTTTTAGTACCCAACAGATTGCATTAAGGTCTGCCAACATGGGCATATTTGAGCCATGTCAGTTCAGAGCAGATGATGGATGAGCTGGGCAATTTGAACTGTGCATGTGTGTGCGTGTGTGTGTGTGCGCGTGTGTGTGTGTGTGCATGTGCGTGTGCGTGTGCCTAAATGTTAACTGAGGCCGCTGGAACCCATTTTTATCGGGCTGTGACTTCCTGTCGCAGAAAATATCAACCAATAATGGGAGAGCAGGAAGAAGAGAATTGGTGTAAAGGAAGCAGTGACTGATTACATGTCAGGAAATGGACGTGTTCCAGTTCATCTTTATAACAGCCGGCTGCCAAACGCCACAGTGCCTGGATAAGTGGCTGGCATTAAAGATCAATTGCGTGATGCAGTAGTGTGATCGCTGGTCAGTCGATGATGCGGGACATGATTGTGCGGCTGGAAACCAGACCTATAATGTTTTTTGCATCATTTTATTTTGGGCCATAGACAAATAAGATCACATTTAAATTAAAAGTCTTGCTCATCAGACACACTGAATTTGAAAATAAGTAAAATAAGTAAAAATCAAGGACTGTCAAGAAGAGCAGCCGACCTTTGCAACAAAAGATAATTTTCATTATCAATAACTCGATTATTTATCAGACTTCATTTATTGTTTCAATGATCATTTAATCACTGAAATGATAATTTAAGCAACCCTAAATAGGATGAGCAGTTTGGATAATGGAAAGGCTCATGTCAAGTTCCTGGAGCCAAAGGCAACATCTTAAAAAAACAGTTTTGCCCAACCAGCAGTTCAAAGCCCAAAGGTATATTTAATGTACGATGATAAATAGAGAAAGCAGTAAATCGTCACACTTGAGAGGCTGGGAAAATATTTTCGCATTTTTGCATGATGAATGACTTCACTGATTTATAATCATACAAATTGTGTTTGCAAGTCTGTGCAAACTGTGTAGGAAAATCACGGTGTTCTTGAAGTACCTGCTGTGTACAGGCGATCCACCTTCTGTTAGCACACGGCCCTCAGAAAGGGAGTGAGCGGGGTTTCTCTCGGGAACAAAATTCATTCATTCACTGTCAGCAGCGCATACGCGAACAGAGGAGTATCTTAACATTCACACACATTCATAGACACTCATTTTTCCCAGAAACACACACCACGATAGCAGGAGTCGTTCTCAGAGCCTGTGAAGTGGCACGCAGTTCGTGAGCCGGTACATGCTGATTCATGTCTGAAGCTTTACAGCGTACTATTCTCTAAAAGACGATGACGTGAGCTGTGAAGCATGTAAACAGTCTGAGCCACAATGACCACTTCTGCCAGTCCCGAGTTCACGCCCCATGCACATGCTATCGAAGGGCACACACACACACACACACACACACACACACACACACTTTTTTTCCTCTCTCTCTCTTGCTGTCTCACTCCCTAACACAGTCAGCGCTGTCAAACGTGTCACCCTTGTAACCACCAGCCAGTCACGGCTGACACAAAGGGAAGCGTGCGGCGGCTGGTACTAAGAGGTTTGACGGTGGGGGAAGCAGGGGAAGAGGAGGAGGAGATAGATGAGGGTAATAATGCTAAAATTAGTACTCTGTGAGAAAGTGACAGATGACCTCATGCTAGCTGTCACCTCGCCTTGCCACGGAAAGCAGGTCATCAGGCAAAGGCCTATCCTCTCCTCCCTCTTCCTCCATTTTTGTCAAGTGTTTTTTTTTTTCTCTTTTCTGGCTCCCTCATCTCCTGCTCCAAAAAAATCCAAATTTGTTGGACCTCAAATGTGAAGGGACTTGGCTCAGAAAAGTGCAACTGTCCACACATTGTTCATTGTTCATTGATGTTGAGATCCGATGGAGCGGTAACACTGACTTTCAGTTTGGATGATTCAGCACTAGAAATGAACCAAGGCCAGTTTATTGTTTTTCTTTCCTTACTAGAATTACCACCCCGCGTTTGTATCCCTCAGTTAAGTTGCAGTTCAGTTCATTTGATCCTATTAGACGTTTATGAGAAATAGTCATAATTAGCATCGTGAATTCTTGAGTTACGGTCAAAAAAAAGTTTTTTGTAAGGTCACTGTGATCATTAATGGCAAAAATCTGACCAGTTCATACTTGATTCCAAGTGGACATTCGTGCCAAATTTGAAGAAATTCCCTGGTAAGAATGAACCAGCCAGACAGACGGAGAACCCATACATAAAAAGTCCTCTCCTCACAATGCAATAAGGAAGTACACCACAACACACAAAGACAGTCTACACATCATTATCACCCCACCACCTCCCTGAGCAAAGTTCAGTTCTGAAGGGAGAGGCGTCATAAAAAAACCTCACAATGCAGCAGGTGTTTTCTAAGGCCAAGACGCCTGCAGAAAGCTCCTTCCTGTATTGTGTGCCACTCATCTGTGTCCCTTTATGCAGTAAAAAAAAAAAAAAAAAGGTTCCATCTCCATGTTAAGGTGCAGCTCCACAGTGCCTGTCCATGTATGAGTGAGATTGTGCGCACAGGCGCCTTGCAAAAGAGAGGCAGTGGGATATAGGTTTGTGATGGTGACGTCAAAAGGCATTAGCCGCAGGAGTAGTAGAGACGAAGTGCGTACGTGTGTGTGTGTGTGTGTGTGTGTGTGTGTGTGTGTGTGTGTGTGTGTGTGTGTGTGTGTGTGTGTGTGTGTGTGTTTCATGTTTACATTAAGAGTAAATGCTGACAGGGCAGCTAAGTCAAGCTGATGGAGGGAAATGGATGGATGGGAAGAGGAGAGGGAGGGAAGAAGTGAGAGCATTGACTGGTGCTCATCTATAGCTTTAAGGCGTTTCAGCACACGAGGAACGATTAAACCAGGCCTGAACTAGCATTGTATATGCCCGCGTGCAGTTCAACTTTGTGTTTGACCAATATGCTCGACAATGGCTGTGCTGTGTTATGACTTTAAGGGTGGACATTGCTCAAAATGAGCACAGATTTGCTTGACACGCCGGGTGAATTACTCGCTGAGAGGGGCACTGGGGCTGTCTAAGACTTAATCGTGTGTGGCGTGAAGAGTTTGTATCTTCACTGGTTGCGGATTTGTTGTTTCTTTGCCCCCAAACCAACAGTAGTGGTAGCAACCAATGGAAAGACTTATCTCAGTCATCCGTTGGTTACACTGACGCTGCAGACACCAAATATCCCCACAAATGATCAGCCTATCAGGATAATAGCTCTGCTGTGTCTTTAGACGTGAGCCTCATGTCATCGCCACCAAATTCTGAATCTCACAGCCTCTCTACCTTAAAGTAATTAACACCTCTGATAAGATCGGCCCATAATCCCCGACGCTCACCATGCATGTTGTTAGCTTCAACTGTCAACCTTACGAAAGGTCACATCCCTTGGATGTTTCAGCCCCTCAGGCCAGCAATTATGTTTCTGACATGTCACTCTAGACCATGTCTGCTGTTTCACCCTGGCCATTAACTGAACACATGAACAAGCCCCAGGTCTTTCGGCGTCCAATGAAAGCATGTAACACTGACTTCACACAACATTTACACTCGTTGCCAACATCCGGAGCTTCCTGTAGCCTCTGAGCTCAAGATCACAATCAACTTGCAGGTCCAGTTATCTTTAAATCAACTTTGGGCAGAAACAAGCTACATTGTACAGAGGTTCATTAATCCCCAGATGAATTGCTCACAATGGTATTAAATCCTGACCAAAACCAGCAGGACATCTACTCTACTGTGACACTTTTAGACATCAATATGATAAAATGCAGTCAGATGTAGTGCAACATATTGGTGCAAGTATACTGTTGCAATGATTCAATATTCCTCAAATTTCAGACATTTCCTGTACATTGCTTCTTGACATTGCTTCCTGTTGCAGAGTTGACGTTGCTACCAACAGAATTTCCCCCAGCCGCTCCCTACTGGAGAGCAGGAAGATGACATTACCACCGGATGCAACCACAGCAGTTATTGAGATGTATGGGGCGCCGCTGAAGCTACATCAAAGTAGTTTAATGTTGACCTGCTATACATAAATGAGAAGCTTTATCAACAGCAGGAAAAGACACGACTGTGAATCAGATCCATCTCAGTTAAAGGCACAAGCTCAACTGTGTTTACGGGGTCAATCCTTTGGCCAAAGTTAAGCTTGTGGCTTAAATAAAAAAGAGTGACAATCCCCCCCAGCGGAGACGGAGAGAAAGATTGTAGGACGAGATATAAAGACGAAAGAAACGAAGACAATAAGGCAGTGCTATACTGGCATCATTTTGATAATGATCGGGAAATGCACTCAATTTGCTGACAGAGCCTCAGGTGACATCATACACAGTATGGCGTGGACATGGCCACAGCGGAGAGCTCATTACATTTCAGCAGTTTACCTTGCCTGCACACGACAGTGAAACGGTGATGACATGCAAGTCCCATGTGTTCGTCATTCACAGCGGTGCTGAGGCACTGCAAAGCCCTGAGACCTTGGACTGATCAGGGCGAACAGGACACATCATAACTGTAGATTAACGTGCTTTTTTGTTTAAGTCGCACGTGGCTCATCTAATCTAACTACATAATAAATAATAAAATAATTGTAATAAAAATATCCAAAGGTGAGACCAAAGATGCAGCCAAAAAGCTTTATGAACTCCCTAACCATAGGACGTAGCTTTTTATATTCTGTTCTCTAATCAGGAGCTGGAATCCACACAAGACGTCTGATTGCCTTAAAGATGAGCCCATTAGAGCCAGAGGAACAAGCTGTGGGCTGTGAGATTTATCAGACCTATGGCCCCAGAAAATAACATGATGAGGGTTATTATTAGGACTGGACTGAACCACGGGTGCCAAAAAAACACTGAATAAATGAGGAAAGAAAGAAAGAGAAAGATGCCTCATTATTTACTGGTAGTGATGCAGGAATAATGAATAAAAAGATCAAGAAGGAGATTAAATCTAACTAAGAGGGGGCGAGTTGCAAAACATTTCATGACTGGTCACTGGACCAGTTATGCAGGGTTTTTTTATCCAAACTTCAGACCTTCACTAGAGCAAGAAAACTTAAAGATGTTATTTGACATGTGCTACCTCATAGTAGCACTAAAACCGGCAGCTGAAGGGCAAAGTAGAGTGTTGAGGATTTCCAAGGAATATAGCTTGGAATGTTTTGGTTGGCTTGAAAAGACGCTGATCCGATATCACAACCAGAGAGGAGGTAGAGAAACAAATTCCTGTTACCTCTCTTGTATAATTAGAGAGGCTTTCGTCCTTACCCAGAGAGAATTAAGGTGAGTGGATAATAACATGAACCTCAATGGGAATCAAGTTGAAACTGGACAATAATTCTGTGGTCCATCTGATAGTCCATCTGATAGTTATTGAGACATTTGAGTCTGGACCAAAGTGGTGTGGCTACAAACTGTAACAACACAAAATGCGAAATAATCCACATCTAGCTGAAAACAAACATGTTGCTATAATACAAGCAGCATCTGCAGCAAACAGAAGGAACATCTCAAGGATTACCAGTTAAATCCAGCAAACTAAACTGTGTGTAGACTTCCCCGTTATGAAAATGTTTTCTAAGTAAGTGGCTCTGCTAAAAAAAACAAACAACCAAAGTATTTCATCTAGGGGCACCGCACCTCACTTAATGTTGATTCAAAAGCTTTCTTGTCAAAGTGGTTATTTCATTCAAAATCAGCACCTTTCGTCAGCAGCAAATGAGACATGTAAGGATCGTACGCGTGTAATGTCAGAGTCAGAGTGTTTTAAGGTAAAAGCTTGGTGTGTCTAGTGTGTAAAAGAAGGGAGGCTTTAATGAGCTCCTTTTGATTACAAGTGCCATCTCAGGCGCCATTCTCAGTCTCACAATGTACTGGATTATATCATCAACACAAACCCCCACTGAATCACCTGATGCAGTAAAACAAAAGGAAAGGCATTGCACCACAACCCAGTATTCACACCAAGAAATGTGTGTTTGTGCCACACTGCAGTCTTGGTAAGACATAGGTGTTTATCTGGCAGAACGATACCTAGAGCATGGGCCAACTTGGCAGCGTGTTGATAACAGTAACACAAAAAAAAAAATAACTGCAGAAAAAAAACAATAAGAGAGAGAACTATTTTCAAATGGAGAGTTATCTGCCGAGTGAGGCATTCAAGGAACATGACAGGTGACACAGTGTGTCTTCTGACATACCCTTTCTTCTCCAACAAGAACTTTGTTCAGGACCCAACAGCGTACTCCATCAGGTTTAATCCTCGGCGGTGAAGATTAAACACAGGGATTATACAGTCATACAGACAGTAAACAACGGAGAACAAGAAGCTGTTAGCTCAGCTTTAAAGACACACAGACGGCTGTCCACTTTGTTCAGGAACCCGGGAGTACAGACTACAGACCACACACACACACACACACACACACACACACACACACACGCACACACGCGCGCACACACGCGCACACACACGCACACACACGCGCACACACACACACACACACAAGGCCGAATAAAAAGCTCCAACGCCTCACGCCGTATAGCATCTGTGACTCATTCCTAAATGCCAACCACAAACTGCTGACTCACAGTGTGGACAACAACGTGTGCACTCATCTCGCTTTAGGAGTCTAGTTGCTTTCTGTAAACCCATAAACACCAGCAAATGCTCCGTTATTCCGAGGTCATCCAATGGCCACCTGATGTGATCAAACAACCCATCAACACCAAGATGTGTGTAGTAGTAAAAATAACAGTAAATAGTCAAAGTGTAGGGCTTTCCTCGACAGAAGAAATTGTTTGTCGACTAATCAATAAGTTGATTCAATTGACAGATCCGAGTTGGCAGAGTGAGTTTCTCCACAAAGCATCACTTTAAATATTGTGTTTATCAGAGATGTGCTCATAGGTTTCTTGGAAATAAGATAATTGTAGTCAACCAAGACCAAAACGGCCGACAACTAATCGATTTAGACATTGTCAAATGTTTTTGTATCAAATAAGGGGTTAATCATTGAGATCACAAGGCATTCTTTTGCATCTTTACAACGCAGGGCAGGAGATAAAGAGAAAGAACAGATCCTCACACACGGAGCAGGCAAGAAAGACAAACTGGGCTCAATAGAAACACGATACAGGTACATTATCGATGAATCATCACTCCATGCAGGGCTGCTGCAGCCACTTGTGTACAAAGTGTGACTGCTGATAAACTGCAAAGACTGTGGACATACAAAGTTGGCCCCAGATAGGTTGATGAAGGTCAGACAGCATAACAGTGGAGAGTCAAACCCATGACGACG
Source organism: Ophiodon elongatus (assembly GCA_016806645.1). Taxonomy (NCBI): domain Eukaryota; kingdom Metazoa; phylum Chordata; class Actinopteri; order Perciformes; family Hexagrammidae; genus Ophiodon; species Ophiodon elongatus. Next base: position 2,275,087 of record JACSYO010002143.1, read on the forward strand.
GGGGGAATCGCACATTAATTTCCATTCCAGACTGTAACTTGAGCTACAGTAAACGTGGTGCATTTGTCAGCACTGATATCTCCTATGAGGAGATACAGCATCTGAGAAACAACATCAGTCTAGACTTCTTCAGTCTTTCTAACCAAATAGAACAGGTGGCTTATTGATTGGTGTTCCCTGTTGATGCTTTGACGTTTGTTCTCCAAAACAGTCCAAACAAACCTTTTCAAACCGTTTCGTTTGGAGAGCACAGAGACACGTTTTCAGGCATCTTGGTGGTCATTTCATTCTCATGCTCCAGAGTTCAAACTAATTTCTCCTCGCCCGGCTGTTACAGCCACGTTCCCTGAAGCACAGTCCTTCTGGGTGGATTGTCGCGTTGAGGACGGAGACTGCTGTGCAGGTTTTTGCATATGACCATCAGGCCACTGTTGAAGGCATTAATGGACAAAATGTTGTCACTTCGAACTCTTGGGAACTTGCAAATACTTGGTGCACAGATCGCCTCTCTTTTTGTTTGTTTGTTTGGGCAAACTACCCGAGTCATTGTGCTTTGATAAAATCCCTGGTATTACACCGAATACGCTAAAAACCAAAAAGGTTTTAAGATTCTTGGATTTGTTGAAGCCTTCCAGTTCTTTGAAATATCAGAACAGAATATGGAGAGAATTATTTTTTCCATTTCCCCCTAAAACCCTTTCTCCCCTTTTACTGAAGCTAGAGTAGCGTTAAATATGAGCTGCTGTGTGATATTGTTTTAAGAGCCAGGCAATTCTTTTTCAGAAAAAAAAGAGCAAAAAAATATTATAATATGTTTACAGTATTACATCAGCTTAAAGTCACTTAAATCTCAGCTTTTCTTTTGAGTAAATGGATTCTAAAGCACTTTGCAATCTGTGGCAGGATTAAGTAGGCATTTAGATGATCTATTAAAGGAACAAAGAGAACATTTTAGAAAAGGATTGTTTTTTTTATACCAACTGTGGCAGGGTTACCTATTTATACGCAGCAAAATGAAAAAGGAATTAATATTGAACCTTTCTGTTTATGATGTGTTAAAAGCAATTGAGAACTGCAAAACAACTGAAGAGGAATAAGGAGAAGCATGTCACATGGTCAAAAGTTGTCTCGTTTATAATCAGCGTATCAGTGATTTATCAGTTACACAAGTTTCCTCCTCCACATCAGATCAAAGGCAATGATGTAATGATGTAAGAAGAATCAATTCTGACTGGATGAAAAGTTATCAATGTATAGATCATTAACTCAGGTGTTAATCATTTGCTGTATGATTCTGCACTATTGAAAGGGTGTGCTACTTTCTAATCCTTAAGCTAAAAATAAACACTGTGTTAAAGTCAGTACTGTGAAAACTGTTGGCCCTTCCTTCCAGTGAGTGAGGTGTTTCAAACTATTTATCTACAGATAGACCGAGTCCAACAGCTTCATTCTCCAGAGTGGACATTTCACTTGACCTAATATACCAGTGTGACGGATCCGATCGGGGATGGCGAGTATTGACACCAAGATTTAGGCTAATCCCTCACACTGAATGCTGCACGGTGTCTTCAGAGACAGATTTGATAGACCTGTACCAAACCAACAGCAACAGAGTGGATTTAATCCAAAATGCAAGAAAACATAAAACCCTGAACAGGCTGAATATTTATCACACTGAACTCTTGACTCATCGATTGATAGATGCCGTTTAATTAAGGTGAAGCTTACAGTTGTCTTACACAAATGAGGGAGGTTTGAAAGAAGGTTTACGACATGAAAAGCGAAGGATCAGTATTTCTATTAGACAAAAAGAGATGTTCCTAATTAGGGCTGCAACTTTATGATTTGATGAATCGATTAGATTAACGGAAGATGACGTCCTCAAATGTCTTGTTTTGTTCACAACTCATATTGTATGATATAAGATATTCAGTTTATTGTCACAGTGGAGGAAATCAACCAGAAAATATTTGCAATTAAGGAGCTAGAATCATTAAAAATCTAAATTAATATAGTCGACAATTAATTTAACAGTTGACATCTAACCGATTAATCGCTGCAGCACGCTGTTCCTTCTGTTTACCATATTGGCGGTTCATAAATACTGCCAACGATATTTGCATTGATCTCTCACTGGCTAAATTGGAAAAACAGAAAAATCTCAGCGTTGAGGGAAACGATCTGGTTTCTTTATTTCACCCGGTGACATTCAGACTGGTGTTTTCCGTCTTTGGTTAGTTAACCACACAGTCCACCAATAAGAAGCATTGTCTGCAGACAAGAGACAGAGTGAATCACGTGAACAAGGCGATCCTCTTCTTCTTCCGCATATTGACGACGAAAAGGTTAACACACATAATGGTGAGAGGAAATAATGACAACATGTGCTGACTGGCTGATACTCACTGATAACCAAGAGAGGGACTGAGCAAATCAATATTAAGTGTTTTTCCCTGCTACCAGGGCAACAGCCCTTTTCCAAGATAGGGATACACGAGTTTATGTGCTCCACAAATTTAGTCTCTGCTCTGTTTCTCAGTGCTCAGTGAAATGATCTTAATGAGAGAGTTATCACAAGTGTACGTTATGTAATTTAACATGACCCATGGTACTATTTTTAAATCTTATTAGTTGGGAGTATGCCATTGAGAGACAGGAAGTCTTGACAATGACTGGAAGGCATGAGAATTACACACAGAAAAAGGCCCGAAACCACAGTTTCATTTCCACATTGTAAAATGCAATTCCATTGTATTTCATAAAGAAAATAAAAAAATAATCTATTTACATTCTTGACATTGTCACTGTTGACAACATCTGCGTTGCAATGAAAGAGATCTTTGACTAGGGTCAAAAACACATCTCACCAGGTCGCCAACCCGTGTAATCATCCTTTTGTTCTTCGTACAAACCCTTCCAGAACTCGTCCATTAGATAATGCCATTATCACAACAAAACTCGGGGCAATTAAATGCAGATTACGCCGTAATTCAGAGCCTGGTGCATTAGTCTGTGCTCCATCACGGAGCTATCTAATACACCTCTAATGCATTCAGACAGTAATATCCCTCTCTAATCCTTGGTAATGTTCGGTGCTGCACCTCCCCATGGATTAACCAAACCCTCTCAGTTTTAAAAGCATTCTGATCCGCAACCCAAAGTGGCGTGCACCTCTGGAAGGTACACCTTTTATTAAGTTGAATCTATGCTTCTCAGAGATGCAGCATTTTTTACAAATGTGCATTATTCCCTCAGAAATAGTCTGCCAGGGTTAAATTTAGGTCAGTCAGAGGTGAACCAGTTCATTCAGTCCATTGATGAAGGCTATTGAATTGTGTTGTGGTTGTTCGTACAACATCTCGACGTGTTTTCAGATATCTACTGTGGTCTTTAACCTCCCACAAAGCTCTTCTCTTGTTCAGAAAGAAAAAAGACTGAGATATGAAGGGGAGCTCAAACCGACGAGCAACAGTTATCGCAATGCACGATAAAATGCGATATTGTCCCATCCCTATTTATTTAAAAAAAAAAAACACGTTTAATCATTGTTATGCGGGATGGCGGTATATCTGGATGACTGCACATAACCCGTCTTTGTCCATGGTGTATTTTTCTGAGAATCTGAGAATTATTACAGCTATTCTGATTACATTGCAGATCAGTATCCTTGTAGCTGCAGTGTGCCCTTAATGTTTCACTTAATGTTAAATACGTAAGCGCCCAACAAAAGCTGCATTTGCTTCAATAATTATATTTTTTTAAAACCCTATAAGGATACTATTCCTCCAAGATTATACAATGTGCAACCTTCAGCAACTAAATATGACTGACAAACTGCTTATGTAATAGTCTTACTTGTATGTGCTGTTACTGTGCAGCCAGGAGAAATCAGATTTCAGATTTCTTTTCTTTTTTTTGCCAAACACTGCTGCTCTGTTGAAAAGAAGAACCACTGTAAATAGTATTATGATAGCTTCTATTGCATGTCATTGACAGTTAAATTCCAATTGGGATAATTGATTCAACATTGTCCAGAGCTTTCTATTGCTGTATTAGGTATTCCTCTTATATGCAGCATGTATAAGCTAATGACTAGCCTTTCATTGTTTGCTGGATGTTGTCCCAAAAGTCCAAGATGAAATGAAAGCATGAATCTGCTGCTTTTGACTTTTGTTTCACGCCAGACGGGGCATTGTTCGGTTTTTAAAATGTTTAACGAAATAAAAGCAGGGCATCTTACACATCTGGTGCCATCTGCGGTTTGAAAACTTGTATGGAGAAACTGCTCAACCCGTAATGACGACGGTTAAGAGCCAGAGAAATCCAATTGTTCATTCAGCCGGAAGCATTACCGGGAGCCTTGTTATGATCTTCATGCTTGTGTTACCTCTGAGTCACACAGTCATACGCATGATCTGTATAAACAGAATGACAGAGACATAAACATACAGACAAGGAACGTCTACCAGTTGTAAATAAAAGGCTTAACAGACATTAGCTACAAGAGCAAACACAGTTGCCATCCTCCCCATCCAGCAGCACACTGTCCTTACAGCTGAAGTGTTAGAACAAGGTTATGGCACCCGATCTGCATCAGCACCAAAACACAACACGACCAAAGCATTGTAACGAACACTCACTTCAGCTGTTATATGAAGTGTGTCGGACTCTTTCACAGCCGACGTCATCATAAATATGCGTGCCCATGTTGGCAACTGAAGAGGTGCTTTGCCCCGGCCATCCAGACGCCTAAACCAGCTGTCGACACTGAATTCAAACTGTTACTTGGTGAAGAAACGTGGTCGTCAGAATCAAGTGTCCAACAGCGAACTCAAGTTTAACAGAATCCTGACAGGGTCACGACCTTTTCAGAGCAACACGTTTTTTCGGTTTAAAGGAGAGATGGGTTAACTGGTGACTTTCAGCCGAAAGCGTCCGTGGTTGCTAATAGTAACTTACCTAAGCGGAAGGTGTAGATACTAAACACAGATGAGTATGTACTTAAACTTGATTGAAGGCTTTTACGAGGACAACTACATGTTCTGTTGGCGTTTTCAACAGCTGCCGTCACTCCGAGCAACCACGGACGCATTCAGCTTAGAGTCTTCAGTTAACACAGTCATTTGTTAAACCAAGACAAAGCTATTAAAATATGTTGACTATCGCTGGACTGATCAAAAATGTATCTTTTATCTTTTATATATATATATATATATATATATATATATATATATATATATATATATATATATATGGCCACTAAATATATTAGGCGACTTACTAATGTATTCTACCCACTCACTAATAGCACACTGCTCTTGAAAGTCAACTTGTTTAGGTTGTATTTGCCATCTTTGGTGGTAATGCCCTTGCATAGCTTGACACGCCATCACACACTTATGTAACGTTACATCATCATCGTTCAAAAAGTGTAAAAGTATGTATAGATTTTATATTTTATCCAAGAATGTTGTAATTAATTAAGCATATCTTGATGATGAAGATGAATCACACATATGTATTCTTTTATGAATTCATGTGAATAATCACTTGTGTGAGTCCGCCCTGTGATTCGACTTATCAAAATCCAGTATACTGTGGAGAGAGAGAGAGAGAGAGAGAGAGAGAGAGAGAGAGAGAGAGAGAGAGAGAGAGAGAGAGAGAGAGAGAGAGAGAGAGAGAGAGAGAGAGAGATCCTTCCTTCCTTCCTCTTCAGGGAAATATAAATTTTCTGAGCTACAAATACGGACTTTGGATTTCTTTCAGTCGCTATGTGGTGTGGATTTCAAATGCTTCATTTTTGAGGTTGGAAATAAAAACCGAAAGTCTTTTAAGTCCAGATGGGAAAGCTATCAGTCTGCAGTACTTCTTGCTGAAACTGCAGTTTTCACACAGGTTCTTTGCTACGTGGGGACTTTTTAGTAACTTATATTGCATCTGCCTATCAAAAGTCTGATAATGCAAACGAGTTGATACACAGACTGTTTGACAAGTTTTGGTTTCAGTTCCAAACTTGTATCATGCATCATAATATTCGTCCACCTGTATATATATATTTTTGTGTATTGTTCAATATCTTCAAGGTGTATTGATTTGTATAAGTGAAATCATCCCAGAAGAAAAGGAAAATAAAAATAAAACGTTGAAAATGACAGAAAAAGGGATCAAATATGACAATAATGAGAAACCATGCCATATGCCTACTCTGTGTATGGATTAAGTTGACAGCCATCGCGGACCACTCTCAGGGAGCAGATGTTGATACACAGACCTAAATGACACTTTTAATACCTTAAAACCGTTCTGTGTGTGTCTGTATTTAGTTGTGTAAACTGGAGCAAACTAATACAGCAGAATGGACAACATGCTGTGCATTTGGTCAAACAGGCTTAGCAACTCACATATGGCTGTAACTACTGATGATGATGGAGATGATAGAGCCCAATGAAATTTATCATCATCTAGATTATTAAGTACGCTGTAATCCATGGAGTGCCTTCTAGTATAATGTACCAGAGGGGGAGTGGGGGGGGGCGGTAAATCTACAGAAGGTAAACGAAAAGCCTGTGGCCAGTTTAATCAAGAGAATCGACTGAAGTAAAGGGGAAGATACTTGGTTATCAACAGTTAGATCATCTATTTCCCAGTTTCATCTCATTCCCACATTCCCCCAGGATGTGACAATGAAAGTCGGTGTTACAAATCTGTCTGGTTGTCTCCCTGATTTAATCTGCTACTTGCCCGATCAATTGCGCTATAGCTTGCTATTGCATACGGCTTCTTGATGTACCAGAAACATTTCAGCAGGTTTCCAAACTGTGTCGAGGTTGAAAAGTCAACAGCAAACTGCATATCTCTGCAGCTGCCAAGATCAAATGTTAAAACCAAGAGAGGCAGGGGGGAAAAGAGCAGAGGATTTACAACCATATCCATACAACTTCACCTTATTAAAAGGTGAGACATTCAACCCCTCAAAAATGTACTCCAGTTTGTTCATAAGCACACAATTACACAGGAAATGTATGTGACTGTTTATGGGATATGCCCAAAGTCTGTTTTTTTTACTCAGCCACTCAACCTAAAAGCAAATCCTTCTTCCATTTGGTTAAAACCTCTGCTCCCTATCATATTGCTGCTTCTTATTTTCAAAAGGAGAAGAAAGAGGGTAGTAACTGCTTACGATTTTCTTTGTGTCTTTTTGTCAAACCTGCTCTTAAAAGCTGATGAGATGCACTCTTTTAAAAAGGTAAATTCTACCCAACCTGTAGCTAAAGATCCACAATGATATTAAAGACCAACCATGATCATTTAATCCCGAGATGTTGACCTGTGTGGATCTCTGAAGGTCACCCGGCATCGACGTTAAAGCGGCACTCTAAAACTGAGGGTTTTATCTAATCGCAGAGGTCAACATGAGGTCTTTGTTAAATGGCAAGACAGACAATCCAGCTTAGGGGACACTGCGCCCAGCCCAGAGGCCTACTTTGCATGCGGGCAAATGTGGGATTTGTGACTTGTCGATGTTACGGCATCGATTAAGAAGCGAAGGGAAGGATTGTTCCCTGATGCAAACATCCATCCCAAAAGTTAATCCCAGCAAGCGGGAACACTTCCTACGGGCAAGTTAGAGAACAACAGGTGGTCCCATTCACACAAAAAGGGTCTGAATTAGTGTTTTATTCAAATAAAAGCCACGATTAAGCTCCCATTATGCACCAGCTATGTTACTATTCTGACCCTCAAAAAAAAAAAAAAACATCTGAAAGCAGATTTAACAATGAAACCGTAGATACAGCTTTAATCATCTAAATGGATGATTTTAAGAACCATTACGACAGCTGCTGGGGTTATTTTAATAGGTTAAAATAACCTAACTACCACAAACTGGTGCATTCTGAAAGGACACTGTGTATCTGAAGGGATAATGTGTGCCGACATGGGCTTCATAACAGTTACAGCATATTCCATTATGCATGTGTCTCATCTCCTTCAGATGGTTCCTACACTTGAATCCTAACCCGAATGAATGCCTTTCAACAACACCCAAACAACGCGACCGGAATGTTGCATCCATATGGGATTGTGGAGAAGGCAACATATGGTAGTGATAGCATGGTTTGTGTCTGTGTTGCATTATGTAGTTCAGTACACTGTGCAGGAATACTGCAGTAGTATCTCCTCTATTATGGATTCCCCCATGTGTGCTTGCTAAATACTGTTGCAAAACCGTGAGCCTCAAAAATTGCCAATTCTGCGTTCGTCCTCAGACACACACACACGTCTCACTGGCGCTAAATAGTGCCACATGCTTTACGGTTGTGTTCAGGTTGTTACGTGTTTTATGGCTGTTTATCAGCAAAGACATTACTGTGCTGGAACAATAAACTGGTTATAATTCCCCATGATAAACATGACAGAGCCCTGTAAAACTCGCCAGCCACAATAAATATCAACTATAACCATTCCTGACAAGCTGAAGGGGGAATCACGATGAGTTGAGACTCACCACTTTGGCTCCCCATGCAGTATCTGCACGCTCTCAACCTGTTATGACTGGGCTGCCAAACGCTTCCTCCTGCAAGAGCTCAAGTTCCCCGTGCAAACACATAGCAGACACCAGGACACGGAGCCGCTGGCAGGGCCCTCTCACTTGCACCTGACTCTACATGGGTACGCTGTCCATACTAATTTCTTTTACATACATCAGTACACACACACGCACACGCACGCGCACGCACACGCACTCATCCATAACATATTTTTTGTTTCTAGTTTACAAAGCCAAGCATGGGCAATTAGTAGGGATTGATTTTAACACTCTTAAGTTATGTCAGAATTGATGTCTGCTTCCAATTAACTTTGTAGTAATGTTGAAGCTGCAGTAAGAAAAGGCAAAAGCCAGAATGGCAGTTTTGAGAATAGGAAAAATATGTGACATTCTGGCTTCAACACAATGTCACATCCAACAGAGGCGAATAAATAATAGTCCCGTGTCTTTGTCTCTTTGAGGCAACTCTAGTTGTGTTTTCATCACATAGGTTTTAAGTTTCCCTCTTAAGAAGTGAAATCCACAGTATCATTCACATAGAGTAGTCATGTCTTTTTTGAAAACGTTTTCTCAGATTTTTTATTGAGTAAGCACAACAATTGAAACACTTGTACTTGAAGGTAAAGGCTGGCAACATGGAGGCAAACTTTCACTAATATGTAACATTATTATTAATGCTCTCATAAGTCTATCATTCAAAAAGCATTTCTTATTTCTCAAAAAAGCCATTTTATTTATGTTTATTGCCAACAGGTCAAAATTGCACTAGTTATCAAAAAACGTGTATATATATATATATATATATATATATATATATATATATATATATATATATATATATATATATATATATTTATGTATATACATTATGTGTAATTACATTAAAGCTGAGATGGGCAATGTTTTTGGAAGGAGTCATTGGGCAAACATTCCATAATAGCTTGAAATCACATTGTAATCCAAGTGGTCTGAGAGAAAGCTAGACTTCTGCCAAGCGCCAAAGTGTTTCAGAGATGGGGAGAAAATGTTGCTAATAGTTAAGCTTTCTGCCAACCGTAGCCAAAGGCTCAAGGCTAAAGCCTCGAATCACAGCCCGTCATCTCAAAGGGCTTTACAGTCCCACAAGTTTGCAAAGAAAACGTGATGACGAAATGTCGCTATATAACGGCATCAGGATCAGGATGTTGAAATGAATGACCAGTACTCGTGTGCATAGCCTGTGTCTGGTGGGAGGGGCTTAGAACAGAGGGGAAAGCTGCAGGAGGAGGGCTGGTTTTTTTTTTTATTATTATGGTGTTTTTGGCTCTTTTTTTTCTGCCATCTCTAGAAAACTGCTACCCCAGCTTTAAGTCAAGGCTATTAAAATGCAGTCGCTTCCTTACTCAAGTCTGCATTGAGGTTCAGATATTTCTCTCCAGAATGCACCAACAACATGAGAAACCACGCATCCAGAAAAATAATGGGAAGAAATTGCAGGCCCAAAAAAATTTTTGACTGCATTTTGTGTTCAGCATTATAGAAATTATGGCAAATTTACATGCAATACAAATCCAGTATTTGAGCCAAATCCAGCAGCAGCACAAAGCCATGTGATGCTTTGCTGTAGCTGCGTCTTCCAACTGACAGACAGAGAGAGACAGAGAGAGACAGAGAGAGAGAGAGAGAGAGAGAGAGAAAAACCTGACCATTCAAATTCCATGTGACAGCATGACAGCAGGGACATGGACGTCATCCCACCTGGGACTGCTCAGTCAGTTCCCTTCCTGCTCTCAAATCCCCTTATCAAACTGTGAAACAGATTTTGGCTACATCATGACAGCATGCAATCAGGAACTGAATAGGGATCCATTATCTCATGACATGCAGGTGTCAGAGGATGTATTTCCCTCCGTGCAGGCGCCATGCTGTGCCAAGAGTCAAACAGATTTTCATCAACATGTCATCCAGGTCGCCATCGAACCCAAGAAGGTAATGTACTACAAACATCACGACTCCATTTCAAATATTGACATATTTGACTGAACATCAGCGCTCGGTCACATAAATTTAAAAGCAATATTGATGATGAATGCTCAGTTTGTAAGCACTGGGATTTACATATTCCAGCACAGTCCTTCTAGGCTGATAACGACCACAAACAGAAGCATTTTTTCTGTGAAAACACAAGCTTATACAGTGCCAAACACAGAGGGGTTATAAAGAATACACAACAGGGCATTTCCCCCAAATGCATGATGGGAATTCAGCTGATAAATAATGCAGACCGCCATGATAGATTAGACTACTCTTAATGCAGCTGGTCTGAATTGATTGTCTTGAAACAGGAAGAGACGAGAGGCTTTCAGGGAAATTCAAGGCGGCCATACAGTTCACTTTGGCAATGCTGTTTCTGATCAGAACCAAGCTTTTTCTTTTTTTTACAGCAGAACCATATTCTTTCTACAAACCACAGTCAGTGGCACCCAGTTTAGTTTCAACTCTGAATAACTAGAAAAAGATATGAAGGAAATAGCTAACATTGAAATAGTTATATTTGCTACATTAGCCTAAACCACGAGATATTTCAAACATGTAGGACATACTTGTTTGGTCTTAGACAACACTTGAGGTTAGTTAGTGCATAACAGACTTGGAGAATGACGACACATTGAGAGCTATTGTGACTTGAAGTGTTTTTCTTGCTGTTCATTTTCATCAGACAATCCAGCTACAGAACTCAAAGCTTATGGACGTCATCATGCATTGATACCAGTAGCTCACTGTCCACTTAATGTTGGTTTTACAGTAATGACGGCTGTTCTTTGTGCTAATAGAGCAAACAGCTGTGTGACCTGAAAGTAACAGAAAGTAATAGCAAAGAGTTATTTTATCCACTTTCTATGGTGAACCTGAATCTGTGGTGGTGCTCCATTTACAGCAGGGGAGGCTTTCGGCCTACAAGCTTTTACTGCTGGGGATTCGCTGGAGCAGCGTTCAGTAATACAGGCCATATGTCTTCAGGCACCAGTGAGCACTATGCAGGTCACGGTCCTGATCACCGTCTATGATTTAAAGGCGTCAAACACAACAGCAAAGACTGTAGTTTGTACAGGGTGTGAGTCTCTCTCAGTGTGCATGACAGACTTGTTCAACGGTAATAAAGAAAAGAACCTTAAAAACCTTAAACCTTAAAAAAGAATACTTAAAAATAGCTGCCAGTGGTGATCATTGGGGCAGAGTCCATACAGTGTATGATGGGTGCACATTTCTGTAAGAGGAAGAAATAATGAACGATGTCTTCCAAATACTCAAAATAAGTTGCTGACATCTGCAGAATGTGACCAAAGTGTGTCCCCACAAATCCCTTATGTAATCACACATTGGCCATCTAAAGACAGAGCAAGTGTCCATCCATAAACAGAACCTGCTCTATGCATAGCAGTGTGTCTCTTCAGGGCCCCGGGGAGCAACTCTAAATATAGCCTATGCTGAACTCTGCCCCTTTCCCTCTCTGTCTCATAAACACACACACACACAAAAACACACATTTACCATGATGCCTCTTCTCTTCTCTGCTCTATTCATAAGGTCTCTAAATCTTGTACCTTGATGAATGTGAATATATGAGAAGAAAAACCCAGATCAAACCAAATCCCCATCGGCTATTTTCCTCTGCTTTACCTAAGTGATGGAGGGATTGGATATGTGGGAGTGTGTGTGTGTGTGTACAAAGAGATAAAGAAAGTGGCCATATAGGCGCAGCCCGAAGGGCAGAGGGCACTGCAAAGGGCAGTTTTCTGGCTGTGAGCCAAAGGAATGACAGAGGCCAAACAGAGAAAAATATAAGTAAAAAGAGAGATGAAAGGAGAAGGACTGGAGAGACTAGACAAGCTGCGTGATCAAAAATCAGTTGTTAGTATCAAAGCTGTTAGCAATTAATCTGTTCCTTTGTTCTAAGCCGCTCTAAACCGCTGCTTTACAGCAGTGGCGGAGACAAGGCAACAGATGCAGCAGGGTGGCCTTATGGCTTAGGGCTTATGAGAATCCCAGGACCACAGTCAACAGGGCTTTCATGTGTCTGTCACAGGCCATTTCTTCTCAGAATAATTTGGAGGCCAACTAATGGCATGAAAATGAGGGTTTATGGCTTTCATGGATGAAACTGTGACAAAAATGCAAAAGCGGAAAGCCCAGGCTCTGCCCTTTATGTTCAAAGTTTGCACCACTCAACTAAACAGCCAAACAAATGCATTACTAACAGAAAGCTGGAGAAAGTTTTCTATGGAACACGCTGATTGTGAGATTGAAATTCATTTTTAGCAAACCCAGAATCTGGAGGGGGCACTTTTGAAAATCACCCCACTGGATAAGGACTTCAAAGTTTCATCACAGAGTTTTAACCCTTGCTAGTTTTCTGCTCACTGCTATTACACCACCAAATGAATATAATTGCGCTCCATTGGAAGGAAGAAACTAAGGACATTACTCCTGAAAAATAAGCTGTGGTTCTTCCATCTATTTGAATAACTGTGTGTACTACTGATGTAATATTTTTTCGCTGTCTCATGCAAGTAGCTGCTTGGCTACTAAACTTCAGAGCTACGCTATTTCCAGTCATTTCACTGTAAAAGCATTACTCGCTGAGGCACACATCAGCGTGGTTTATTTCTGGCCACCTGAGGTTGAAATTGTAATAAACCATCATAAAAAGATGGAGTTTATTACAGGCTGTGTAACCCCCTGGAGAAATAAAAGCTTAAACCGATGTACCACTGTCTGCATGACTAACAAATCTGCCGAGCTGTAGCTGTGGCGCCTTCATATGCTGGCTGCTGGTTCGGTCTTGATGTCTTCCTTCGTCACAATTTGTAGTCACCCGTCAACACTTATGTGTGCACAAACTGCCTCGTGTTTCTGGCCACCATGGACGCTGCAAGGGTGCTGAACCTTCAGCATTGTAAGCAGGTCTTTTAACGCAGGACGTGGCGCTCAAATGAAGCAGAAAAAACATCGTCTCAGAAGTACTGAGGAGTACTGTTTGAGCAAATTGACATGGAAAGATGAAACAACAACAGGCAGTTATAGTAGAATTTGTGTGGCAGCCTGCAGAGAAGTGGGCCGCGGCAAACTCCAAATTCACCTTTCCATGGCCTGTCAACAGGGGTTTTGTTGGGATGACATGGTGGCGGATGTGTACTAGGATGCTCTGAGTACTGTCCAAACACTGAACAGCACGAGGTAAACAAAGCCACTGTATTTGGTGGATGAAGCTTGCCCTCCATCCAGAACTTGTACATCTCCAGAGTCAGGAAACAGGCAGGAAACATCACTGCAGACCCATCACAACCTGGACACAACCAGTTCCAACTCCTCCCCTCTGGCAACTTCCTTGCATGTATACGCATACATGGCCAATAAAGACGATTCAGATTCTGAAAGCATTTGTAGTTCTTATTATTTGTATGTCAGTGTCAAAGTGTGGCCTCGCACATTAAGCAAGGCCACAAACTATCAAAAGGACCAAAGAGGCAGGGCTGCTTTGTGTATGATTAACTGGTTGGTTAGAGTTGTTTTGGGATTCTCATAACAGAAACACAATCGTGACAAATGACAATTAGTCCAAATGCATTTCGCTAGCAGGGTACAACTAGGGTAAAAAATCCATCACCATTGATGGACATCAAGTAGTCTTCTCTCTCGGGAGGCGACAGAAATACTCATTAGCTTCCTCTCTTGAACTTTGGAAGGTCATCTATAGTCTGCCAATAAACGTCCAATGCACGGAGGAACTCAGAGGTTCTTTTCAAGAAACCGTCGAGTGAGCACAAATCTATCAAATGCATCGACACTCTAGAAATGATCTGTTACGAGCAGTGTAATGAGCAGAAAAATGAACTTGGTCACCGCTGTTATACTATTTCTCTTCAAATAACAAGAAGAAAACCCTTCTGTGAAGCCTCCTGGTTCTCCGTTGACTCCGTAGCGTTCTTGTGTTTGTTGAAATATGTGTTCTGAGAGGAATTTACCTCAGACACTTTAGTTATACTTTAATTATAGTCAGTAAAAAGCAGCAGTTTATAGGACTATTTCTAAATTGATTTTGTATTTAACATTTTAACAAGAAGCTAGAAAGAACAGCAATTTATGAGCCAACGTTTTAGGGTTTAAAGCCTGGTTCATGCTCGAAGGTGCACGAGCAAAGAATGACGTCATTGCGTACATTGCGTGAAGCACAAAGGCTTTACAAGTTGTCGCAGCACGTGGTCATGCACCACTTAATATTTGTAGCTAGGCGCTCGTAGCTCGTGAGCCATCCGTGGAGGCCCACGCCGCGGTATAAAGGTAAATATAAACAAGGCTTAAATCAAGATGTCCTGCTTCATATCTCGTAAGATGGAGTAAAACAAATGTGTTATTGAAAAAAAATCTGAAATAGGATCGATGCTGTGGGTGGCAGGGCACAAAGGCCTCATGATACCAACTCCATCCTGTTTCGAAAAGTCACCTTGTGGCAGAAATCCTGGATTAGCTAGCCAATCTGGAGCAAGGAATGAATATTATACTCTTTAATGGGGTGTTTGGGGTTGTTGGGGGTGTGTGGGGGTGTGCCCGCTATGAAGATGTTTGGCTGAATGAAGGTGAGGTTACAAGACCGGATTTACACTGTCGGCTTAACGCTCGGTAAATCAGAACTCGGAGAGATGAAACCCAAATGAGAAACCCTCACCCACGACCCACGCTCACAGGTTTCAAAAGGCCGTGTGAACTCAACCAGAGCTGAACAGTGAATCTGCCAAGTGTACAAATTGCCCGGCTGTATTATAGTGTCAACTAAACTAATTTGAGATACCCTGCTGCACAGCGGCAGCAGGCCAGAGCCTTGAAATAAGACTCCACAGGAAAAGTAGCCAGGTGAAGACAGACGGACGGACACTTCCCAATGCCGATAGCATCTAGAAAGCTGGTTACTGATATGATTGTTTGTTACCACAACATTAACTCTCCTCAAAATGGACTTTGCTCTAATGTTTCATTACAAGTGTCATTTTAAGAGCGGTTTGAGATTCATTTCTTCTTTCACTTGCATCAACATAACTCAATGTTCAACACAATAAACTTAATGTGTTGCACAATGGACAATGCTCACATCCTCACAAATTACAATGCACGCACTACAGTACAGCAAGGCTGAGACTAAGAACTCGTTTTCTTATTCATGAATTAGCCAATTACTTTCTGGATTAATTAACTCGTTATTTGGTCTAAATTTCCAAGGCCCTAGATGGCATAATCTAATTGCTAGATTTTTGTCAAAGAACAACCCAAAGCCCAAAGATATGACTTTTTCTTACAGTTATAGAACACGAAGGAAACCAGAAAATATCACATCTGAGAAGCTGAATGTGGGCATTTCTACACAGCTCCAATGATTAATAAACTTTACGAAGGGTTATTCTCAATGACGATTTTAAATCTCACTTCCCATCTGGCAGAAATGTTATGTACTTTGTATGTTTTTATATATATCTAATCCCAAAATGTTCTCAAAAATAATCACACACAAGCAACACATTTAATGAGCTAAAATGTATGCAACAAAATTGCGATTACAATGTCAAGCTCACAGCACTATAAACTACACCCGTGACGTGATACTGTGCCGCCCACCCTATTCTTGGAAAAGAGACATTTTGCAGGGCTGAAAATCAAATGTCACTCTTGTTAGAGAAATGCCACTCTCCAGTTTATTACTTTGTCACTTCAAGGAGGAACTGAGAGGCTCGCTGGCTCTGCTGGAGCACTCGACCCTCATTTTCTCAAAGCTTAAGTTGAATAATTGATGGCTAAACAGATAATATAAAATGGGGGGGTTGCTTTCTCTCTTTGAATAGCTGCACTGTAACCAATGACCTTCATCTTGATAAGGCACGCATTATTTATTTAACATTATTTATGGTGGTGGAAGGAGGAGGAGTGGTCAGTTTTTGAGAGGTGCCGCCAGTATTCTGAAAAAAAAAAAAAAAATCTCCAGAGCACCGTTCGTGCGTAAGACCTCTCTCACACCGTCTCTCTGACGTCCTTCTAATCATTCAATTTATCGCCTCCTGTATGAAAAGCGCCGGCGGTTAACGAGGCAGGAGGAAAATGACAACTCGCCCCTAAAGATGAGGAAGAAGGGGTGGAGGGTGGGCGGCAGACACACTGACGATAATGTCAGGTTATGCAAAAACATGTGAGGCTGTCAACACTCCGGCACCTTGGACCGACTCATTACTGAGCCTGGTTTCACCCAAGGGGGAGCAAATACTAGAGAGCAGACTGCCTCCCACCTCCTGGAGCGGGGATCACATAGAAGGGTGGGTGTTGGGGCTTATAGTAGGCAATGTGCAAGGTCCTATAACGTGAACATTTCCCAGACACGGGCCCGTAACGGACACGCAAGACACTGTGAAGCACCTAAATGTACTAGTACGATGGTTTCACGCTCTCTCTGGCACTCTCAAGGGAGGAGCTTCTGAATCTCTTCTCAGAGAGAGAGAGAGAGAGAGAGAGAGAGAGAGAGAGAGAGAGAGAGAGAGAGAGAGAGAGAGAGAGAGAGAGAGAGAGAGAGAGAGAGAGAGAGAGAGAGAGAGAGACTTCTGTTCTGCTCTGTGCGTAAAGAGAATTCCGTCGTGAGGGTTTCCAATCAATTCATACGCTGGATGCTTTCATTTTTACTGTGGGGAAATATGTCACACTTGCTACAGAGGACATCTGATCATAAGCAGTAGTGTAGCAGCAGCTCTCAGAACCAAGTCACCAGAGATGACACATTGTAAAACAAATGCCAGTGATCAAATATTTAAGTTTGAGGGAGTTTTTTGTTTTTTTTAAACCAGTGTGTCTAGAATGTAAATGTGACCTTTTTGTTCTTGTTGGTCCGTGCACATAACTGGAAAAGCCTGACATCCAGATCAGCGACGGCGATACTGAAGGCTTTAGGCTTTTTTTTTTTCTTTGCTAAAACAACATGAAAGACTCTATATCTAAGTGCAACATCAGCTTAACATCATCCGCACCGTTACCTGGGCACTCTCCGTCAGTCGGACTTTGGCAAGCCCGAACGTTTCCACATTAGATGAGGAATTCTGAGAGTTGATGCGTGCTGAAGCTCAACGTGGCGGGGTTGATGGGAAATCCACCTTCAGTGATGCTGGTGATTTTTGGGGGCTGACGCTCACACCGTTTGTATCAAACACACCTTCATCAGTCTCCTTTAGTCACTGAGCAGAAGCCTCACTTATTAGGAGGCGCTTTATTTATAGATGAACTGCTAAATCGCACATTCAATTCCAATTATCACCGTGTTAATAAACATTTTAAATGGAAGTCAGCACCATGCACAAAGCTTAAAAGGACTAGATCCCATAAACAAACAGCAAACCGCCCTCTATCTACACTGCTTGCTAGATAATAATAAAAACAATGTTGTTCTCGGCTCATTTCCTTCAGGCCACCTCATTCAGATACATTATGGCCACAATTACACTACCCTGGCTGTGTGTAGACAAATAATGCCAAGCTTGCAAAAAAAAAAAAAAAAAAAAAAGGCAAACAAATTAAGAAGCTGTTTTTTCGTCATCTTCGTCGCAAGTCGGCGGTATAACCGGAGACATGTTCCGTTCTCCGCGCGGGCCACCAGACAATCCTTTCCTCATGTTAGCCGTCCACATGAAATGGAGTGCCGCTGTCTCAAAGAGCATCAAGCTAACGAGAACAAATGGATTGATGCGGCGGTTCGTGTGGCAGACATTCCAACAGTCAGCAGCAAAAGCAGAGTATATGTTCAGACGTATCAAATGAGGGAGTGAGAGAAGCAGCCAAAAGCCTACGCTTAACACACTGTACATGTCTCTCACACACACACACACACACACACACACACACACACACACACAGGTGGTCAGGGTCTCATTACATCTGATGAGTCAGCTGTCAGTCAGTTTTTTGCATTTACCTTGGCACTGGAATCCTTGTTTTCCAAACCCCCTGTGAAAACAAAGAAGGCTGAATTAAATGGTTGTTTTACACTCTCTCTCTCTCACACACACACACACACACACACACACACACACACACATATATATATATATATATACACACCAACACAGAAAATCCATTCATTGATTCATTCCCACATTTATTATGTATTTCAGAACACATTTTACTCTCAACGACACTTTGCGACCAAACATGTGTGGACACTCCCGAGTCTTTCATGTTTCGGGAGAAGGCCCCTTAGTTCTAATGAAGCAACACGTCAATGCTAAGGAATACGGTGATATTTCAGAGAAAGGCGCGCTTCAGGGCAGGCCCGTTCTTGTTTCTACGATGCCCTTGTGGAAACAGCGGGGTCCATATAGAGTCATGTTTCTGAGTCTGCCGTGGTGGAACTCGACTGGCCGTGCGAAGCCCTGACTTCAACCCCATCCAACATCTCTGGATGATTACAAACTCCGGCGGTGAGCCATTCTTCACCGGCCAACATCACTGTCGGCCTCACGAATGCTATCGCGGCTCAACGGCAACAATTCCATGCAGCCTGCTTCCAAAACACCACAGAAAGCCTGCATGCTTTCGGCCATACTGTGTTTCTTCTACTGCTGTCAAATTATTTGATTTTAGTCACATTGCCAGGACAGAAAAAAAAATATGTTCTTCCAAAAAATAGAGACTCAACAGCTGCGAGATAAATACATAAATATGAACCGATTACAAGTCACAAACGCAAAGCTTCCATAAAGAGGCTCCCTTCTCAAACCCTAGAGAGCCAATCAACAGATTGTTGCCTTCAAGTTTTGGTGTTGGGCTTTTGTTTTGCCGGGGAGCAAGTGTCGGTCGGGCACAGGTCCTGCTGTGGAACTACCAGCAATAAAAGGGCCTGAGATCACACTCGCACCTGTAGGAGCAGAGGACAGGGAACTACCAGGCTGTCTGCGTACTCTCTCAAAACGTATATGTTTTGTCATACTTTCCAAATGCATTGTGTCACGAATGGAAAGAACTGCAGCATAAAGGCATCACCCTGCAGGTCACAGCCCACTTCAGGTGTGTTTCATCTGAACACCACATGTGCACATGGGCCGGTTCTCTGTCGTGTTGGTGAAGTTATTTTCCAAAGGGGCTCCCTCAGCGCCAGTAAACCGAAGAATGTCTCCTAAAAATCCAGCAACGCAAGAGCTTTTCAGCAATACATGCTCAATATGTTCCCTCGCAGGAAAAAAACTGAGGATGGAAGGCTTTGAAGGCTTCCGTACCAGGAAGAGGGAACCTATTAGTCATCCAAAGACTTTAACCAGGTCCAATCTCAGCAACTTTCCAGCAGAAACGTGGTGGGGGGAGACAACAGAGAAAAGTAGACTTCAACAGTTGTCATTTAGGGACACGTTGCCACTAATGCAGACATGTGTTCATTTATGTTTGTGCAACATTGACGTTGTTCTCCAAAAAAAAAAGGGTGTTCTGGGAGTTACTGGGGCCACTTAGTCACACCAAGATGAAAATGGCTGCTTTAATTCATCTGTTCCCCACTGGGATTCCATCCCCACTTACAGAATGTATTCTAAACATGAGTTTAACTCCCTCTCCGACAAACAGTTATTATGCCAGTGCCACACTAACAACATAAACAACAGAATAACTCCTCCCATATGGGATCGCTTGGACCAAAATCTCTAAAAAAAAAAGTGGGATCCCCGCAGCAAAAATCCACTTTTTGACCCCCATATCCGGTCAGTCTCACAGACGGAGTGTCGGTAGCAGCATTAGGAAGGGAAAGTTACCGTGAAGTTGTGTTACATCATCATCGAGCATTCTCGACTGAAGTTACCAATATGCAACAGGCAGCAGTCTGGGGGGTGGAGCAGGGAGACGGGGAGGCTTACCAGATGAAGTCGGTGCAGTGGCTGCAGAAAGTCGGCTGCTTGAAGAACCGGGCTGTGAATTTATGGTTCTTCACTTCATGGACGTTTTTTTGCCTCAAAGCACCTTTGCGAGCGAACCGGTTCGCCACGTCCACGGTGGACGAGTCGTTTGAATTCACGTCAGCCATGTCCTCCCTCGCCTCACAAAGCAACAATGCAGCTCTGGTCTCGTTGTCTTGGAAGAGTTTTGACGTCCGTTTAGAGGCGCAGCCGTCAGGGTCGAGCCAGCAGAGCGCGGGGCGTCGGTCTTCACCGGAGACACTGTACTTACTGTCTGAGGGCTTTCCCTGCCTGCCGTCTCCACTGGGCTGCTCCACTGACAGCTCAGACAAGCTGGCCACGGCGGGAACACATGCCACATCCGGTTAATACCTTCAAAATAAAAGTCTTTTTCTTTTTCTTTTTCTTTTTTTTTTTTTCAAATCAATTGTGGGAGATGCTGTTTTCCTGCTACACAAGTCACACCGAGCTGGTACATGCCCAGTATGACTACAGTTTGTTGAAAAGTGACAGTCAAGTTGATAAGCAAGACAGTGTAGCTCTGATTTTAGAAACAGCCTTCTGAGGGCAACAGTTTCAGTCGTGGAAAAAATGTTAACGTAGTGAATAGTATTTTCCCTAAACATTAATGTTGATCAATATTACGGTAATGCCTCTCTTTTTCTGTGCAGGAATTAGTCTACACCAGCAACTGTGCAACATAAAAGAGATGCCCTGCAATAAATCATGAATGCTAAAATGTTCAGTTATCGTAAAAGAAATTGTAGGGCTGTGTTTGAGTGTGCACCCTATTTGTATCAATAAAGTTAGACAAAATATTCACCTCTCACTATTAGGCAACATGAAGCAACAGCACCACAAATCACAGGCCATAAAGTTGAAACAGCACTCTAAACAGTTATATAACCTTTGTGAAGGTAGGATTTATTGCAGGGCTTTGGGCTGCATTAGCTTCAGCCGCCTAATAAACTGGCAACTGAGTGTATAAAATTCCCAAACTGCCATAAAAACAGCTCTGAGTGTCCTTAGTGTAGCCGTTTATCTGTGCGGCCTTTAATCTCACAAAGGGCTTCATGGTGCATTCGCTGTCAAACAATACATGAAAGCGACAGCCACCAACCTTCATCAGGAAGAACACATGAAACATTTCTGCATATGAAGTCTTCTACTATTAAAAAGTACTGTAGATTATGTTCACAAGCTCAGCTCGTCTGAGGATTCAACCTTCAAGTCATAAACACTAATCTCTGAATTGCCAGATTGTTTCTGATGAAATCTGTATTGGATGATAAAAGAATGGTTTTTTTTGCCCTAATTAGCAGATTTATTTTATATATAATCATAGTTTCAAGCCTGTGGAGCGATGCCTTTCAAACAGTCAATCCAAATGCCTAACAGAGAGTATGCGTCTGTCTTTAAAGTCTAATTTAAGATATTTTATTTCTAAGACAGACTTCCTTCTCGTGGTCCGAGTAGGCCATATCTTTGTGTAACTTGACGCTGCGCCTCGCCGCTTCCTCCTTTTCAATCTGGTTGATGTCACGCAACCGAGCAGGACCCGCTTTGGGAAGGGGGCCCCTCGTCCCGCTTCAGGAATTGTGGATGGGGAGCGTCATCGTGTGGAAGCATGGCGTATTACACATGTATAACCGCTCTGCAGAAATTGGTTTCAACAAGTGCTCAGTTCGGCGACATCAGCACAGATCCAACTAATGTTGTGTTTGAGTCGCTTCAACTCATTTTGTGCTTATGTCATTCAGAATACTCAGCCTGGATGTGTATGCGATGCATCTATAATAAAAGAGAAACCTCTTCATAATTAACTTTGTTGCTTTGCATGGAGAAAACGTGGGATAATGATGAGATCACCACCGTAGACCTACTGTCCAAGAAATGTTTACACCTGAGACTTTGCTTATGCCACCAACCAATCTGACTCTGCATTATGCATCTAGTCCCTCAAAACCACCATTTATTAAACACAAGCCAGATGGTTTTAGTTTCCTTGTTTGTCTCTGATAATGTGCTTATTTGGGTCGATTGTTCTGAAAGCTCTCGTGCTGTTGTTATGAATATGCCTTCAACTGGATTCCTGGCTCACACACACTGCTGCAGGTGGTTGGTGTTTCGGCTGGAATACAATTCTTCCCATGTGAAACATTTTCTCACCAGCTCTTTTGACTTCTTTGCTATCTCTAAAACTTTACCAATCCCCTGCAGTTCACTGACCAGCAGAGCAGCCTGGCCATCTCAGTCCCTCTCATGCGAAAGACAAATATTTGCAAATTAAACTGGGTTAGCTAAACCAGATGTACTCTTCCCTGAAATCATGTGTTTTTGGTTTCCAGTCAATCTGAAACATTCATCACTTAAGAGAAAGAACAAGAGCTTTTATCTGTTATTGACATGATGTGTATTTCATTCAAATAATGAAGCCTAACGGCCTAGTTGAACCAACAGTATTACTCCTTAACAAATCCTTTGACCTAGTTAGGTATTGCATCATTTCAGTGAATATGGTTCTGCAGGTCACAGTGTTTCTGGACTACCTTCTTCTCTTAAACTTTCTTTAAACCTGTACCTCTTACATTTTTCTAACCGAAACAAAAAGCAACTATTTGTAAACCCGAACTAGAGTAGGATGGGAGCCAGAGCCTTCAGTTATCCAGCTCCTCTTCTATGGAACCAGCTTCCACTTTCAGTCCGGGGGGCAGACACAAGTCACCACATGAGTAGACTTAAGACTTTCCTCTTTGATAGCGCTTATAGTTAGGGCTGGCTCAGGTTTGCCCTGGTCCAACCCCTAGATATGCTGCTATGGGCCTAGACTGCTAGGGGACATCTTAGGATACACTGAGCTCCTCTATCCTCTTCTCTCTCTCCTTCTGTATGAATTAATGTCCCATCAATGCACATTACTAACTCTACTTCTTCCCCAGAGTCATTGTGCTTTTTCGCCTCACTAGTTTACATGGATCGTGGTTTTATCTGGACCCTGGTCCTGCCCGATACCTACTGCTATTATCATTATTATTATAAGTTGCATTGCTATTAGTATTGCCAATACCATGACTGCTTTTATTATCATTATTATTCTACTACATCCACTGTTGCTGTTATTTTTGGGAGTCGTAACTTTTTCATCATGCCTACTACTCTCATTATATGAATCATTTCTGTCATATTCATTGAATGTGTTGTAACTCTGTTATGTTGTTCATTCTGTACACATGACATCTGTTGTACTTCTGTCCATCCTGATAGAGGATCCTCTTCTGTTGCTCTCCCGAAGGTTTCCCCTTTTCTTCCCGTTAAAGGTTTTTTGGGGGGAGTTTTTCCTGAACCGATGAGAGGTCCCGGGACAGAGGATGTCATATGTGTACAGATTGCAAAGCCCTCTGAGGCAAATTTGTAATTTGTGATTTTGGGTGTGTGTGTGTGTGTGTGTGTGTGTGTGTGTGTGTGTGTGTGTGTGTGTGTGTGTGTGTGTGTGTGTGTGTGTGTGTGTGTTTGTACAGTGTCTTAGGAGTCTCTCCCTCATTATTTATGAGTTCAAATCATGCTGCTGGCCTCTTGTACCAAATCAAGGTTATCGACCAGTTCTGTGTAAATATGCAGATTTAAGACCTTTGAGCTCAATCAATAGGAGCTTACCCTGGCATCTGATTGGAGATTGGGCTATCAGGGGCCCGTTTACCCAGCAGCAGCCCTCATGCTGGCTCCACTGAGGAGACTTCACTCCGGAGAAGATGACTCCGGCGTTGGCTTTGCTGGTCCTTTGCCAAGTGGCTTTATACACAACTGTAACATCCAAGAACGGTAAAATAGAGCAGGATGATTGCTTTATTTGTCTTTGAGCATGAATCAACTCTTTTGTGCTTTTTGTCATGTGCTGCAAGTATTTCTGTACTTTTAATCACTGTCCTTTATCTATTTTTAATGTATCTTTTGTACAAGATTGATGGCGTTGAGTCAAAAGTATCAACAGCGTGCACAACTTTTACAGCAATCCCTGACATTCTAATTTACACAGCGGATTATGGGGTGTAGCGTACTGTTGTTGAATATTATTCCTGTGAATCCTTCTGGTCCAGTATGTAGCCGTCCTGATGTCGACGACGGGATTGAGGAGCTGACCCTAAAACGTGTGTATGAGGTTGGAGAGCAGGTGACCCTCGCATGTGAAAGGGGGTACTTGCCTTCGACAGTGACCCCTGGAAGGCTGACCTGCACCCGCACAGGAGAATGGACACCGTCAGACCTGGCATGCGTCCGTGAGTTTACTGGGGGTGTTGGACTCTCACTCTACTACTACATTGTAACAATGCAGTTTTTGTCCTCTTACGCAGAGTGATGCAGCGGTGCAATACTAGAACAGCTGGAATTCTTAAATTGTTACAACCATCCCAAAGTAGAAGGCGTGAGCAAGGCGGGAGAAAAAGTTGGCTTATGCATTAGACTCCTGCTGACCTTAAAAAAAGAAAATCATGAACCCCAGAGAAATCATTTCCCAGTGTGTAGCAGGATATATTTTACTCCATGATATCCAGCTTCATCTTCTCCGCCTGTCACATGATGAGGTCCAAATGCAAAGAACAACATTTTTGAAGGATCATTAACTCTCTTTAATTATTCAGAATGTATCGATAAAAATAAGAGCAAAATAAGGGTTTTCAGCAGTTTTATCAAAATACAGGGATATCAGTATTATACAGTCTGATTTAGTCCGATGTCGTCTGACCTTAAAATATACCAGTGACTCACATTTTGGTGTTTCTACAATGTGGATATATATACAGTAGTACTGAACCATCTCTTCTGCAGCCAAGATGTGCCCAATACCGCGACCTCTGCAGCCATTAGCAATGGGGAGGACAGAAGCTCCATTCAAGAGTGTGCTTAACTTCACATGTGATGATGGGTAAGATTGATTGAGATAAAAAAATATATATATA
The DNA here is from genome assembly GCA_016806645.1 of Ophiodon elongatus. NCBI lineage: Eukaryota > Metazoa > Chordata > Actinopteri > Perciformes > Hexagrammidae > Ophiodon > Ophiodon elongatus. The sequence continues at coordinate 2,300,532 of JACSYO010002143.1, forward strand.
TTTTTTTAAAAGTCTAGTTCCAAACAGATCATCAGAAGGTGTGTTTACAATACTATATGTGTGAATGATGTAAACTTTGACAGGTACGTCATGCAAGGAGCCAATGAGAGCAGGTGTTCACATGATGGTACCTGGAGCAACCCACCGCCTCTCTGCAAAGGTACTGGTGGAAAATATATGCAGTGGAAATGATAACAGACTCTGCGTTTATTTTTTATCCTTTAAGGAAGCATATTATTTATTGATGCACTTGTCAAAATAAGTGAGATTATTATAAGACAATTAACTTTTTTGGCAGTGTGCAGAACATGTCTTACATAAATGTCGTAGATTGCACCTTTAAGGCTCACAAAGAAGAAATGCAGCGGAGTTCTAGCGTGATCGTTTTTCTTCTTACAGCCGTGAACTGTCCACTGCCCAAGTCCCCTCGAGATGGAAGGATTGTCTTTGATAAGCCAGTCACTGGAAGCACCACCATGTATGGGCAAGGCTGGACATACGAGTGTAACCCACGTATGGCACCAAGTTATGAGAGGGGATCCTGCATGGCTGACGGAAGCACAACTGAGCCACCGGTGTGCCGAGGTACGCAGACCGTGACAGTGTTCTCTGCGTTCTTTCACCATCTTTTTAACTTCTAAATAACGCCTCCTCACCTTTGTGATCATCCCAGAGGTGAGCTGCACCATCCCAACAGCCATACCAAATGGCTTCATCACCTTCGCAGTGATGAGAACACATGGCTACAAGGAGACGGTTAAGTACGCCTGCAATGAGCATTATATTCTGGATGGAGAGGCTGAGATACAGTGCCAAAACTCAGGAAACTGGTCTTCCAAGCCAGTTTGCAGAGGTGAGTCATGGGAAAATCAGATCTTGAAAACTAATCTCAGGCTAAATTCCTGTATTTATGATTCTAGATCAGGAGTAGATCAGTAAACCACAAGTATCTGTACACAAGCTGAGTTGCTTGGTTACTGAAAATTAGCTTTCCCCATCCAGCTCCCTGCGCAGTTGGCATCAAAAGAGGCCGTATCTTCTACAATGGCAAGAAGCTCTGGATCGCCGACCTGAAACCCAACAGAGTCCTCCAAGGAGAACATGTTGGCTTCTATTGTCTGAACAGAGAGGAGAGGTGTGGCTACCCTGTGGTCAGCACCTGTAACGACGGGAACCTCCCCATCCCAGAGTGCTTTCATGGTGAGTTCTTGATAGCTACATCGAATTCAAAACTTTCTAGTTCCACCCGTTGAGGTTTGGAAGCTCGACAGATAATTACGAATATGAATGCATTCAAAGGTTTTTAGATTTTAAATTTAGTCCCCATGAACACTTGTACAGATACAAAACCTTTCACCCAACTTGTTTATAATGCTATTCTTGATATTTGACTCAAAACTGAGTTTGGTCACAATAAATCAGATTGCTCATTACATGTCTTTGGAGAAGCCCATGATGTTTCCATGCAGCAATGCATTTTATGATTACTGTAATACATCTGCCTTTCTTTTTCTTGCTTTTAGAACCAGGCAAGGTGGAGTACACCTTAAGGGCCAAAACCCTTCCATCAGAAATCACAATGTGTGCTGCTTCACCCCCTGCAAGACCTGCATAACTTTGAACAGAATGACCTGAAACACAATGTACACTGACATAATATGAATGATTGGACCATGCTACAGAGGGAGATGACACTTATTTCCTTGTGCCTGTCATTATCAGCTAATAATAAAGTAATTATGAATAAAATAATGAAAAAGGTTTGGTATCTGAGAATCTGAGTAAACTTGTGTAGTTTTTAATCCGCTGATGCATACCACTACATACTGAACATACATACCCAATACAGGGGTTACAATGAAAACTGAAGATATTAACTATGTGTGGCTACAATCTGACATAATTTCCCAGGAGGTTTGATACCAATTCACACTTCATTCATGTGTGAATCTAATGTGAATCTGTTCTCCCTCGTAACTTCTATGTGACCTTAACCACTTTTAGGTGATATCACAGTGTGAGCAACACTCAAAGGTGCTTTTATCAGTATAACAGATGAAGTGATGAGGAGTGAAATACCGAAAGACGGAATCACACAAAGGTTGAGGCCATAAAAAGACCAAACTTATGAGTAATTTTAACTTCTCACCTTTAGCAAATAAAGTTTGTGTGCATGTGTTTATAGCGTCTGGCTTTGTAGAGCTCAGCTCAAGTAAAGTATAAAGTAATAAAATGCTGTTTAGCTTTGGTAATGCAAACTTCTCAAAGGTATATAGATACACACGGTCATCACTTTACTTCAACCTGCATAAATTTGGACGTTGATATCAAACATGTAGCTGATCGCTGAGAGAGGCATTATAGATCTCACTTCTTTTTCAGAATTGTACTCCAATATTTAACGCGATAACTCTTCATTATCTCCATATTTGTGCTGAGATTGCGTTGTCAATTGCCCTTGATGCACATCACCTATGTAAGAGGCGTTTTTCTTTTCTTTCATTAATTGTGGGGTGTGAAAGGGACATTTCTGGAAATAAACATTCTTACACCTCATTACCGAAATTAGATTCTTGTGTTTTTATGCATCTCTGCTCTTTAATAGGATTTGAGCAACAGCAAAATGAGGCCAAATGGGGTTTCATAATATTGCGGCAACAAGGGAAAGTCCGCTGCTGGAGCTTTTCACTTCCAGTATAATGTCACGAGGATTACAATCTGTTATTGCAAAAAGCAAGCCAAAAAAAAAAAAAAAGAAGACAAAACAAGGATCACAAGCCAGCAGTTACTTCATGCTGCTCTTATCTGTTTACTTTTAGAGGAACACAAACAGCAGTGAAAGAGGGGACAGAGATTCAGTGTTTGAAGCAGAGGCCACAGGGAAGAACAGAGGAGCATCTGTACATTTCTACAAAGGATGGAACACATGCTGGCTTTGATTCTGCTCTGTCCATTTGTACATTTTACCACCGCGGCATCCAAACAAGACAATGGTATTTGCTTTTATTTCTTACTTTTGTAAACTTTACATGTTCTGAAACTGCATGCATTCACAGTCATTACTTTGCTGTTTTCATGGTTTTAGCGTCAGGTAATGTTACAAGAAACTATTTCTAAAGGCATTTGCTGAAGTAGTAATGACCGTGTTTAGTTTTGGAGGCATACAAGGCAATTATTTTATTTCATTTGTTGTTTGAGATGGGTTGTTTCAATGTGTTGTGAAGCTGACAGGGGGAAAAAAAGGTTTTATGTCCATATAAATTACTCTGTAATCTTCCCGACAGAAATAGATTCAGATTTCGTCTTTAAATGGTTGACATAAATGTGCAATACAGTTGACACTATTTCAGAAAAGTAGACCAAGTAAAGCTCTGAAGAGAGTTACACTCCTTCAGAATAATCAATTTAAACATATTTTTGTAATGAACGGAAAACAGTACTATAATTATATGATAACTAAACTGTTGAGTACAAATACAATATATAACTACACATACACACACATTCCTTCTATTTCAGGCACAGCAGATGAGACACACACATGCCTTTGAAGAGGCGTTAATGTCCATTAGCTTGTTATGTTTTGAGGCTGGATAATTTGAATCTATTGGAATATTCTTTTCCAAGTAATTTGAGAGTCTATACATAATCATCATTAAATCCATTTGTCCTTGCAGTGTGTTTCAGGCCTGAGCTGGCTGCCAACATTGAGACGGATGGGCTCCAGAGATACTTTAGCCCTGGTGTGGAGCTAACGCTGTCCTGTAAACAGGGATATACCCCTGTATCGGGCCCTCGGAAGATTGTTTGCGCTGCCAGTGGACAATGGACGAAAACCAAATTAATGTGCATACGTGGGTCTCCATTATTCTAGTGAGAACTTGGGGTCAAATGTATACACTTCAATTCAATTTTACTACGATTGTTTTTGATGGGCCATAGAAAAATGCAAAGCTTTAATACATTTCGGGGATAATTTTATCAAGCATGTAAACAATTGTGATTATTGTACTCTCATCTATAATATTATTTCTATTTCTATTTCTATGTTTGCATTATTTATAACAGAATAACTGAATAGCAAAACCCTTCCATTCACATGTGTTCTCTGTACTGTTTTCTCTCCTGCAGCAAAACGGTGTCCCTATCCTGAACCATTGACTAATGGAGAATTGTACTATGAGGATATCGTGTTCCAGAGTATGATTAACTATACGTGTGATGAAGGGTAAAGCAAAAACATCCTGTTGAATTTTTTAAAACGCAAATGGGGGGCCTCTAATCAAGCAAATAAGTCTATTTTGCAGACAATACAATAGTAAAGCGTGTTAAGTAAAGTGTAGGCAACCAGCATTGTCCTGTGAGTGAATTGTGAAGATAAACCAAAGATAGATCAAACGCTGGAATTGAGTAGTGGATTTGAAAGGTCTGAAAACAAAATGATGACCTCAAATCAGCAGGGCACACAGCTGTTGATCTGACTTTGCCTGTGACCACGTGCCAAGTAAAGATTTCACAACAAATAGAGCTACATACGGAGCGGGACCTCTATACGGAGCCGGCCACCATGTTTCTACTGTAGCCCAGAACCAAACCCTGGCTCCAAATAGAGACATTCCTGTTTTTCTGTTTTTTTGTCCGGCATCGTATTTCTCCTACTTCCGTTGCACACGGTAGAAGTTTCAGTTGGTTGCGATCTTCAACCGATTTTCTAAATCCTACACACTGTTCCTTTAAGACAACCATCATGTGTTTCGTGTATTTATTTGCATTCTAAGCATGAACTGACTGAATGATCTGACTGCTCTGCACAGGTACACCTTGACTGGAGACAGTACTACGGTGTGTCTTGCCAATGGAACATGGAGCGCAGCAGTACCAGAGTGCAAATGTGTGTAAACCATTACATCCTTCTGCAAGGCCAGGGAAATAAATAAGAAAGCATAAAACTGGATTTTCTATGGCCTGAGAAGACAGGCAGCCGATTGAATGATTCTGTCCCTATGGGCCAGTGAAAACACATTTGTACACAGTATCTAGAAATGTACCACAACTAAGCTATCACTCAATTTGCCCTGCTGTAAATGCAAACTGACAAAAGAAATATACTCGTATTTATACGGAACAAAAAAATGCAAGCATGCAATATATACTGTATATGAATTGGGCCTATTCTGTCTCTTCTCTCGTAGCCGTGTCCTGTGGTCTCGCACCGATCCCACAGTTTGGGATGATAATTTATGACAAGAGGATCAACGGGAACACCACTGATTACACCGATGGAGGGACGTACAATTGTCTGCCTCCGTACGTACTTATTGGCAACGCAAGAGCCGAGTGCACTGTCAGCGGTAGCTGGACCAAGACACCCCAATGTCGAGGTATACAAGCATGATGATGCTAACAAAAATTATTATAATAATATGACAAATACAGTATGAGATTGGGTGAATATTTCAGTAATGGGCCATAAGGCACGATGTGAAATCTCTTTCATGAAAAAAAGAAAAAATACAAAACAGTTTTGGAGGATATGGTGGATTTTGGTACTACAGCTAGAAGTTAATAATTATATAACAGTGGGAGCTGAAAAGACACATTAATAGCACCACCCTCTGGTTTTCACCATCTCCAGGGGAAATTTCAGGGGAAAACATATGGCAGACTACATGATGTCTCGCTACATTTTCATTAGTAAAGTCTCTCTAATGAATGGACTAAATTATTCCTGTTACAGTGGTGACCTGCCCTGCACCGGAGAACATTGACAAAGGCTACATGTCAAGCAACGACCAGAGAGACTATGACTACATGGAAACGGTCAGATATGGCTGCAATGGAGACTATGTACTCGAAGGAGGCTTCGAGATTGTTTGTCAGCGAAATGGGAATTGGTCTGAAAAGCCATCCTGCAAAGGTAGGGCTGCAACCAATATTATTATTTTACATTACAAATTCTGGGGATAGCTGCATTTCTTGGGTGATCTTGAAAGGTGAAGGACCTGAGACCTGCTTGTAGCTGTTTTTGAGAGTTCAGTTCTAAAGGGGCATAGGAACGTTTCCCCAGTTTGGATTTACGTATCCCTCTTTCCAACTCTGTCTGGGACTTTTGGTGTTGATAATTCCATCTCAGCCTTTTTCCATTTCTTTTACTCTCAACTTTACTTCAATCCCATAACTAATTTTTTTGCCAGCATTGACCATTACATAAGTGTATATACATTTGGAAATGCTTTTCAGAGTTAAAATGGTAATCTAATCTATCAAGTATAATGTTTTTTGTTTCTTCTACTTGTCACATATAGCTCCTTGCAGTGTTGGCATACAGAAAGGCAGGATATTATACAAAGGACAAAAAATCTGGATCAAAGACCTACAGGCTAACGTAATCTTACACAAGGATATCGTCTCAGTCTACTGCATGGACAAGGTCAGGACATGTGGTTATGCAGTGCCAACCCAGTGCATCGATGGACAACTCAAAATCCCTGAATGCTTTAAGCGTAAGAAATATTCCACAACATATCACCCAATAGCCAGAATACTATAGACTTTACTTTCTTCCATTTTATTTATTTTGTATTTCTTAAATATATTTTTCATATTTACTTTACTATCACTCAACCTAAGACATTAGCAGTGCCAGCTTGTGTTCGCTGTTTTCATAAAAAAGGTATTAACAGCTATTTTCTAACTAGATTTAAAGAAACACTTGAACTATCAGAACAGCTGGTGCAGTACATAATACAAGTGTTTCATAGCCAAGTGATTGTTCTCTGGGTTCAAAAGTATAGTTTTTATTACCCATTCATCTCAATTCAGATTTTCCCAATTAGTAATAGGTAATAACAATAAATTATAAATTAGTTATTGCAATAACAAGTATTCTCATTATGTCATACATTTGAAAAAATGAAATGCCGGGGCATATTTACAGTCTCTTACAAATTATATCAATTGACATATCACTTGGAGCAGCTACACTTCCCATCAGAACTATTATTGCTCAACCCAGTGAACAATAAATCACAGCAGGACACATGGATGCTTTTGGGGGCAATATTCTTCAGACATGATCACTAAATTATAAAAGAGAAACATTAACATTATTGATTATTAAGGATCTTTGCCTCTATTATGGTAAGTGTATTCTGACCTGTTCTCTGTTTGTGTGTCTCTTTTCTAGAGCCAGGCCTTATGGAATATCAACTTCGTTCAAGTTCACTTCCATCAGAAATCGAACAGTGCTGAAAGAGCAACAGATCCTGTCTCTGATCATTATTAAACTACTTCCATATCCAATATCTGTTGGTGTGTTCTGGTTGTCGTTGTGGTTTTCTTCTATCTGTTCAGTCTTCTTGAACATTAAATAAATAGCCACAAATAGATTCATAGGAACTTGACGCTGAGACACAGAAGAAACAATTTTTTTTTCTTAAGTACAAAGTGTTTTATTCTTCAGATTTGCAGACAAGCATAAGACAGATCTGAAAAAAACAAAGGGTGTGGATTCAGAAATCAGACAAAGAACATTTTCTAAACCTTTCATGCTACGCTCCTCCTGATTGGTTGTGTGGAAGGGAAAATGTTTATGTTTGTGCTTAATACATGTCTTGTGCGTAGTGAAGCTATGAAGCCACATTAACGCATATATCCGGGTTATTAAGAACACAATATTCATAGTTACATATACAGTATCTGTTAGTCATTGACATAGTATTAGTATAAGTTATACTTATGTGAATCGGTAAAGCAACCCACATAGAGAACAATGTTTAATTAGTCTGAGGAGATAAGCTTAGTAGGGGAGGGCACAGTTGAGACACAGGGAACTGCGTGTAAGAGAAGCATGCAAACGTCTCTCTGATACAAGGCTCAGCAGTAGATAAAGTCACGTTGGCCTTGCACATTCTGGCGTGGGCCGGTAGAGATGGCGCCTTGGCCCCCAGCCGGTGTTTAAGTGATTCAGACCCAAAGGGCTAGGGAAGGATTAGATATTATGACTAGTAGCGGTTGAAGGTTATGACGAGGGAAAATAAACATGAGGCAGACAGTGAAATAATCAGTTTCGGTATTGAGATGGCGTCAACTGGGTAAAATGGCATGCATGAGACATTAGGTCACCTGATACGAGGTCAAAATGGCCGCAGAGGGCGGGGTTAAAGGGTGGGACCGGGGGCTGAACCTGAATCAGAATGTGTCATTATAAAAACTATGTCAATCTGAATGTTCGTGGGTTGTACTTCCGGACAGCAACTCGAGTTATTTGTAATCTGTGCATTGCAAATAAATCTATGTGAATTGAACTTTGATCCAATCTCTCTGGTATTCTGTGGGTGGTCAATTACTGAGGTCCCGTAAGTGAGTTCCTGTGGCGCCTCACTAGCAGTCAGATAGGAAATAGGTTTTAAGGAAGTTAGCCATCATCGAGCAGAATACGCAATAACCGGAAGAAATCCAGCCACAACAGTTGGGATGCTCCCGATTTGTCAGTAATCAAAACACGGAAGACACTGAGCGTCTCTGACTGGTTATGAATTAAATACAGTATTGTTAGACATTTCACTTTATCTCACCTAAAGGCTCTATTACACAAGGAGACTACATTATACCTGAAACTCTTGCCAACCTGTACCTCACGTTTGCAAAATTGTTTTAAGTATGGTGGTGCCAGCCAAGCACCCTATTATACAAGACTTTCTAAAATTCCTTCCCAAGCAAATCCAGTTACTCTTTCACTCTGGATGCACAGGTCAAGATGATCTTCTACCTTTCTTTGTATGCTCACTTTCTGATCATCTGTATTTCATCTTTTCTGATTAAAATTGACACATAGATTATGCAAGTAATGTACTGTATTTAAAATGCATAGCTTCTTAATTGAGTAACGCTTCATAGTAAGGTCCTTGTAATACGTGTTAATTAATAGGTAATAATATTTATTGCCTCCTTTATGTACCTGTAAAAAGCATAGCTAACTGTTAATAAGTGCAAAATAAAGGATTTGTTAACCTTAATAAGGTATTGTTCTATGTGCAAAGTCAACTGCTAATCCAAATGTCCAACACCCTACTACATGACCTGCAGATCACTGGGCACTCTACAACACTTTCCATTACATCTGTGAAGACATAGAATGTGCTTGTGATAATATCTGCTTTAACCGCCATTGCTCATGCCATTTGCGTGTGAGTTTTGCTATTTTAACACTCCCAATGTATCCTCCTGCTTATTGTCCTGACCACATATTCCCTGAAGGTAAAGAGGTCACTTCAGACAGACACAATGTTTCAGAGGACCAAGGCTTTTCTCCAGTTCAATTCAATTCAATTTATTTTTGTATAGCCAAAAATCACAAATTACAAATTTGCCTCAGAGGGCTTTACAATCTGCACACAATGACATCCTCTGTCCCAGAACCTCTCATCGACTCAGGAAAAACTCCCCCCCCCCCAAAAAAATGGAAGAAACCTTCAGGAGAGCAGCAGAGGAGGATCCCTCTCCCAGGATGGACAGAGTACGAAAATAGATGTCATGTGTACAGAATGAACAGCATAACAGAGTTACAACACGTTCAATTCACATGACAGAAATGATTCATCTAATAGTAGCAGTAGGTGACGGGGAGGACCACAGCAAGACGTAGGACCAGGGTCCAGATTTAACCATGATCCACAGAAACCTGCGAGGCGAGAAGGCACAAAGACTTCGGGGATGGAGCAGAGTTAGTAATGTGCATTTATGGTGCATGAATTCATACAGAAGGTAAAATAGAAAAGAATGTGCGTCAGCAGGGCCACGGCAGGAACCAGGAGGCAGGACCAGGGCCCAGACACAACCACGATCCATGAAAACCTGCGAGGTGAGAAAGCACAAAGACTCCGGAGGAAGAAGTAGAGTTAGTAATGTGCATTGATAGAACATGAATTCATACTGAAGGAGAGAGAGAAAAGATAGAGGAGCTCAGTGTATCCTAAGTTGTCCCCCAGCAGTCTAGGCCTATAGCAGCATATCTAGGGGCTGGAAAGAATGGACCAGGGCAAACCTGAGCCAGCCCTAACTATAAGCGCTATCAAAGAGGAAAGTCTTAAGTCTACTCTTAAATGTGGTCACTGTGTCTGCCCCCCCGTACTGAAAGTGGAAGCTGGTTCCATAGAAGAGGAGCTTGATAACTGAAGGCTCTGGCTCCCATCCTACTTTTTAAGACTCTAGGAACCACAAGCAGCCCCGCATTCAGTGAGCGCAGCTCTCTAGTGGGGTAATATGGTACTATAAGCTCCTTGAGATATGATGGTGCCTCACCAATTAAGGCTTTGTAGGTGAGGAGAAGGATTTTAAATTCGACTCTGGATTTTACAGGGAGCCAGTGAAGAGAAGCTAATACAGGAGTAATATGATCTCTTCTCTTAGTTTTTGTTAGTACACGAGCTGCAGCATTCTGGGTCAACTGGAGAGATTTAAGAGACTTATTCGAGCAGCCTGATAATAAGGAATTACAGTAGTCCAGTCTAGAAGTAACAAATGCGTGAACTAATTTTTCTGCATCGCTTTGAGACAGGATGTGTCTAATTTTTTAAATGTTACGTAGGTGAAAAAATGCAGTCCTTGAGATTTGTTTTACGTGAGAGTTAAAGGACAAGTCCTGATCAAAGATAACTCAGAGATTCTTTACGGTGGTGCTGGATGCCAGGGCAATGCCATCTAGAGAAACCACATCATTAGATAGTTGATTCCGGAGGTGTTCTGGGCCTAGTAAAATAACTTCAGTTTTGTCTGAGTTTAACAGGTCATCCATGTTTTTTTATTTATATTATTTATATTATTTATCTTTGAGACATGCTTGAAGTTTAGCAAGCTGGTTGGTTTCGTCTGGCTTGATCGATAGCTATAATTGAGTATCATCAGCATAACAATGAAAGTCTATGGAGTGTTTTCTAACAATATTACCCAAAGGAAGCATATATAAGGTGAATAAGATTGATCCAAGCACAGAACCTTGTGGAACTCCGTGACTGACGTTGGTGGTCATCGAGGATTCATCGTTTACATATACAAACTGAGATCGATCTGATAAATAGGACTTAAACCAGCTTAGTGCGGTGCCTTCAATGCCAATCAAATATTCTAATCTCTGTAATAGGATGTGATGGTCAATGGTGTCGAACGCAGCACTAAGGTCTAATAAGACAGGGACAGAGACAAGTCCTTTATCTGAAGCAATTAGAAGGTCATTAGTAATTTTCACCAGTGCTGTCTCTGTGCTGTGGTGTTTTCTAAATCCTGACTGAAAATCCTCAAATAAACTATTGTTATGTAGAAAGTCACACAACTGATTTGCAACTACTTTCTCAAGGATCTTAGAGAGGAAGGGAAGGTTAGAGATCGGTCTATAGTTAGCCAACACCTCTGGATCAAGAGTGGGCTTCTTGAGAAGAGGCTTAATCACAGCTACTTTAAAAGACTGTGGTACATGGCCTGTTAGTAAAGACAGATTGACAATATCCAGCAGACAGGTGCCAATCAAAGGTAAAACTTCTTTAAGCAGCCTCGTCGGGACGGGGTCCAAGAGACAGGTAGAAGATTTAGAAGAGGAAATTGTTGAAGACAATTTTTTAAAGTCGATGAGAGAGAAGCCATCCATACATATATCAGGGTTTATAGCTGCCTCCAAGGATAGATCGGTACTGGTTGAGGGCAAGAGACCATTAATCTTGTCTCTAATAGTTAGAATCTTATCATTGAAGAAGTTCATGAAGTCATTACTACTGAGGTCTATAGGAATACACGGCTCAACAGAGCTGTGACTCTGTCAGCCTGGCTACAGTGCTGAAGAGAAACCTGGGGTTGTTCTTATTTCTCTCTATTAATGATGAGTAATAGGCTGCTCTAGCATTACGGAGGGCCTTCTTGTTCTTCTTCATGTTTTAAGACTATCTCGCCAAACTAACCGAGATTCTTCTAAATTGGTGGAACGCCATATCCTTTCAAGCTTTCGCAATGTTTGTTTTATTTTGCGGGTTTGAGGGTTATACCATGGAGCGAACCTCCTCTGCTTTATTATCTTCTTTTTTAGAGGAGCTATAGAGTCTAGTGTCAGTCTCAGTGAGCCCGTAGCACTATCGACTAGATGATCAATCTGGGACGGACTAAAGTTAGTACAGGAGTCCTCCGTTATATTGAGACATGGATAAAAGAGGGTTCTGTGGAAAAACTATTAGATGTTCTATTTTAATGCCATATACAAGAACAAGGTCGAGGGTGTGGTTAAAACAGTGAGTGGGTTTCTGTACACTCTGACAGAAGCCGATTGAATCTAATAATGAGATAAACGCAGTACTAAGGCTATCAATATCGACATCCACATGAATATTAAAGTCACCTACAATAATAACTTTATCTGTTTTAAGAACTAAACTTGATAAAAACTCTGAAAAATCAGATAGAAATTCAGAATACGGACCTGGGGCCCGGTACACTATAACAAATAGAATTGGCTGTATTGTTTTCCAGGTTGGATGTGAAAGACTAAGAACAAGGCTTTCAAATGAGTTGAAGTTTAATTTAGGTTTAGGGTTCATTAATAGGCTTGAGTCAAAGATAGCTGCAACTCCACCTCCTCGGCCGGTGCCTCGAGGAATGTGAGTATTAATGTGACTTGGAGGAGTTGATTCATTTAGGCTGACATATTCTTCATGACACAGCCAGGTTTCAGTAAGACAGAATAGAGCAATGTGATTGTCTGATATTAAATCGTTTACTAAAACAGCATAGGATGACGAAGATCTGATATTTAGGAGTCCACATTTAATTCTCCTATTTTGTTGCACTGTTGCGCAGGTTGTGTTAACTTTTATGAGATTATTTTGTACAACTCCTCTTCTGGTTACTTTTGATTTAATTAATTTAAGTGGCCGTGGGGCAGACACAGTCCCTATATAGTTTTGGGTGGGTAACTGCTCTAATGGAAGTGCAATGGAAGTGCAATGAATGATGACATACGGCTATACATCTCATTGTTGACCAAATTTGGGAGAGGGCCAGAGAAAACTACGGTGTCCGACATTGTTTTGGCGTATGAACACACCAATGCCACATTAATTTTAGTGACCTCCGAGTGTCGGATTCGGGAGTCATTACCGCCGACGTGTATTACAATCTTACTGTATTTACGTTTATCCTTAGCCAGCAGTTTAAAATAGGATTCAACGTCGCCCGCTCTGGCCTCCGGAATGCATGTGACTGTGACCCTTGGCTTCGCTATTGAAGACTATTATGATTTTGAAGCTGTGAAATTGATAAAGAAGTGTTTTTAGGATAATATTCCATTGAAGAGTATTATGATTTTGAAGCTGTGAAATTGATAGTGTTTTTAGGATAATATTCCATTGAAGAGTATTATGATTTTGAAGCTGTGAAATTGATAAAGAAGTGTTTTCATGGTAAGATTCCATTGCACCGCTATGATTTTGGGAACTATGTAATTATTAAAGAAAATGCATGCAATGTAATACCGAATTGTACCGCCAGGCTTTTGTGAGACACTCATAATGACCAGTTGCATGAACGCACCTGAGAAGGTTTACTTTATTAAATGCACTTTATTATAACTGTTCGATCCACGACGTCCTTTGTTCATCCGGAGCCTTTCTAAAACACGACACTATCTTCACGTTTCTGACTATGGAGCTACCTATAACCAGAGTCGGTTCCTCAGCGGGTGTCTCGCCGAGTGGGGAGAACCGGTTAGAAACGTGAAGAGGTTGGTGGTGCACCGTGTGCTTCAGCTTTGACTTCTGCTTCCTTCGTTCAGTTACCCAGCCTCCCGGCTGCTCGGGGGCTGCCGGGGAACAGCTAGCTGAAGCTACGGCTGGATGGCCCGCAACGACTGTGGGGGGCAGGCTAACTACTGTGGCTAACAACTGAGCTTCCATGGTGCGGAGCCGTGCCTCTAACTCACTGAGCCTCGCCTCCACCATAGCAAACAAACTACACGTATTACATGTACCGTTATCATTAAGGGAGGCAGAGGACTGGCTAAGTATGTGACACACTGAGCAAGGGGGAGAGGGAGAGAGTGAACCCATCGCTAGCTGCTGAGCTGGAGTACGGTGGCTACCGTTAGAGAAACCAAACAAAGTGTAAATAGAACTGTAGGATTAAGCGAGAAGCCGCTACAAGAAGGTGATATTAGTGTTTAAGATGTACAGCAGGTAACTTAGCTTGTACTGAAGAATATCACACAATTAACTCGGTTTAGCTGGAGCTGTGAAAGTAAGCTATCTGGCAACCGGAAGTGAGGCAATACGCTTACCGTACTGCGTCAGATATCACGTCACACAATCCTTTGACGCAATCGACCGTGGAATCTTTCCAGGCTAAATCAGCCGTCCTAAATTAAGCAGGTCTCAGCTGGGTGACTTTTTAGCTTACGTTAGCACACTTCACACTTCACTGTTGTGCTCACTTCACAGTGAGCTCAACAGCAATCTATTAAGGTTACCAAGAATGTGTGTAACGTTACGCTGACCTGCCTATAATGTTACAACCATTTCTAATGACTTGGATATTTTTTCTAAACTTAACTAAGTAGGTTTGTTTCTTAACCTGAAAGAGATTCCTGGCAGAAAGGGCTTTCTTTTTTTTAAACCAGTGTGCCTAGAATGTAAATGTGACCTTTTTGTTGTTGTTGGTCCGTGCACATAACTGGAAAAGCCTGACATCCAGATCAGCGACAGCGATACTGAAGGCGTTAGGCTTTTTTTTTTCTTTGTTAAAACATCATGAAAGACTCTATATCTAAGTGCAACATCAGCTTAACGTCAGTTAGGTGAAGTTGGAAAGATATTCACATTTAGACTTCCCGGATCAATAACTCGATAGCGAAACGGTGTAAAAATACAATCAACACCTCTCTGTAACCATAGTGATGTAGACAACAAGCTACAACCTTAATTTGACCAAAACGGGCTGTTCTGCGAGCTGGATGAATAACATTGGTCTCAATGAGCGGCGGCTGTGAGAGGGTGCTCAGGGACCGTCAACAAAGTAAAAGACTACAAAAATATTCAATAACTTCACTGTTATGAAGTGTAGCATGACCAAACTTATTTCATACACCAATGGGCTCCTCCTTGTTATACTACAACAGTTATTTTGATCAAATGTGCTTTATGAATAATTATATTTAATATTTATTGGAAGAAATATTCAATAACTTCACTGTTATGAAGTGTAGCATAACCAAACTTCTTTGATACACCAATGGGCTCCTCCTTGTTATACTACAGCAGTTATTTTGATGAAATGTGCTTTATGAATAATTATATTGAATATGTATTGGAAGACATATTCAATAACTTCACTGTTATTAAGTGTAGCATAACCAAACTTATTTCATACACCAATGGGCTCCTTGTTATACTACACCAGTTATTTAGATGAAATGTGCTTTTGATTAATTATGAATAATTATATTGTATATTTATTGGAAGAAATATTCAATAGCTTCACTGTTATGAATAGTAGCATGCCCAAACCTCTTTCATACAACAATGGGCTTCTTGTTATACTACAGTAGTTACTTTGATGAAATGTGCTTTTGCCAAATTTTTTATAATTTAATTCTAATGCAGTGTAACACCATCAATTCTGTTCAACCACCAGGAATCCTGTGTTGGTAAAGCTACAATACTTTGTTTGGAAAATCTCTTTTAATTGTCTCAATTTAGTTTTTAGGACAAAGTGTAGTGGCACCAATTTCTCGTCAGTCATCAGTATATCTGATGATTATGCAAAACCACCAGGTTTTTAAAATTGTTTGCTCAATTTGGAATAATTTTAACCAAAATGTATTTAGCATCGACACTATGTAAAACGGTGTCCTATTTGCTTTCCAGAAATCAGAATATTGGTTAGGGTCTTTTGAGACATAAACAGATAATCTGAGTTGTGGATAATCTGTAGATAACCTGGAGTGAGATTCAAGGGATAACATTAAAGTAATCAAATATTATTAACTTTTATGCATTAGAGGTTTCCTAAAGTTGTAATTTTCTTAATATGTTTAATGTATTTATCCCCATGTAGATTCCGTGTGGAACTTGTACGAGATGGTTTCACACGCAGTGCCTTGGAATGACAGCAGCTCAAATAGCAAACAAAGATACCCCTTGGTATTGTGTGTTGTGTAACAGCCCAATCGAAGTGGGCTGTAGGTGAGTTTGGCTAACGCTTAACAGAGATAGGAGGGTTTAGGTCAGGAGAATTTAGGCATTAGATTTTCAACAACTTCCATCATGTAGTAAACTGCATGTCAGGCAAAATCTATTTATCCACAAGTGCTTTCACAACAGGCAGACGTCAAGCTCAAGTTTATAAACGAGCATAAAGTCAAGCACAAAAAGAGGGGGGGAAAAGCTGCTCTGCAAAATATGTGAAACTGAATTAAACATGTCCATAGTTCACATTTTTTGATTCTTGATACATGTCAAATATATTTTTCCTTACAGATGAAATTAGTCACCAAATTTTTTTTTTTTTTTCATGTCAAAGGTATGATTGTTGATTCATTCATTAATAATGTACAGGAAGATGTGGTATAGTTATGCAAGGAGTATTTGTTTTGCCACATTTATTTTTCCATTTTCTTTTAATTGTAATGAATCAAACTCGTCAAAATGTTGTTCCAGCATAACAATATATGTGTATATTGGCATGTATTCTTTCTTGAAGATTAAATGAGTGAACTACTTATGTTGTCTCTTATCTTAATGTATGTGATACTTTTTTTTTTATTCAAGACAAATACAAAGTACAAAACATAGGTTTACAATTGCACTAGTTTGACCAAATCACTGATACTACCACACTTTAACTAATGACCACTGGGTCAAATGTATTCTCAGAAGAACCATTTAGTTAATATAAGATGTATTGTGTGTTTCAGTCTATATATAAATTCATGAAAGTGGCCCTAACCAATGTTCTGGTTTCTGGAAAGCAAATAGGACACTGTTTTACATAGTGTCGATGCTAAATACATTTTGGTTAAAATTATTCCAAATTGAGCAAACGATTTTAAAAACCTGGTGGTTTTGCATAATCATCAGATATACTGATGACTGACGAGAAATTGGTGCCACTACACTTTGTCCTAAAAACTAAATTGAGACCATTAAAAGAGATTTTCCAAACAAAGTATTGTAGCTTTACGAACACAGGATTCCTGGTGGTTGAACAGAATTCAATGGTGTTACACTGCATTAGAATTAAATTATAAAAAATTAGGCAAAAGCACATTTCATCAAAATAACTGGTGTAGTATAACAAGCAGGAGCCCATTGGTGTATAAAATAAGTTTGGGCATGCTACTATTCATAACAGTGAAGCTATTGAATATGTCTTCCAATAAATATTAAATATAATTATTCATAAAGCACATTTGATCAAAATAACTGGTGTAGTATAACAAGCAGGAGCCCATTGGTGTATCAAAGAAGTTTGGTTATGCTACACTTTATAACAGTGAAGCTATTGAATATTACTTCCAATAAATATTCAATATAATTATTCATAAAGCACATTTGATCAAAATAACTGTTGTAGTATAACAAGGAGGAGCCCATTGGTGTATGAAAGAGGTTTGGTCATGCTACACTTCATAACAGTGAAGTTATTGAATATGTTTGTAGTCTGTGTTTTCCGCATTGCACTTTGTTGACGGTCCCTGAGCTCTCGTCTCACAGCCGCCGCTCATTGAGACCGATGCTATTCCTCCAGCTCGCAGAACGGCCCGTTTTGGTCAAATGAAGGTTAATTAAGGTTGTAGCTTGTTGTCTACATCACTATGGTTACAGAGAGGTATTGATTGTATTTTTACACTTTTTCGCTGTCGAGTTATTGATCCGGGAAATCCGAATCTGTGAATATCTTTCCAACTTTACCTAACTCTTAATATAATAATAAATAGTATAATAATAAAAACAATATTGTTCTCGGCTCATTTCCTTCAGGCCACCTCATTCAGATACATTATGGCCACAATTACACTACCCTGGCTGTGTGTAGACAAATAATGCCAAGCTTGCAAAAAATAAATAAAAGGCAAACAAGGCAAGCAAGTCGGCGGTATAACCGGTCTTTCATGTTCCGCTCTCCGGGAGTGCCACTTTAGCTAATCCTTTCCTCATTTGAGCCACCCACATGAAATGGAGCGCCGCTGCCGCTGAGAGAGAGAGAGTCTTGATCAAACTCATTACGAGCCTGATTACTTCACTGGAAGCAAACGCCTCTGCAAACCAACAAAATAAATTACAGGATCACGCAAAGATTTCATCATTGTGTATTTCTCCGAATGAATCCCTGTTGAGGTAAGACACACCTAAATCATAAATATTTGAAGTTTAATTTAATTTTGTAAATGTTCCCACTAACATTTTTAATATAAATGTGCATATTGTCGTGTTTTAGAAAGGCTCCGGATGAACAAAGGACGTCGTGGATCGAACGGTTATAATAAAAGTATTTAATAAAGTAAAAAGTTCGCCGGCTTCCGCTATACACAGTCTGCTCGCAGTTACCTGTCTCTCGCTTCCATCGTCGAATCCTGAACAAAAGACGCACATTGAATATATAGCACCAGAAAAGGTGTGAAATCATCATTTACATAGCTCACCTGCTCACACACATTTACATAGCTCACCTGCTCACACACATTTACATAGCTCACCTGCTCACACACATTTACATAGCTCACCTGCTCACCTGTGTTCACACCAAACATGTTGCGAATTTTTCGCGTGAGTATATTACATACAAAGTCAATGCACAGACGCGAATTTCCGAATGACGCGAAGCGAAAAATTAGCGTGATGCTGTTTTGAGAAAGCCAATACATAAGTGCATTTGAAGCTTCAAATTTGAACATTTGAAGCAGTGCATAACAATGCACTGCTTCAAATGTCCCCTCTGAAAAACACTTTGAAGCTCGGGCGATTTCTTGCTCCACAATGAAACTAGCTTTCACAGCAGCAGCATTCTTAGCTGTAGCTTTTGTGAATATATTCTGCTGTGATTGCAGTCTGCCTTTTTAAGTCTTGGACTTTATGTTTTTCTTGGAGGCTAAATTTAGCATACGTGGCTCAGTGTTTGGACGTAAATTGTATTCCTTCATCACCGACACACCTCATAACACAGAAGACAGACCAGTTTTTCTCCTTGAAGCACAAACATATATTCACTTTCCCATCTTTCATTAAATTGCCTTCCATCTGCTTCAATCTCTCTCTTCTTGGACATATAGGGATTATTTGTCGATCTTTTTCAACTCAAACCGCTTTAGTTAAACGCCGATATGGAAACACTTCTTTCTAACGACAGGTATGATGCCGTTCATTCGCGGGTCACAAAATCGACATGCATTGTGAGAGATGTAGTTTATGGTCACTGTACATTGTAAAGCAGCATAGACTTTAATTTTAAGACAATCATATTCCTTTCGAGCTCTCGCGGGCCACATAAAATGACATCGCGGGTCTTGTTACCATTAATTTAATAAAATAAATTGTAACTAGAATGCTGTTGGTATATATATATATATACATATACATATATATATATATGTATATGTATATATATATATGTATATGTATATATATGTATATATATATGTATGTGTATATATATGTATATATATATGTGTGTATATATATATATACCAACAGCATTCTAGTTACAATTTCTTGTATGTATGTATGTATGTATGTATATGTGTATATATATATATATATGTGTGTATATATATATGTATATATATATATATACGTGTATATATATATATGCATATATATGCATATATATATACGTATATATATATGTATATATATACGTATATGTATATATATATATATGCATATATATAGTCACAGGCTTACCACTAGCGTATTTACATGCCTTAGTGAGTGCAACTAGCTCTGCTGCCTATGCTGAGAGATGGTGAGGAAGACACCAGGGTTGAACAGTCTGAAACAACAGCAAAACCAACACGATTAGTCCCAGTAATAGGGTCACGTGATGTGGAACCATCATGGGGTCAGGGTTAGTTAGAGGAGTTTCAGAAAGGTCAGGATGAGGAGTGCACAGAATCTGAAGCTCTGCCAAACAGTTGTGCTCCTCACCATGGTCAGGGCCTGGAAGAAGAGGGCAGGGTTCAAGACATTACAGCGCTTAACAGTCACATTCGGCATGTCCAGCAAGATGGTATGATAGCGGAGCCATCTCGCTGCTGACAAATCCGAGGTTTTCTGCTCGAGCAGATAATAGGGCTATAATAGGGCTTTTCCAGCGGCAGCCACTGCATGGACTTTGGAGTAAGGGCCACAGGTTGAGCATTTCTTATCAAGCCTAAGTGCCCACAAAGAAGACGGTACTTCCTGCAGACCTGGAGGGAGAGAAGAGATGTCAGCAAGAAATGCAATTTGCATGCGCAGATGCTACATCATGGGCCTTATTTATCATGGCTTTTGCAACAGGTAAAGGAATTCTCCATTTATACACATACAGAGGAGTAATTGAGCTGTAAAGTATCATCGACAAATTGGTTGATGGATTGCACACTACTTTAAGACCATTTGATGTATACATCAGGCTAATGCCCAGACTCAACATAAGATCGCTCCCGAGCAGATTTACAGGACGACATTGTGAGGACAGAAACCTAATCATGTAATCATAATGAACACATGTCAAAGGAACAGTAAATTGTTCTTTGAGTGTTATTCCTGAAGCTTCCAGAGAATACATATAGTTACCGCTACCTTTTGGATTTGGAAGATCCTTTTCTGTAACTACTGAGTGAGTTGCTCCTGAGTCAACAATAAAAGTGATTGCCTTTCCACCAATCATAGGAATAGTTTCGGATAGCACTTTAAATGGTTCAGTAGAATATTTGGTGTATGTCCCTACAGCTGACACATGTTCTTTCACTTTCCCTAAATGCTTTATGGCATCCCACAATAACTGTAACTCATCTCACCCCCCTTCTCTGGTGTTGCAGGAAGATGTCTCCCTTTCTCTCCGCATGCCCCCATGATCTCGGTTCAGTCAGACATCCAGCAACATTGTGACCTCTGGGGACGGCTGTCAACTCTGTCCTTTTTGGCAGCAGTTGTAGCACTCGTCTTTCCCCAGCGGTCGGCGTCCTTGCCTCTGCCTCTTCTGTTGAAGCCTAGAACCCCTTGGTTCTGTTGTTGTTGTGATTGGCCCATAGCCATGCTCTGGACAGCTAAGACCATGGTCAGTTGAGCCATGTGCAGTTGCTTTTCTTTGGTCTCGGCTTACTTCTTTTTGTCAGCTGCATCCTGTTTCTCTGCATGATTGGCATCTGAGTCCACCTTCAGTGTGGCTGAAACAAAAGGCAGAGTATGACAAGTTCATCACCAAACCTTGTGCCTGATGTTTGGGGGTCTAGCAGATGTGCCAGGGGATCAGTCATGTCTCTGTTAGTCCAGGGTCTTTGGACCATCATTGCTTCATTTGGGCCCCATACTTGAACCATAAGGAAGGACAGTTAAGTTTTTTATTGTCGTTGTCTGTTCTTGGACCTGGTGGTGATAAGAATCTGCAGTTGCCCCACCGGTTGCCCCAAGATCCTCCTCTGACTCATCAATCCATCGAGCATGGAAAAAGGTGGAAGTCAGGCTGTCTTGGTGCGAGTGGACCTGTCGTGGCTGTTAGCAGGTCTGGCTGTGCGATTGGTCCTGGATCGTGTGCTGGAGGCGCATATGGGGGAGGGTATGCGTCGAGATCAGGATTCACCCTGTGCAGTGATGGATAGAAAACAGATTTCTGAGAAGCTTTATCTGCTTAAAGTAGATGCTTCTTACGTACAGGATCTACTTTAAGTATCATTTTACACACTTTCTTTTTTTCCCTACTTTACTTTCATCCTTCCACATCTTCAAAATTTGCTTGTGACTTTCTATCATTTCCAACTGTTATACCTTTACTTTCTTTTTCTTTCTGATTCTGATTTCACCCGCTTTCTTTTCTAGTTCTGTCTGTAACTTTTCTGACTTTCCCCCTTGAGGAAATCCACATTCATCAACCCATTCATTCAGATGTTGACAACTCACTTCACCAAACTTGTTCTTCATATAAATTACATTAGACCCATCGGGCGGAGTAACCTGGTCCTTCCCTGTGCACCCGTTGTGATGCACAGTCAGTGTACACTTTTTAAACACAGTCGTCACCGTGACAGCCGTTACTTTAGACACATTTATCCTTACGGACTCTTCGTCGACTTCAACATTTAATGTCTACCTTATGTTCTCTACTGTCATAGGTATAAACTTGACTATCAAATATCCACCTTTGTTTTCCCGTCCTCTCTTACCCAGTAATATTTTGAAAACTCCTAGAAACTAGTATTCTATATTACGATACTTTTTTTTAATCAACATTTTCACAAATAACAACATTTAATGAAATGAGGTCAACAAATATCCACAAAGGCCTGTTAATGCTAATAAAAAAATATTATTATAAATATTGACAAAAATATTCTATTTCCTAATTCAGTACAATTTTTAATCCCAGTTTGACTTTCAATAAATGGTCTTTCAGGATCAATGTTCAAAATGTCAGTACCTCATCGGATGTTTAGAAGTCTATCTGAACTTAATCAGGTCCTTCAGGATCCCAGTGAAAACCATCATGAGCCGTCGGGGAATGGTCCTCATCTCTCAAGTTTTATGGAGGTAGAGGCAGAAGGAGTATCCTCCTGGAGGGCCAGTTTCACTGTCCGCCGTTGACTCCCAACGATCTTTCAAGGAATCCTTTTTGTGACACCAACTTTGTGGTGACAAAACAATTTAATAGTGCAGACTGAGTCCTATACTACTGAAATAAGGAACTTTGAGATATGAAAATTAGTCTTCTGAGTATTTTATTCTCTGCGCAGAGAAGGTTCAATCATCATATAGAGATCAGTGCAGTCTGCAGGAGGACGAACAAACTGTGCAGGGTATGTACATCTTATAAAGGGGTAGTGCACAAGGGTGGGGGGTAGGAGGAGTCCTCACCAAGACATCTGTACAACAGTTCCTAACCTAAACATTCTGTGGTTAACTGTCTGCGCCCCCATTCAGTTACTCCCTTTTATGGAAGCGAAGCAGACATCCTGTATGGCCTTGTTATACATTGAGTTACTTTCCTCTTCTCTAAGATAAACAGAAGTACCCTACATGGTCTTGTTACCATTCAGCAAGGCACACAAGATAAGTCACATATAAAAAAGTACTAGCTCAGTGAACAATTTCTATCATACTCTTCATTATGAGTTTTTTAAATTCATCTCAGAAGAGTGAAGTGATTTATTTGGAAGCACTGGACAAACCAGTCTGACCAGTTTATTTGACAAATAATTATCATTTGCTATCTAGGCTGTTAAAGCAAATGTAGAACAATAATGTACCAAAATAATGTGCAGCACTTGAGGCATACCTCAGACCAGAAGGACAGGTTTTAGATGGAATTGCTGAGGGTTATCGATATGGATGATTAACAGTGTTTATACATCAATTCATAGCTACCTGAGTGGACATGAGGCTCATGCAGGTGCGCCCAACTCAACAATGGTTGAGATTTACAAATCTGAATTAGGAGCAGCCGCTGAAGAAGCGGAGTTTAAAAAAAGTAATTGTACTCTATTTTATGTTGTATGAATGTCTATTGTTAAATGTCTGATTAACCCCTTTATTGTTATTTGCAACAACAAAAAAATTTAGATTTCTGTATGAACTTTATAAAGACACCTTTATAACTGTATTTATACAGGCACTTCACTTGATATATTACATGGAAAATGTTTTTTTGTATGGCAGTAAAATTAGGAAAGGTACATTTAGATTATTTATCTGTAACAACTAATACAATCCATTGTATAACACTGAATGGTAAAAAAAAAGAAGTGACACACTTGAAAGGTCTCTCGTCTTTACTTAAATAAAGGGGGAAATTGAATAATAAAAAAGAGACTGCGTGGGAGAGGCTTATGGATGCCTACTACTACAGCAATAGTAGGGAATAGAATTCTTTATGAAATTAAAAATTAAAAATTAGATTCACAAATCAAAGAAAAATAAAGAGATATAACAGCTTTAGAAATGTCTAATGAAAAATATTGACAAGAGGTGGAAGGTAAAATATCTGAACTTAAACAAGATCATGAATTGTTACATTTAAAGAAGGCCAATAACTATAGAATTAATTCAAATTAAGCAACTTATTTAATGACAAATAAACCGGTTGCCAACTTGTGTTTCCAAACAACAATAATTTGAACCTCTTCTTGTTTGCACGTCCCTTTGTTTTACTCACTTCCTCCCCATCCCAACTATATATACAGCCCACTCGCTTTCTGTAGTCTATTTTAGATGTGAAAAGGCTTAAAAAATGAATTTTATAATGCAGTCTGACCCAAAGTACCTGCGCATGCGTGTTCCAGCAGTAAATACACACTCTTATTTTCCATGAATGTACAGACAGAATGTACCCTTCTCCCATTACGATGTCCTGGGAGAATCTTGTTTGCAGTCTAGTTTCATATTTGTGACATTTTATAGGAAACATTAAATGAGTTCAAATAACATCTTCATGTAGACCAGTGTAATATGACTTCAGATAAATATATTTACAGTGACCAATATCATCTCTTTTTCAACCTACAACTGAACAAATCATCAACATTTTCAAACAAATTGATGTTTTGTGACACGTTGATGTAACCACATTTTAGTCGGTTGTAAAGTCTGTTATGGTATGATATGTTCAGACCAAATATCACCCAGAAATAAACGTTAAAATCCCAGTTGGTGCTCACTGGGTGGCTTCTATCTTTTTAACCTGTTTTCACTGCTGAATCAGTTTGACATCCTGGATATATCCTTCAAATGCATATTGTAGACCATTCTGTCTGCTTCTCTCTGAAATTGCTTTCTTGTTTTTCCAAAAAATTTATAATATTATGTAGGGAGGGCAGTTAGTGACAGTGTGGGCTCCATGGTAGCTCTGACAGTGTGAGTGAGTCGATTTGACTCCTTGATCCTTGACTTTGTCCTCTGGGCATCAAACCACGGTTCATGACAATCCATCCAATAGATGTTGAGACATTTCAGTCTGGACCACAGTGGTGAACCCACACTGCTGGTCTGGCTAAAAGAGTTAAGAAAATGTAATGACAGTATAACCGGTATTTGTGCAACTTTCTGAGTGTGTTGTCAGATTGCAAAACGAGTGTCCAAAGTTATTCAAATATTTACATAATGTTGCAAAGGGTACGTGGTAGGATCACTTAGGTATAAATCTATACATTACATATTATGATATAATATTCTTTAGCAGGAGAAGGTGTCATTTACCCCGTTGTTTTTATCTTTTGATCTAGTACCAGAGGAAGTCTATCATGGTCAGAGCTTTGACAAGAAGGGAGTGCTTCTCCTTCCTTCTGGCTATGGCTGTGGCTGTCTTAATCTTTTTGCAATACAACAGAGAGATTCTGCAGGTGAGCCAATTTTAATAGTAGTTTTAGTAGTATCACTTGAAGGGTAAACCTTGTTTGAATTGTTTAATCTAAGTCAGATTTTAGGATATTGTTTTCAAATGTGTGTCTCTAAATGTGGTCCAACAGTGATGTTAAAGTGAAAGGGTGTTTTTCCCCGTCACCTTGATGATTGTATCAAGAGTCCTTGATATTTTGTAGTATGATTCAATCCAATTTGTCTGAATGAAAATTCAATGCCATGAAAAACTTTCTCTATCATGTCAAACCATCAGACATGAAACAGCCTCGATAATGCTTCTGTGCCAATGAAATAAACTATCCAAAAATGTGAATCTCAGTGAACCAGACCAGACTCATACAAAAAATTATTTGAATTTGAATTGAACATTAAGGTTCTTGCCTTGTGCCACTGCATTTTTTTCCAAGGTTAAGTGTTAACAAGGTAAGGGAAGTTGGGAAAGGGTGAAAAGCTACAGCTAAAAGATCAACAGTTTTTATCAACCCCCACAGGAAAAGTCTTCCTTCTTGGCCCTTTTGTTTTATTTTGGTTATTTGCTTTCAGTGTATTTGTCACCATGTCTCTTTTGATCCCCTGCCAGTTCCCGCCTAAAGTGAACTCCACCATCATGGTCCCGAGAATGTCTGATGCAGTTAGTGACCCTAACATACATTACGGCCTCTGCAACTTCCAGCCGCTGTCCACTGAGAATGCCCTGGAGGAACGCCACCTACTGGACTCCATTGTTTGGCCTGAAACGCCGCTTTTGCCAGATCCTTTTTCCCTTGAGCAGACAAGTGATCCAGCTCATAGCACCTTCACCATTCTTCCAGTTAGGGAAGGAGGAGAGTGGCACGTAGGGGATCAGCTGGAGGTTATGATCAAAATGTCTGACTTCCAGGGCCGTCCCAAGAGGTCTGGGGGGGACTTCATACTGGCCCGACTGCACAACGTGAACCTTGATGCAGGCGTGGCTGGGCATGTGGTGGATCATCTCAATGGCAGCTACTCTGCCATATTCTCTTTACTCTGGGAAGGAAGTGCGGAGGTTGAGGTGATCTAACATGTTAAATGTGATTGTACTGTTATGTTTTTAATCTATCTTCTAACTGTTCACTTAGCCCCGCCCCTCTTAGTTACTGTTGCTACACCTGTTAACGTTCCCTTCTCTTACAGCACATATTAAGTTTGTCATGATAATGTGGCAGGCTTTACCACTCAAAATTATTTTTCATTTTAGAAGCAATGTGGCTTCTTCATTTCAGACCAAGGCAGGGACTCATAGACACCGATTGTAGCTTTGGGCATCTGCAAACTGCCACTGGCGGATTTTATCAATTGTAGCAAGCTAGCTAGTCAATGAGTCATCCCTGCAGCACTCTGCAGTAGCACCCAAGAGGCTCCCGCACACTACACAATATATATATATAACCTAACGTGTAGGTATAACCTGTAACCCCAAAAATGATATAGTGTAAACTACTCCTTAGCATTGGAAATAAGACGAGGTTACTACTGTATGTAGGCTACTACTGTCCAGGTTAAAATTTGCAGAATACATCAGAGCAGAGAAACAGAATTAATCATATTAATTAATTAATTTAGTGTGGTTTACGAAGACAGGAATCTTTATAAATGTGTCAAAGTGTGGAGCTTTAAGTAGCACTCACTTTATTCATCTTTATTGATATGACTGAACATAATAAGCTGCAGTTCTCTATCCTATCAGGTGACACTGGTTCATCCTAGTGAGGCTATCACAGTACTAACCAGGCTGAACATCGAACAACCTGACAGGATGCAATACAAGAGCCTCTTCCGCTCAGGCGCCCTCTATGAAACTACCACTTGTAATGTCTGCCTACGTCAACTCCACCGGCCACTGTGCAACTTCACTGACCCCCGTACAGGCGATCCTTGGCTCTGCTACAAGCCAAAGAACCTGAGCTGTGATACCAGGATTACCCACGGCACAGAAGGATTCACACAAGACCTCCGGAAAGGGGAGGAGACGCTCTTTCAAAGGTTAGTGCAGCCTTAACTCACAAAATAGATTTTTAGAGGTTAACTTTTGTGCAATGTGTCAAGCACTGGTTTCATGTCTTAGTGCTTGTTCTTTCTAATTTCGACATTGTAAAATTATTTAAATGTTTGCCCACCCTTCTTTTCTTCAGCAATGTTAACATGAAAGTCTACATTCAGGCTTCAGGACCTGCCAATGTCACCGTGTTGCCAAAAAATGAAGGTAAAGCAGGACCACTACCTATAATAATGGTTGTTAAACCTGAATGTGCTACAGACAGCAAAAGGTAAACAGGCAGATAAAACGCATTGGTTTACAACTTACCACTTCCCTCTGGGTAGCATTCCTCTGTGGAGAGCTGTGTTCAGTCCAATTTAAAAAGAATGCTGGGAGCATACAACGCAAGGCTCAAATACATGAACGTGGCACCAGCTGTTAGCTGTGTATCCAGTCTCTGGGAGTAAGGACAGCTTATATGGAGTTCACTAAAATCCCTTTATATCAGCCGTTATCCCCAAAAAAGGATTGATTTTAGCTCTACAGTTAGCACTTGTTTTTTCAAAAGGGAGTGAACATTTACTATTTGCATGCAGTGTACCATTACAATGCACTTCTAGAGACTTTCTAGCGATCCACCAACACCACCAAATCGGGCCAGTGGCGTAAAGTGCTTCCCTTTGCTCGGACCAGACCCATCTTCAAAATCTGCCTTCATTTTGATTTCAATTACGCAATACCAGCTACACGCTGGTCCTAACTGAACAATTACAACTGTAAAGTTTCATGACTGAAACTTGCTCTGGTGTGACGCGATCACGTTGACAAAATCTGTCCACAGACAAGACAGAATCATAAACACCTGGAAAAGTACTCAAAGCCGCCTCTGTGGTAGTTCCTGATACAGTACGTGTCTTCAGGACCACATGTTGCCATGACAACACACACACACACACACACACACACACACACACACACACAGACAAACAAGGTGTAAACAATACCAGCCAAAAGCTGTCGCATCTGGTAAAAATAACCCCACACTTATTCTTTAACTTCCTCTCAGGTCAGCCAACTCTGAAGAGCAGCATTGTGACAACTGGGCTCTTTGGCTATTACTACCAGGGTGTGTGGCGAGCACTAGATGGCACCACAGTTCGCCAATTCGACGTGTCTGCCACCACTAAGTGTCTGAGGGGCAAGGAGGTCATCATGTTTGGAGACTCCACAATCAGGCAGTTGTTTGAATTCCTCAGCAATACTCTACCAGGTAGCTGATCCACAAAGATTTCTGGCAACAGTTTGATTTTGTTCACACTGCAGCGTAATCTGCTCTCCCTGTCATACCTATAGATCTTAAGGCGTTTTCCATGTACTCCCCGGGAAAAGCTGGACCTCACATGGCAGTGGACCTTGTGAACAAGATCTTGGTGATGTCCCGCTACCACGGGGTTCCTATCCGTATTGACGCTGTAGCAGCCACCGAGCTACATTATACTTTCAATGAAATAGATGGCTTAATCGGAGGCCCTAACACTGTTGTAGTTATTGGCATTTGGGCTCACTTTGGTACTTTTCCAATAGAGCTCTATATCCGGCGTCTCCAGATTGTCCGAGCGGCGGTGGTGCGGCTGCTGAACAGGGCTCCAACCACAAAGGTCCTCATCCGGACCGGGAACCCCAAAGACTTGACACTTTTTTATGCGCTAACCAACAGCGACTGGTACACTCTGCAGTGTGACAAGGTGCTCAGAGCCATGTTTAAAGGACTGAATGTTCGTTTAATCTATGCCTGGGAGATGGTCGTAGCCCACCACCTGCCGCACAACCTCCACCCACTAACTCCCATTAGAAAGGATATGATTGACGTTCTCTTGTCCTACGTGTGCCCAGAAAAGGGCATCTAGATATTTTTTATGTTGTCTAAGTGCTGCATTTTTCCTTCAGCAGTCCATGCAAAGACTAGACTAACTACAATTGTTTCTACTTTTAATCAGGGAATAATGAGTGGGCACAAAAGAAACACAACTGGATGGAAAGCAGCTCCAAGCCATGTTGGGGTTGGGTAATACAAATAACCACTGCTGAATGATTACACTTAAGGTTAATGTGAGGAACTTTTAACTGGTTATGAATTGGCCCCAATTTAATAATGATGCCTCTATATGACTTTCATATGTAAATGAGACCATCAGCTAAAAGATTGTCTATTTCTATATAGTTATTATTAATGCTTGTCATCGTTGTCGGATTCTGCGGAAATCAGAAGAAATTATCCAGGGTCACCAGAAACTCCTTCAGCTCAGACTCCAGCGAGGCCTCCAGCAGCAACCAGCTCGCCGCGGTCAGACACAGATCCGGCTTCGTTGCAGTCTTTGACCTGCAGTGGGAAGCTCCAGCGAGAGGAGGAGAGGTCAGCGCCTGGTATGCGTCTCCTCCTCCCGCTAGGACCTGAGCTGAGCCTTGCTGGTCCACCGGTCCCAGCTGGGAGCCTACACCACGCTGCTGGAGACCCAAGACGTATTGCTTGGCCCGCTGGAAGGAAGGGAGGCACGGGAGAACCGGAACCAGGACTGAGCGAAGCAGACTGTCAGACCGCTGCTGCTGTAAAATGAGAGTTTTTCTAAAGGGAATCTGGCTCTGAAACATTACCCCTTTTGCTCACAGGGAACACCAAAATCAAGTCAAGCAGCATTCAAGGCTGGTGGTCTGGCAACCCCAAATTGTTGTTATTACACTTAATTATTACATTTTTGTACAGGGGGGATATAACATGTTAATTAATGATATTTATAAAGTCAGTCAGTCAGAGCATAAAACTGCAAGTGGATTGACTTTTTAGGAATTTATTTACCTCAACAGCCACATAATTATGACAATCTCCCTCACAAGTTATGAATGTGTTTCAGGGCTCCAAAGATAAGAAACTATTTTCATACTGTAACATTAATACATTTACATGATGTCAACTTGGGTATGACGTTTGTCAGAGTATTGATGCCACACTGTTAAATTACATACAATTTAAACAAGATACTTTTAATAACAGAATTATGAGAAACTTGTGTGCTTTTGGTTGGGGGTTGATGGAAATAGGGGAAATGTAATGTCTTTCTTTTCACCTTTCTATATAAACCTACGGTAACGGAAATAAAATAAAGTTGACAAAACGTGTTAAGCAAACGAAACCCACTATAACTATATATATCATACTCATGTGTTTCATGCAAAAATAAATTAACTTTATAAAGTTCATAGCTAGAGTCATGAGAGAACACGAAAGGCAGCCAACTATCACAGTGGTTGCAACAATATCAACCAATTAAATGTCTATAAAAACTCAGTTCAAACTATCTGTAACATCCACCCTGTGTTCATGTGTTAATTCAGCTACCATAAACTTACTTAGCATAATTCTCCACTGCAATTAAACGTTTGCAGCTAATACAAATGCACTAGTAACTGTTGGATAAAAACATATATATATATATCACTATAATTATTAAAGTGGATGAATGATGAAGTCTGAACTATCATCAATACAGGAAACACTTTCTGTAAAATAGCGGTGGGTTAATTACTGGTTTCACATCAAAATATTTCTCTCCAACATAAGATATTCCAACATCATGCTGTTCGTAAAGTTTGGTGCAGTACGAGGTTTGCATGTTTCATGTGAGGGTTATGAGGATTTATTTATTGAGATTTGTATGAGCCGTGTACTTTCATTATTAGTCAAGGTAGATTTGTGAAAAATCCTGCAAAAGCTTTGATGCTATGGAAGTGAAAACTTTTCATAGGAGTTTGGCCAATGGGCCACTATTTGCCTAAAAGTGCTCTTTGACATTAAATATTCTGAAATAAATAAGATTGGGAAAAAAACAGGGCCAGGGCCTTTACTTTAGGGATACTGAGCTAATGCATAATATGTATCTGTTTGAAACACTCTTTTCTCTCACACACTTAAACAACATGTGATCTTTAAATTTCAACTTTAAAAAAGTGTTCTATTCCATCCACAGCTGAAACTAATGGTAATCGTTGACTTATAAGACATAACATCCTCCCTTCAGAAAGCCTCAGAAATTCTGAGATGGGGAGCAGCAACAGCAGCAAGTGTAACAGTACAGACAACCCACATCCTGTTTGAGCTCTGAGAGGTCTGTTTCCACCAGTTAAACCAGGCCTATCTCCTTCACCTGTCTGGGAGGCTCTATGAGGATCAGGTGACACGATTTGTTTTTGCGCAGGCAGGAAGTTTACCAAATGCATCAGAATATGGTTTCTCCAGAACTTTGAGTTGACCTGCGAGATAAGGCACATATGTGATTCTATTGATCCTTAGGTCAAAAAATAGGATTTAAATTCAACAAATTATAATTTAAATCTCATGGAAATACAAAAAACGACGTTTGTTTTTCACTAACAGTCCACAGAGATTACTATTGTCTGTTAATCTGTACCATTGGTGGCTCTTTGTCTCCAGCTAGTGGCTAGAGGATTCATTGACTTACTGTGTCTATTCACAACTTTATCCCGCCTGTTTTACTACTATAAATAGTTTTAAGGTTATATTTGATTCAGTGAAAATAAATAACGAATCGCCCTCTTCTTGCAACTATATCGACCAGAATGCAAATAAGGCAAGGCTTCTTCTCCACGCCAGAAAGAGAAAAACGGATCAGCATCACATTATTAAGTATATAAAAGTTTATTGTTATAACAAGATGTATTTCTTGTTGAAACAAGATATTTCCACGTTATCGCGACATACAAACTTATCACGTTAAAACAAGAAACGTCTCTCATCGTAACAATACACTAGGCCTATTAATCACAAACAACTTTTTGACAATAAAATAACCTTTTAACTCTCAACCTTCGTAAACTATAGACTTCATGTCATTTATCACCATTGATGAAACCAACAAAAGAGATCATATCGTTTTTAAACAGTACTTTACAGTACAAATCAGCGCCTGATCATCAAATCATCCGTCTGGTAATTTTCACTTTAAACTCTGCGCGCTCCCGCGAGGTGCAAGGCAAGTCTCGGCAAGGAGCACGCGCGGGGACGCACAACTCGACAGAAACACCGCTGGCCTCTGACGAGCCTTCGTCTCTTCTCGCGAGATCCTACGAGTTCTGCTTCCTTCTCGTCCAGCATGGCCGCGCTCTACGAGGGCTACACGTTGTGCGGACTCGCTCCAGCTCAAAATCTGTCAAATTCAGGCATCCAGGGGGTCGAAGCGGAGAGAGACAGCGACCATGTCGTTGTCACCGACTCAACCCGATCAGTCACGCTCTACAAGGTAACGTTTCACGGTTGTTTCGAGAAGGCTCTCCTCACCAGCTGATCAGTGCGACCTGGACAACTCGTGTTGGCATCCTAGCTACTGTGGCAGAAACCACCAGACCGGACAACACACGACACATTCCTCTAGCTGTGATAGTACTGGCTCCTTTTGCACGGAAACCGTAAGCTCGGGTCGCTCCGGTTGTAGTAAACGGTGTGCCGGCGTACAAAAACAGGCGAATGTTAGCTAACGGTCGCTACGTCCACCGCTAAACACACACGGCTCGCTAACCGGGTTGCGTTGCTCGGCTCGGAGTGTATCTTCATCTAATGTACTGCTCCACACACCGATACACGATACACCACGCATCTCCTTTCTGTACACATCAACTATTCGTATGTGTCGTAATCTTCCAGCCATCACGCAGGTGGTCTCATTGTGGCATAGTCATTGATGGTATTACCTGGTCCTCCTTTTCACGCATGTGTTCGTGGTCCCGGCAGGTTTCGGACCAGAAGCCGCTGAGCAGCTGGACGGTGAAGCAGGGACAGACACTGACCTGTTCAGCGGTCTACAACTCGCAGACCAAGGAGTATGTGGCGGTGTCAGACAGCAAGGTAGGCTCACTCATTATCTTGGTGGCGGTGGTGGGGTCGTTGTGCTTGTTCTGGAGCACCACCTGTACAGAAAAACCCGGCTGACTCACCGACGGAATGAAATTAGGGCAAAATGACTCCATTCTTACATAGTACGGTAGTTATTTTAATTTCCCATTCAATAAAACAAGGAAGTGAACTCCAAGTGACTTAAATGTTGCTTTTTTTCAGTAGACTTGTACTAACTGTGTTTCTGAAGTTTCCTTCTGCATGTCTACGTTCTGCCACTCGCCTGTCTACCAGCTGTACATTACATTAGACAATGTTCAGTCATGTCCATATGATTACTTATTCACTACTCAGTGTTACCTCTTTTAAAGGTTTGACTGGACTAATTAATGTCGTCCTTAATAAATAAACCAAATTGTTATTCACTTTGTCTTTCATTTAGGCTCTAGGTGTCGCTGTAGATCTGTCCTTTGAGAAATATCTGCCCGACACTGTCACAAAATAATGTCTGTTTGTGTTTTTTTCTTTTTAAGGTCATCAGAATTTGGAAGCAAGAAGAACTACTCTTGGATAAGGCCTTCAAAGCAACCGTACGTGAACTAGTTTGTACAATGTGTTCGTCTGACAAGGCAGGAGTGATTACACCTGATACAATGTGAAACGCCCTGTTGTCACACAGCAGGATGAGACATGATGAATAATACAATTGGGGACAATGACTTTGTTGTTTTCCACCAAGCATGCTGCAAGCAGTTAATTGACACAGTGAAGCACTCTGTCTCAGCTCCATTTGAACATATCCATTGTGCCTAACCGAGGTCCCTGAAACTACAATCTGAACCACTCTGTTCCAATCTGAGCCCATCCTCATTCCTTCTCCTGTGTATACATTCTCTCCAGGTGTCATCAGATGTCTGGAGGGTCCACTGTGTGGCTGGAGGGGAGCCTGTGGTCTTGTTCCAGAGAGGAGCTGTGAGGCTCCTGGACTCCCTACTTTCTGCTCCCCAGCAGCCCATAGAGGAGGTCCTGGCTCAGGAAGAGGCCATTAGGTCAGTATCACTACCAGTAAATCCTTTGGGTTATAATCTGGATTGAGAGTGATGTTTCAATTTTAACAATTTATATTGACAATTTAGTCTCAAACAATAGCTCGTGCTGTGCAGCAGTCTCACCTGTAGCGTGTCGTTGATTGTTCCTTTTGTCTTTAGGTGGAGCACCAACATCGTGACAGAGTCCCAGCAGTTTGTCATTTTCACAACTGAACAGGTAACATCATTTAAATAGTTTTGGCCTTTGACAGGAGACACAAAAGCTGATAACTAAATGTAATTACTTCAGTTTTAAGCATTCGTCGCACTTGTATCACAATACTTGGCTGTTAACACAAATAATTTGAGTGCACGCTCATGTGCCTGCATGTGAATGCTATGTATTTCTTTGACCCGTTTACCAATAACTCATTTATTTTGTCTTTGACTTGTCCTCGGGCATGTGCATCAACTCTTTGTTATTGGTATTTCTAAAGGCCAGTTTGCCTTGGCTGTCAATGTCGTCCCACAGAAAGGAGATCATTTCCTGTACCTGCAGAGGCTGAATCCCAACACCCTACAGAGGTACCGGCTGGAGAGGGAGGAGCCGGGTCTTTCCCCGCTCAGCTTCTCTGCCTCCTACAGGGAGAAACACATCCGCCTGCTTTATCTCTGTAAGTCTGAGTTTCCTGTGAAAGTATTTTTAGTGTCACTGTTTGACAGCACAGGCTAATTTCGCAGACTTCCTTTTCTGTGCGCCGCTCATTGTTAACAGACCGATTGGCAAGTTGAGATGCAAGACTGGAGTTGAGAGACGATGTGTTTCACATGTCGCCAGTTTACAAGCTAATTTCAAACCAATGAAAAGCTAAGTTATCGTCAGACGATAGCCGGTAGGTTTGCAGAAAGTATTTTGACCGATGTGATCGGCCTTTCTTGTTCTCCACATGGTCTACTAACCAGGACGCTGACGAAGCCCAAATCTTGTCCTGCTGCATACAGATTCTACTTATTAATGCAGAGTCAGTTTATAGAGAGAGTACTGTTTTTCTTTATGGTTTACACACTGTGAGTTACTTTACAGATCCATGAAGTGTTTCACAACCAAAACAAATAAACAGAAAAAACGCAGTGACTAGTTGCGCATTCATTTTTAGGTTTATTTCATTTGACACATTGTGTTGCACATGTAAGTTATGTAAGATAGGTGTTATTAGTTACCTCAATCATCATTTTTGTGCCTTTTATCTTTTTCCTTCCATCCAGACCCTAACGGTCATGTATACCAGAGTGTCGTCTCTGTGCGGGGCCTGGTGGCTGACGAGGGGGCCGAGGCTTTTCCACTGCCCCGCAGCCTGCTGCTGGGTCTTCCCATCGGTGAGGGCCTACTGGAGGCCGCATCGGCTCAGGCCCTGGACGAAGCCCATATAGCTGTTGTGGGGGTTCCACACCCTTCTGCCGGATCCGGCAAAGGTAAATGCGTTTTAATCACACTGCCTCAAATGAAGACCACAAGGGCTCTACTCAGACAGGTTTTTCAGATATTATTAGCATGAGCAGCTGTCTGGTTTTCACTCTGCTAAAAGTGCCATTTTATGCAAGACAGATCTTAAGTAAGTCAATATGGGATATATGGAGAGCTGTGTCCTAAAGGTTTTAAGTATGAAAAGTTCACAGTGGGGACAGCAGATGAAAATTAGCCTCTCTGGCTAACTCTGGCTCACTT
Organism: Ophiodon elongatus; assembly: GCA_016806645.1. Taxonomy (NCBI): domain Eukaryota; kingdom Metazoa; phylum Chordata; class Actinopteri; order Perciformes; family Hexagrammidae; genus Ophiodon; species Ophiodon elongatus. The sequence goes on from JACSYO010002143.1 coordinate 2,336,767, forward strand.
ACAGTATTACTGTTGATTTAGTGTGCATTGTGCCTGCAAAATAAACAGCAAATAATAATTTTTTTTTTTTTTTTTTTAAAAAGTGCCAAAAAAGAGTTTTATTATCTTATACAGACATTAAATAATTAACAACAGTCTGCTGCTTCTACACTGTCATCTGTCCAATAAAAGTGACCCTCCCCCCAAAATAAAAGAGAATAGGGAAAGCTGGCATCACTTGATACACGGTCATAGTAGTTTTTTATGACTTTTCTTTCTAGTGTCTGTGTTTTGTGCTGTGGGGAAATAACAAGGATTTTTTTGTTTTTGGTAATGAAGGCACTAGAATGATGACCTGAAAGTGTGTGTGTGTGTGTGTGTGTGTGTGCGTGCGTGCGTGCGGGTGCGGGTCTTGAACGGCTTTCTGTCTTTGATTTTTCAGACTTCCTCTGCATCTGGAATACCAATTTCCAGACGCTTCAGGCAGGAAAAGAGATGGCGGGTAAAATCTACGGACAGGTAGCAATGTTTGTGGTCTGTGTGTGTGAGAATTGTTTGTTTTTTTACGTCTCTGTTATATGTTCAGTGGATGAAACAAATACTGTTAATGCTTTTTAGCTATGCTGACTGTAGGGCCCTAGAGCTCATACGGGACAATCACCAGTGTGTACATGAGCTTTGACGAGTATGCGTGAACCGCCTAGCACCCACTCCAGCTTCCCTCGTGGTCTTTATTACTGCAGGCCAAGGTTCCCTGTCCTTCCAGCTGCTGGGTGCTGATGGAGGACTGTATGACTTTGGCAGAGCATTGTGGCTGCTCTCCACCGTGACAGGGCTCACTGTCCCTCCTCACAACTTAATGGCAGTTTACAGTCTTAATATTGACGCTTAAATAGTTGTCCTAGTTCATGTCATCACTGTTAATCTATACTAACATTAACTCCTGTTTGTCTTCACTTGTCTTTGATCTAGCTCTGGAGTTTTTGCAACAAGTTATTCATTCCACATGGGAAAACCCTCTCTGTTATTCCATATGAGTGCCCCAAATCTTCCCTGGCCACCGCACTGGGAAAACTGAGGCAGGTCAAGACTGAAGGTAAGCTAAAACAAATATGCAGTACTGCAAACACTTTTGATGCCAGAGAAGACTGATTTAACAGACATAAATAATACTGCGGAGTTGCATGTTCACTCAGTGCACTGTTTTTTTTCTTACTGCAACAGAGTCCAAAACTCCCACTTCTGTACCATCTTGGAATAACATCCTGCATGAAGAGAAAGCTCATCCCTCGAGGACAGTGGAGACCAGGAAGACGGTTTGTTGGACCCGATACTAGAGACTAGACGGCTGCTGCTGCATTGATCCCACACGTTGTTGCCCTGATAACTGGCTTAGTGTTTCTCAGACTACCAGCTAGTTGCTACCTCAAATGAGTCTTCTGAGAATTCTTAATACTACAGGGCTGCTTTTCTGTAATTTTCCTTTATTTGTAGATTTATGTATAATGGTAACCTAAATTATTATGTGAAGAGGTCTGTCTCATCAGGCAATTCATCCCATTTTAAACATGCTCACACTAGAACCATAATAACACCAGTTACTGAACGTGACACTGATTTCATGAGTCAACAATTCACTGCTTCTGCTTTCAAGTTTAAAGTTGTGAGTAATAGTTCAGTGATTATCCCGTCAACAGTATCATCTATGGTTTTATTCCTCTCTCTTCCCATACAGAGAACAAACCGTAAGAGCCAATCAGCCTCTAGTTTAACAAATTACCAAGTTCAGGAGCTCATCAAGGTAAGAATACGATTTATTTTTTATTTTTATAGCTCTCTGGCAAAACAGTGAAACAGTGTAATTTTTATAATTGGAAAAAAATATTTTTATTTCCTCATGCAGACAGCACCAGTAGAAGAGGTCCAGAGAGAGGTGGAGGTGCTCCTCTCAAGGACGGACATCCAGGATCTGCAGCCCTCGGTGGGGCAGCTCGCATCGACCCTGGTGTCCCGGAGCCTGGAGCATCCAGGCTTCTATACCCCCAGCAGCCTGGCTCAGCTGGTGCACACTCGCTGCCTCTGCCACAGGTCAGTAGGGCATGGCAATGGGATCAGGGCGGTGTTGTTCTTTTACTGAGACGTACAACTGAAAAATCTAAATATCACATCTCAAAACTATTTAACTGGTGTTCCGTCTGAAGAATATTTTTCTGAACTCGTTTGTGAATGCAAATGTCATAATTGAGACGGTTTACCATCGCCTTTCTGCTGAATGTGACCTTTTTTACAACATCATGACGTTCAACAGTGTGTGTCCCGACCTTGTGCTCCTGGCCCTGGAGAGGAAGGACTACTTCCTGTGTCAGCTCTGCTTGCAGTTCTTCCCTGACATTCCTGAAGCCGTCACCTGTGCCTGCCTGAAGGCCTTTATCAGGTAAAACTGATGGTTTTGATTCAAGTGCACAACTCCAAACATGTGTCACTGCTACAGGATCCTTTTATTAACTACCAATGGGGGGCACTAAAGTAACATATTTTTGTGGTTTTAGGGTTTTAACAATCTGATTATTAGCCTCACTCAGTGTCATGGAAAATGTGGGGGAAAGAAATTAAACGGTGCGTTGTTGTACGTTGGTGTTTCAGTATGTCAGATGTTGATGCAGAGAATGTGAGCCTGGAGCCCGACAGCGTCTCCTTCATGGAAACCGTGATCGCTCAAGAGCGCGGGCCGGTCGGCTTGCTGAATGGTTTCAGCCCCGCCTCCACTGACGTGGACCGTTCGGACGGCACCAGAGCACAACAAGACGAGAAGGAGACCTCAACGCCACCAGAACAGATCTGTCCAGTGGGATTACACAAAGCTGTCCTCCTGTATCCTGCCAGTGCACGGTCTCTCAGACCCATGATTTGCACCATGCTGTCACATTTTGTTGTTTATTTATCATTGGATTCAACCCCTACCCACATCGTGTATACCAGTGTCAAGCTTTTTGTTATAGGTAAACCGCATAATTGCAGACTCTTTGTCCGTAATGATTTTAATTGACTGTATGAGATCTTAACTCGAGCTGTATAGAAATGAGGTCCTGCAGACGGCGTACAGTGACTCTTTCCTCCTCCCTCACCTAAAAGATCTCTCTTCCCAACAAGTTGTTGTGAGTAGCCGCCAGTTAACCCATTGCACATTTTTATAACACCAACTATAGATGCTTTGACTAAACGCTCATGTTCTCAATGTTCTTTCTCATCCACTCAGCTTTTCCTGCGGTACCTGCAGTTCCTTTACCTAAAATACTCCCAAGATGCTTTCCCACAGACGCACGGATTGAGATCACCGAGCCTGACTCAGGTCTGTGTCGATGTCTAACTGGATAATTAGTGTGGCCACACTCGACATATTGGGGCAGCTTGTGTCTCCTGTCACACCGAAACCCGTTAAGTGATGAGTCCGGAGGCAGAAAAATATAGTTTGCTGACAGATTGTCAAATCCAGATATGGTGGAAGTCAGACTCACATGTTGAGCTGAACTGTGTGTGGTCTGACTTAAGTTCAGCCAAAGAGCAAACAGTCAGCTAACTTCTAATATGTAACAAACATGTAAAAGCACTGGAATTATGATTTACAGAAACTCTCTGCAATAATAACTATGCTTTTGTCAGTGAATTGTTCATAACTAAATGGTAGTAAACAAAGGGTGGAATGCAACAGTCATTCCAGTTTGAAGGGAATTAAATGACTAACTGTTTTCCTTTGCATGTGGTTGTAGGTCATGGATTGGGTATGCTTGCTGTTGGACGCCCATTTCACTGTGCTGGTGATGACTCCAGAGGCCATGGGCTTACTGCTGAACCTCCACGGCTTCGTCAAGTCTCAGGTAACCAGCAGTCCTTCCCTTTTTGTATGCCCTGCAACTGGCTGCATGTTAAATATTCTATTCAAATGGAAAACTAAAACATCAACATTGTCAGGGATCACATGCAAAAACTACAAATAAACATTTGGTGTGATTTTTGTAGTGGAAATAAATTAATGAAGACTTCTTGTTGTGTCCTCAGGTGAGACTGGTTTCTGAGCTGGGAAAGATCGAGGGCAGCCTCCAAGAGCTCAATAAGATGAAGGTGAAGAAGGACATCGGACAATACTCCATTGAAATCATTGAGCTGTTTTAGAATGTGTATACTTTTTAATAAATCTTTGAGCATATTGTGTCTTTCCAACTTTTCACCTGTAGGTGGTTTGGAGGTTGTATACTTGTCCCAAATGGTAAAATATTAAGTGCTTTTTGGAAAAAATGTTAGCCATCAGACTCAAGGCGTGAGTTTTACTGTATATGAATTATTGGTGTAAGTTGCAGATGCCTTTGAACCATGTAAATAGGTTCATGATGATAAATTTGACCATTAAGATAATATGGTTTGCATGATAAATTAATCATCTGCTCAATGCCAAACTAGTTAATAATTGTCATGATCATAGTAGGACTCTACCTTTGAACAAAACTGAGAATGAATGTCAGCTGTGACTTTGTACCAGGTTTTCCACAGGAAAGCCTTTTATATTGAATACAAATATATAATTTGAGAAGACTGCTGATCCATGTGAATTTTTTTTGTTTGTTTCATTAAATGGTACTTTCAAATACGTATGAAGTAGTGTGGGATGCATTGACATTAGTGGTGATTGCCATGATTTGGGCATGCTTTCATTAATTTGCATTACTTTTATACTTAATGGTTATTGGGTCATTCGGCCTAGCCGAAGTTACTGCAGAACATTTTGATTCTACGGAGGGTTATGAGGAGAAGTAAATCTACAAGAGGCCCTACTGAAACACGCTAAATATAAAACAAGTCGCATGCATATAGTTAACAAGTTGCTATTACTTTATGTAGAACGAGCATTTAGCAAGTGGAACATAGATTGACATTACTGCGAGTATTGAGCTACGATGGCATTCTATACGTGGTAAAACTGTCGCAATAACCAAAGCTCTGACGATCTCTCATTTACGTAGGTAGCTGCTCGGATTCCCTCCATAATGCAAATCACAATCACGAAAAGGTAACTCGTTGTCGGCAGGATTCGAACCTGCGCGGGGAGACCCCAATGGATTTCTAGTCCATCGCCTTAACCACTCGGCCACGACAACTGACGTAAACGAAAGTCAGATAATCAGAATATAGCCATTATATATCCATGTGATTAACTGTGATGTCAGTACGTAGGATAGTTTGGCTATGCGGGAAAAGCCAGAGCTTTGGTTTTGTGCAGTCTATTGTTGAAGTGGCCAAATTGAAAGCAAAGACGAACAGTTCCCGTTAACTCACCGTACTCGTCAAGTCAAACCCAGAGACACATGACAGGAGTGGAGGGTGTTGCAATTGCAACTCTATTACTATTCTTTGGTTGACCTTACACGTGATTGCGGACTACATTATAACACAATTATAGCGCAGGTTTAATCAGCAGGTGCTCAGCATCGCTCCAATACAATATCAACAATTAAATGTCAACTGAGCTGGTTGAAAACGGAACCAGGTTCCCTCGTAATACTGAAAAGTAAATTTAAAGTAATATTCAATGCATTTTCTGCAAACATTTTTACAGCTGTTTTGCACATTTACTTCATTTTAAACATGAACATGTGTGTGCTATTTACTTTTATGGCGAATTTATGTTCATGTTATAAAGCTAAATGTCGGACCTCTGCTTATGTTCTCGCCTGGCTTCGCTGTGACGACGATGGCGACATGGCCGAACATGAACGAGGATGTTTCACTGCACTCGACCCACCTGCGATTAAACCCACCCGCCAAAACCAGTGCGCGCTAATAAAGTGCTATTGACATAAAGCGATTGCATGGATAACTCATTTTATGAACTAGCACGGCAATTGCGTGTATTGTAGAATAGTGAGTCACGTGACCTCGCATCCACTCAGGCCTGCTCGCGTCAAGTTAGGGGACAAAAAAACGCTTCTTCCGATCTGTTACAGTGGGCTCGTTAAAACTAACGCGTTTAAAGTGTATATGTGGATTATATAACGGCTGCATTTAAAATACATAATGTCTGTAACCGTGTTTCATGTCCATGCTATGTTCTGTGCATCTCGGTATTAAAGACTGATTTGTATTATTTAATTCCACCGTGCTATTAGTTTGAAGGACAGCGCACTGTACTTCCGGTACAGCCCCTGGTGTGCACCGTTAGCTTGACGCAGCTCTGGGGCCTGCTGTGTTTTCAACGGAGGGAGAGCTGAGAAGAAAAATGGCGTCTGCAGGCGACCCAGAGCGGGACACCGGCCATTCAGTTTGAGCTTTCCGCCCTGAAATTGAGACCGGGGCTTGGTGGAGACTCGTCAGGAACCGTCTCCGGATCTGTTGGGTTCTTTCTCCCCCGCTTTTCTCCGCAGTGCGTGGCTTATTCGGGCTCCGAGATTGAAGCGGAACAGCAGAGACTCTCTCCCACAATGAGGGGGAGAAGAGGAAGGCCGCCCAAACAAGCAGCCGCGATGCGGGAGGGTTCACCCGGGCCAGTCCGCGGCTCCCGGGGCAGCCGGAGCAGAGGGATGCGCGGACGGGGAAGAGGCAGAGGACGCGGCCGGGGACGGGGTGGGAGTGGCGGCGTTTGTGGCACTGGCTCTGCGGAAGTCGAGACGGAGATCTCCGGCCGAGAGAACTTTCATTCGACCCGGGGCCGCAGGAAAGTTGGAGCCTCCACCACCACCTCCACCACCACGGCGGCGGCGGCGGTGGCGGCGGCGCGGGGCAGGGGAGGCAGATCGAGAGGCAGGGGGTCGAGAGGCAGCCGCGGCGGCAGAGGCGGAGGGAGGCGGCCTCAGACCAAGGTGGTCTACGACGACAACAGCGACGAGGAGGACGACAATTTGAGCTACAGGTCAGACGACGATGAACTCCTGAACGACAACCCTTCGTCGGATCTTGAAGAGGAGGAGGCCTTGGGAAACGAATCTGACTATCTGGAGGAACTACCGGAGGAGGATGATGCCAGCTACTGTACCGAGAGTAGTTTCAGGAGTCACAGCACGCTCGGGAGCACCCCAGGTACGTCTGTTTGCACTTTAGCACAGCCAGTTTGCAGCACTTTCAAGTGTGCATTTTATTTTATTTTAGCTCAGTACAGAAACGAAGCCGCATTGTTCAAAATGGAGCTTGCACTCAGAAACAGGCCTTTGTTTACCGTGCGCTCTGCCTGCCGCTGGTTTACAGATCCACGCTGCAACCGGCTCGGTTGTTTTTGACTTTTTGTCGGATCAGCACATTTTTGTTGTCATTTCTATTGCAGAATTCATACCTTTTTTATTTTATTTTATTTTTTTTACCGGACTTTCTTGGAGCGCGCGGTATTTAAGGTGTTTTAGTAGACCGGAGTATCTGGATGTATAATGTTAGCTGTCATTCATTCAACATTTCTACACATGTTACTGTTATTCACGGGACAGTGAGTGTACTTTATACTACGTGACAGACTTCAATACACGTGGTTATAAACATGGTTTCGGGTAAACAGCTCATATATCTACTTTTTTCTCGGGATGTTGTACTAAAGTGAAAGTGTTACCCGTTAAATAAATAACGGTAGTAATTGTGTTTTATTCATGCACAATCCCCAGACCTCTGTACCAAGTTCAACTCTATTTCAGGGACACATTTTGTTGCATAACGCCGCTGAATGAGTCTGACAGGCTTTTGTTTTGAAGCGAGCCGCTCTTTTTATTCACTTGTTGCAAAACACCAACTCGTTACAATATTACGTGGGTCACCGTCACCATAGTAACCACGCTGTTTATCAGGTGGCATCGTGGACAGTCGAGTTCATCAAGTGGTGCCTGCAAACATCACTCTACATCACATCTGTTGTGTTATGCAATGCGCGGGAAGTGAATCTATAAAGGATGAGACGAATACCTACAGGGGGATTCAGACCGGTGTGTTTTGTGCATTTTAATGTCCGTTCAACAGAAACGTTTTGCTGTATCTCTGTGGCATCAGCTTTTATGTCTTGTTGTGATCAAAGAAACCCTTGATTGTATTTCTTGATTTGTTCATCCTATATAACTTCACTACACTCTGATCAGGCTGAGATGCCAATTAAGTGGTTCAGGGATTAGCTACTACATACCTCAACTTCCAATGACCTGCTTTTTATAATGACATGTGAACATGGAGCAGCATTGTACAGCCGCATGTGAGGGGTCTTTCGTAAGACCAACGGCCTAGACCACAGGGTTTATTTCAGCCAATGACCCCTTACAAGATACAGAATATACCTGCACCGCCCCAGTTTGTTTTACACTTCTATAGTTTTAGTTATGCGAAAGAACAAAGCAAGATCATTTTATTCGAAAGATACACATTTTTATTTCATGATGACATACTACTTCGTCATAACATTGCATTATGAACTTTGACCCTTTTACTCCTATATATTAGATCTATGTAATAGCTGGTCTTAGCAGGTATTTTTTGGTGTACTGCATTTGACATACAATGTATTGAGACTTACTAAACAGTATGGTTGTGTGGGTATTGGAACACACCCAGAGACACACACACACACACACACACACACACACACACACACACACACACACACACATCCATGCGTTTCTCAAACAAAATGCACAGCTCACTCGCTCACAAACCACTTTTATACACCATCCCTGTGTTTGATGCCAAATAATGAACCAGTGTTGATCAACCCCAGTTTGACCCATTCATACCAGACTGCTGTCACAGGTTAATCCCCGGCTGTCACCAGTTATGAAGCAGCCAGCTCTGCTGACTTCGTCCCATTATTGTTTATCTATTTACACATTAATGTGAAACCACAGAATCATTCCAGACCTAATACAGATATATTTGGTTAGCAGTTATCAACTTCCAGTCCATCAGCTGTACTGCAGTGTTTTCATTGAACATACAGTGTGGATGAAGTGGCGTCACCTTATAGGATTTGTTGGCGTGGTCTCCTTATGAAAAGTAAATGTAGCAACGTCTACAATCGCGTTCGTGTCTTTTGAAATTGCAAAGAGCTCATGAGTCAAGGCAAGTCAAATTTATTTTTAATATATCGCCCAATATCACAAATCTCAAATTTGTCTCAGGGGGGCTTTACAATCTATACAGCACATGTCACCCTCTGTCCTTTACAAAACTGGCTTCAGATAAATGAGAAGGCCAAAAGAGCACACCAAGGGTATAGTAATCTTCTGATTAGTGGATATCAAGCGCATACTAATCCTACAGTGATTTTAAAGAAATGCTTCTTCTTCTTTCATGTCAAAATCATGCAGTCCGTCTCAAGAAAGCAGTCAACCCTGTTCAGGAGCAGGGTCATGAGGCCAGGTTGATTGGCCCGCACTGAGCCATTCACATCAAATACAAATGCAGGCTTTTACCCGTTCCTGTGTTCAAAGTACAGTAAATACGCTGCACCATATGCATAAATTACACAGTGGAAAGAAAAGCAGGCTTATGAATCAAGTGGGAGCATTCGGCTTATTGTCTTGGGACAAGAATTAGCTCGTCTACTTTTTTATAAAGTGACTGTATCACGCTGTAAAAGAAATAACCCCATTCAGATATGCTCTAGCTGTGTTTCCCTCAAAATGAGGTGTTCTACGAGTCCTATGTTGTATTTTAAATTGATAGGGTGTTATGTTGCATATTGTTATTGTGTCCTTTTTATCAGAACAAATTGGATTACGAGAGGCACTTTGGTATGCCGCTTGGGGGAGATCCCCTAGTGCCACCAGGCAAACTGGAAGGGGGACACCTCGTCAGGTGCACTTTTATAAGAGGACGACCCGGCGCCGATGGGACGTTTGACAAACTGTTGTTATCGGAGGAACTGGGGTCTGATAGTGGGTGATGGCTGCACAGCCGCCACCAGTCACGTGCAAACGCACATCGCTGTTTTCCATAGAGGCTCCAAACACATAATGAGGGCCACTTTTGCTGAAAAAATTGTGTGTTCACGTGGTTAACTCCTGAAGATCAAAACAACTGTTGAAAGCCCCATGTAACTTGGCACTTAAGACCAGGATGGTGGGGGAGCGCTGGCACTCAGTGCACTCCAGCCATGAATGCCAGAAAGACTATTAGGTTTTAGATATTTATTTTTTTAGAGAGCTTGAGATCTTTTTTTTTAGAAAGCAATACTCAAATCCATGAAAAAACATTCAATGCATTATTCGGGTGACAGGGTTAGAAAACGCAGGCTGCAACATTTTTGTAATCGAGCAATTTCTGACCTGTTTTCCATTTATTTATTTTTTTCACAAAACAATCTCTCAAATACTTAACGCAGCACTATCAGCTCTTTGTTGGCCTTTTCCTGCTCCAAATTATCATTTTTGTAGAAGCCTGTAAAAATACACTCTGGTTCGACCTCTATATACCACAGTATAACACACAGTTACCATGGTTAACATTTGTTGTTGACGCAAAGCAAAAATGGCCCTTTTATTCTTGTATGTATATTAGCTCTTCATTTCCTTTTTTTTTCTTTGCTATGCCATCCTTCTTCTAACTCCTGGCTCTTTTTATTTTTCATTTCTTGCAGGCCGGAGAAAGAGTCGGGCATTGCGACCGCAGTCTCCCATCTTTGAGGCAAAGGACATTCCTTCCCTGGAGCTTCCTAAGTCCTCTGAGGACCTCCAGGTTCCTACCTCACAGCTCCTCAATGTGTCTGCCGTCTACGAAGTCCTCCGCAACTTTGGCTCGGTGCTGCGGCTCTCGCCGTTCCGCTTTGAGGATTTCTGTGCGGCGGTGGCCAGCCAGGAGCAGTGCACACTGTTGGCAGAGACCCACATCTCCTTGCTCAAAGCTATTCTCAGAGAGGAGGACACTTCTAACACCACATTTGGTCCCACTGACGTGAAGGACTCTGTCAACTCCACTCTGTATTTTGTGGATGGTATGACCTGGCCAGAGGTGGTGCGGGCGTACTGCGAGAGTGACCCGGAGTACCGGCACATTCTGCCTTTCCAGGAGTGTGAGGATTACCCGTACGAGCCGTTGGAGAGCAAAATCAAAGTTCTCCAGTTTTTGGTGGACCAGTTCTTGGCGACCAACATTGCCCGGGAAGAGCTAATGTCGGAAGGCGTGGTTGCCTACGACGACCACTGCAGGGTATGCCATCGCCTTGGTGACCTGCTGTGCTGTGAGACATGTTCGGCCGTTTACCATTTGGAGTGTGTGAAGCCGCCTCTGCAGGAGGTACCGGAGGACGAGTGGCAGTGTGAGGTGTGTGTGGCCCACAAGGTACCCGGTGTGGCGGACTGCATCCCAGAAGTGCAGAGGAGCAAACCCTTTATTCGACAACTGCCAGTCGGCTTTGACCGACACAACCGCAAATACTGGTTCCTTAACCGCCGCATTGTCGTGTAAGTTCACAATGTTTCATTTATGTGCCAAGACTTTTGCATGTAGTTCAAGAGGTATCAGTGTGGGTGACTTAATCCTGTTACAGTCTTGAATACTGATAATCTACCAAATTAACCAAAGTTGTAGTAGAAGTACGTAAAATATGCACACACAAAAAAATCCAAGGGTTCTCTCCAAAATATTAGCACAATTATAGTACACTACCAACACGCAACCAACTTGCACGTTGGCTGGAATTTCCATGATTTTCTTTTGTTTTTCCAAGATTAGGAGTATAAGTGAGAGTAATACGCATGCTGTAACACCGTTTAATCAGCTCCAGATCAGAGTCTCCAAAGTTGTCACATAATTCGGTGTTGTAGAAAGTGTTCATGAATGTCACAAACCATCTGCTTGAACAGAAGAGAGCTATAGCCAGTAATCCATTCTGCACATACCTGTACTGTAATTTTTTAATGACACATCGATGCAGCTGATGTAACCACATTATTTGTGAGTCAGTTTACTAGTCACTTGTCTAAAGATTGTTAATATAGGCAACCCAGGTGAGCAGAGGGGTCATGAGTGACCTGCATTGATCCAATTAAATTGACTGGGTCTGTTTGGAAAGCATGAAGTAGTACTTAGAAAGTCAAACATGCACACCATAACTTATTTTAATGAGAATAGCGTTGCAGAACATGTTGCAGTACTACAGGTCTGAAACCTGAGTTAGTGACAGAAATTATTTAGATAGGGCAAAATTTAAAGGTCTGGACCCAGGTTTAAAAAAAAAAAAAGTGAGTGCAGCATCTGCATGGAGGTTGGACCAGCTGTATGATAAACCAAAAATAACTGCATCCGTCAATAGGATTTAACATAACCTGACCATCAGCGGTATTGGTCCCATGTGTTAGCAAATTATCTCGGTATTGAGCAGTCACAGATGGTGTGTGTGTGCTGGGTCAGCGGCAGCAGAAGGCCTGCTACATGAGCCATAAAAGAGCGTGGGTCACCTGAACATTGTCAGATTTAAAAGGGGTAGGTGGCCCGAGGTTTATCAGCGCTGCATTTCACTCTCGCTTCTTTTTCTGCTCTCCAAATTGTCCCCCAGCAGGTGCTGCGTTACTGATCTCCACTCTCCCTTCAGAGACTGTGTGTGTTTGTGCATATAAGTAGTGTGCACAGAGGAAAGTTTGTGTGACTGGATGTACGTGCAGTGAATTGTGTGTGTGTGTGTGTGTGTGTGTGTGTGTGTGTGTGTGTGTGTGTGTGTGTGTGTGTGTGTGTGTGTGTGTGTGTGTGTGTGTGTGTGTGCCTCCAGTGAAGTGCTGAATAGACACTACTGTTACACGGCCTCTGCGTGGACCATGCTGAGAATAAAGCTGTCAGATATTCCACTAAACTCTAACTCTCTTAGACTCTTAAAATGTCCCTGCCAATATTTCTTATTGTGTTGGGCCTTGCAGAAGCGTAGGCTTTCTTCTAACTAGTACGGTTCACTTTACAGTTACACACACATTTCATGGGAAATTTAGGGAGAGCAGCTCTTTTCACAGATTATTGAAATTCTCAGTGTTTTAATCATTTAGAATGGAACAAAGTAGGGCCAGGCAATAATTTAGTATGTTTGTTTATCATAAGTGGAATCTAATTGTGACCATATGATTGTATCATGAAGCCCAAAAGGAATCATAGAGAAAAAAAAATCTATCAATTGAGAACACGATTAACTAATTTGCGCACACAAGACATAATTTATTATCTAAATTTAATTAAATTGTTCCCACATTTTGATTAATTTGTGAGCACAACTTATTAAATCATTTTGGCAGTGCACAAGGCCAAGTCCTTCATTCCAGCCGACACCTGCTTCAGGCACTTGTTCTTGCTTAAGCTTTACTTTAGTTTGGGGATGAGTTCTCAAGACAAGTTGACATCTTGTTGATACTTGAAACAGGCGCACTGCACTTCATGATTCGGGGTTAAAAGCTGGTCTGTTGTGCCGGCTCTCAGTGTGAACACTTACCTCGTGCACACATGGGGACGATTTCTTTAAATTGAAGCCACTAATTACATCATGTACGCGTGAATTATGAAATCATGGCCTCGATGTATTTCTTTTTTCTCTTTATGGCCATTCCCGGGCCCCCTAGGTTCATACAGTGTTGTGGTACTCATGATCCGCCTTGGTTTCCAGACCACTTTTTGAAGGTCTCAGTCTCTTCACGCCTTTTGATTATTTTATCAAGACATTTCTCCTGCTACACCTATACATACACATATACAGTATATATGACAATAAGAGGTGAATGAAGAGGGATCTTCATTTCTTTCTGCAGGTGTTTTATGGGAATGTGGATCAACCGCCATGCAGTGTGGCACACGCTCTGGTCTTGGTCTTGACTTAGTCTCAACCCTCAAAGTCTTGGTCATGACTTGGTCTAGGTTTAGGGGGTCTTGGCTTCAAAACCGGTGTAATATTTTATGATATATTTTTAATAACCAATTTTATATTGTGTGTGTACATGAGAATGAAATGATAAAAACGTATTTTTACCCAATTTCTTGCCAGGGGAAAACACTGTTGTAACCATTTTCTCCCAAAATACCCATCGATTTTTAATTTGTTTTCCTGTTCAGAAAAGCAGAAGTGACCCTGGATCATTATTGAACCACAATGCTGCTTGCAAGTTGGCTATAAATATGTTTGAGTAGCTGTTTTTCTTTGGGCCCTCTGCAGTCTACCCAGTGGTCAGATTGAAGAGGTTTAAACTGTGATTTGTCAGTCAGATATTCTGTGATCCAGTTCCAACATGCTAACCCTGAAACTTCACAGGATCTTGTTCCTTTTTAAATTTGCACACATGTTGATGCTCAGCTTCCAGTTTATTTTACCAATGACTGGTGATTTATTCTATTCTTATTCAACTGTTGCTCAGAGGGATCTTTGTAAAATTTATGCTTTGTATTTTATGTGGCCTACTTTCAGTATCGAACACTTTGTACAGTTAAATACAACAAGTAACCTAAAAATCAACTGATAATTCTCTTCAGCACCATGGACAGCCAAAATGTCTAAGACGCTCCAAACAGCCAAGTATGTGCTCTGGCTCTGAAGTGCTGTTTTGGGAAACGCATGTAAAATTTAAAGTAGAAATACTCTAAAGAAAATACCCTAAAATCAATTGTTATCTGGAAATTGTTGCCAAGAGACCTGTGAGACTCCAGCCAGCCCTGTGGGGGACTTGTACAGCTATACTTTAGCTCTTTAACAAATGTACACATTGCAACAAACATATCCTATTTATCAGATATCTACATATTTTTTGTCCATAGCATAAAACATGCCTCCCTACTGATGAGTAAGTCTGTCCTGAAAAGCGAGATGAAGAACCACTGAAGAAATCACTGTCTGATAGAAAGTTTTGAAGTGTACAAGATTCTTGAATGGACTTATTGCCCTTTGTTTTTCCAATGACACCTTTAGCCGCTCTGCTCAGCTGTTCACACCTGCTCACATTATTGTGGTCGTGTAATTCGTTGTCTGACATGAATGTGACAGCATTGTATTGCCACAGAGAGATGATAATCGGCATAACATTTTTTTGTAAGGTCCACTATGTTAATGATAATCATTCGAGCAGGCTAATTGCACAGTGAATGTTTATTATGGATGGATCGCTCGGGCAAAATGATCGTCTAGTTCCTGGAGCGTAGCTTCATCACATGTTTATGTGTCATGGACACATCAATTGACATCCATGTGATGTAAATGTTTAGATTTAAAGAAATGACTAAGCTGCAGTCTCTAAATTCAGTGTGAGAAGTATTCAGTATACTGACGAGACAAAAGGCAAACAAATACTATTAAACACATAAAGCGACACAGAAGTATATAGAAAGAAGGCATAAGTAGATCACATCATCTTTTCCCTGTTTGTCCCAGCCGTCTCTGTTGTGTCTCCTAATGTTCCCCGTCCTGTCTCCCCTACAGCGAGGAGGATGGCGAGCAGGAGGACAAAGCCATCTGGTACTACAGCACCAAGGTAGACGCAACTCGTCCTTTTCTCTCACTGGCGGTGCAGTGCTCGTAACACAACAACATTTTATTATTTTGTTTTGAAAGAATCTTGTTACTCTTCTTATTGTCCTACTGACTGTAGTTGTGTGTACCAATCTTACTCTTTCTTTCACTTAACAAAATACATCCCAACATTCCCTGTTTTTTGGGTGTGCTGCTGTGAGCCAATCTTGTATTGCACTTATTGAACTCCTCCCAGGTCCAGCTAGCCGAGCTCATAGATGATTTGGATAAGGAGTACTGGGAGGCCGACCTGTATGCGGCGCTTGAGGAGATAAGGGACGAGGTGCATGCACATATGGACATCACTGAGGACCTAACCAACAAGGCCCGTGGCAGCAACAAGTGTTTCCTCACTGCCGCTAATGGTAAGGAGTTCTTCACTCTTTCTCAGTTTGAAAAATAAATACATTTTCAGAGGATCTGAGATGCTTTCTGTTGCTGAGTTTCGTCATGGAATCAATGGATGAAGGATCTCTTGAAAGTATTTCCTTTCTTCCTTTTCTCTCTCTGTCTTCCCACTCCTCTGCCTGCTTTCCCCCCAAAACTTATGAATGCCACCCAGTCATAGATGGCTGGGCCGTAGGAATCAACCCAGCTATTATGTAACCTTACTCTGGTCCCAGTTTGGCCAGTGTCCAGCACTCAAGCTTCCCTTCAGTCGCTCATCTATTCCTTGCTTCAGACCGGGTGTCCACCAAATCCATGTGTTCGTTTTGTTTCGCCTGCTGTGTCAGTGAAAAAGATGCACTTGTGAGCACATTATGTTTGTAGCATTCGGTCTGCTGTGCATTGAGCCTTCATCACAATAAAGGGTTCAGACATAGCGCTACACTTTAAATGGTGCTGCTGTATATGGTGTTTACAATTGATGCAACAGCTTGAGTGGAAACTGGCACTTCTATCAAACATCTGCAGTGCACAGTAAAGTTAAAAGGTTGTTACTTTCTGCAGACTTTAACATAAAAGCTGTATGAATACAGCTATTGTCCCACTGACAGCGACGGCTTCATCCCAGTGTATGATATACACGTAGCACACTTAATACTTAAGATACACAAGTGATTGATTGGTCGGGATTCACGAGTGCCCAACAGAAAAAGTGCTTGGAAAAAACAATTTCTATCAATGCTTCTCTCTGTTTTTATCTAGTGTTTTTCTGGCTTCTTTATGCTGTCCTGCACAGTGCAGATGGAGGCTTTTTATTGCTCAGCTTATGTTAAATCAGTAATGGTGCGACAGATGAGTCATACTCTGCTGAAGGACTTTACAGTCTTCCGCTGTGTATCAAATAACCCATCGTGCTTATCTCTCGATATGCGACTACCACCGCTGCTACACATATTAACACAGTAGTGATCAATCTAAAACACAGCATGGTGCCATTGTGCTCTTTGACCACACACTAGAATCCAACTTTATTGTGGTGTTGCTGCTACCATTTGTTAAGTCTCAACAAGGAGGTCGGTTGGAAGGTTATTCTGTTACTTTCCCTAGTTTTGGGTTTTAATATTAAATTCAAGAATAATTTGTTGTTATTATTTTTATTAGGTTTTAGTTGTAGAGCACTTTTCAAGCTTGGATCACATAGACAGCATATCAAGAAAACAAAAAACAAACGCATTTAAAAAGAGAAACTCAAGAACAGCTATATACAAGCACACAGATAAAAGACCGTATAAAAGAAATGTACAAATAAATCATTCAGCCTGACCTAGAAGATCTGAGTGGCCCTTTTGGACAATAAGTCCAAGGAGTTAAAAGTTCATGTGAATCCTTCTAGACTTTAAAATGTAGTCTGAATTAAATTGGTAACCAGTGCAGGGGGGCTAAAACTGGTATGATGTGGGAAGAGCAATGATAATAACAAACCCTCTTTGTCCGTTAGGGACCGAACCTAAACGAATACTAAGTCTTTGTTACTTAAAGATATTTTTGACTGAATTTTAGTCTGATGCTGTTGTTCTACCTTTCCTTCTCAACTCAGATCTGCGTAATTCAGTCTGGCTTTTTATGGGTAGTTGGTGATTTATTCATCACTGTTGAATAACAACTCATTTAATTTTCTCTAAGTTTAGTTTTATAAAGGGTGTTCTCAGTATTTTTCCAAACTGCCTTTTTTAGACACACAGTACAAGATTTCAATGGGTTATTTTGTCTTATTTACTGTGTTGTTGACCACATCCCTGATTGTGATTTCATGATAATCACACGCTATCTATTTTCTCATCCTTTCATTTCTGTCGTCTTTTGTTTGCTTCTGTCATCCAGAGGAGATCCTGGAGCGGCTGCGGGCTAAGAAGGAGGAGGAGCTGGAGGAGGTGAAGAGACGGGCTGCTGAGGAGGCGCAGAAAGCGCGGCTCGAGAAAGAGAAGGAAGATGAAGAGGCCAAGTTGAGGGACGAGGGGCAACAAGAGGGCATGGTCAAAGATGTGACCGAAGAGGAGGAGACACAAGAAGAGGCCACGGAAGAGAAAAAGGATGGTGAAGGTATTTGTGATGTTGGTATTTCACAAAGTATTCTGACAAACGCGACCAAATATGTAGCCCAAAGTAATGATACGAGTAGCACAAAAACATTGTACGGTCTGACCTGAAAAGCTGTTTCTCTGGGTCTCAGTACCTCCACTCGATTCATCATCACAATGGTGAAATTAGTTATTGATTTTAAGAATCAGTCCTGTTGTTATTTGGCTCTTAAACCAATTAGAAATGCTGTGCTCTTTTTCAAGACGAGGGACAAATTTGGCACAAAGCACAAAGTTAAATTCATATTTGACTTGCTGGATATGTGTTACAGTGCAATAAAGAGGCCTCTATACAGAATGATAAAACATTTATTGCATGTGCAGCAGAAGAAAACACTTACATCTTTGGTAAGCTTATTGGCCTCAAGAGCATAATGAATATAAATGTCTCTGTATTCCCATAAATGCATGATTGCATTCATCTTGTAAAGCTAAAGGTAGTAAAGGTTTAGAGGTAATATAATGTAGTTCTTCCAAAAATTTCCAAATTTTGATGATGGGTGGATATTTTAGGTTTTGACCACATTTGTCAGCCCAAACCATCACTGCTTCTCTCCTTTGTCTCCAAGTTTTGTATGCAGTATACCATAATATCCACAATATTTACAACATTGCTGCTGTTCACCTGTAGTTGTTGAAGCTCCACCCACTGGCCAAGATGGCAGTAGTGGCAGTAGCATCTCAGATGGACCTGCGCTTCTGGCAACCTCTGCCCCAACACAATCCCTCCCCACCACTGTGAGCTCTGGCCTGGCCTCGGCGGCTCCAAAGCCCTCGGCCGCCACAGAAGCGGCTCTGATAGCGGGATGTTCCCCTATGAAGGTCTCTAACAACACCGAAGGTATACGAGGACATTTCAGGGGGAAGTTGACCTCATTAGGCTTTTTCTTGGGGGGGGGGGTCTGCTTTCCTGTCACAGTCTGCAACCTCACAGAATTGTGTGATGAATCTCATAGCAGTGACTTGTTTGTTAGCGCCAGTGCTTTGGCGTTCCTCCTGACCATTTCTCAGCCTGCTCCTTCGCATGTGGCTCTCATTCCATCTGCTGGCTTTTGTGTTCAATTGTCCAATTTTTATTTCTTGAAACCTGCCGTCAGCTTTGGAACACCTCCAGCCATTTTGCACTTGAACTCTTAAATCCTCATGCTCTCTTTTTCTCTAAAGAGCTGACAAGCTGATTGCATCGATTTGATTTGCAATCAGATGGCATTGTCACCGCACTCAGCATGACTAGAACCAAGCCTCGGTCAACTGGGGCCTGCATTTACATTGCCTGGCAGGATATTTCTTCTCAATAAGCTTTTCCTCTGCTGCTTGCATGTAAACCTCTGATTAAATAGCTCTCTGTTTAAGTAGTGCCTTTGTTGAAAAACTGCACATATTCATCCTTACTAATTACAGAGCTTCACCATTCATTGTCGCGGTCAGTGTAGTTGTGTGAGCCATGCCTTGCCTGGACTGGTCGCCTGTTGCTTTCGTCCCTCCATTTGTGCTGGTTATTTGGTGCATGCATTCCACGTGACTTATCAGTAGAGGGAGCTATAGCCTTTACTATTGCAGAACTATCTCAAGAAAGTTTCTGTCTTCATTAAGACTTCTACTAGGTCATCCTTGACAGTCTGGTTTTTCTTGTTCAGAAATTTCAGCCTTTCTTTGCCGGAACAATTAAACGTACCCTGCAAGAGGTCTCAGATTAAGGACAACACAATCTAGAAAAGCGGATCTTGTTTATATAACGGTTGATCCTCTTTTTTTGTCTGTAGCAGAAAACCCATCATCAGATTCTGTCTCTGCCAGTGGAGATGGCATCCCCAGCCTGAGCCAGCCATCCCAGACCAGCGAGGAGAACAGTAACTGCAGCATGGGAGCCAGGGTCCCTCCCCAAGGGCCTGAACCTCCAGACCTGGCTGACAAGTCCTCCCAGTCATCCCTGGCCAGCCTTGATGACACAGGTCTGACAAAACATTACCTCATAATTACGTCTCGTTTTGTTTTCTAATTTATGTTGTACTGTAGAAAACTGTACTCCGCTGTACTCGGGTATGTCTAGAAAAGAAGATCTTGATCTTAATGAGACTTTGTGATTAAATAAAGGTCATGTCAAATTAACTTTGCAAGCCTAAACTGATGCCAGAAAAAACAACTGTCCTCTATATCATACTAGTCATCTACACATTGTACAGCCCATTAAATAGGCCTTAAAACAGACAGGCAGCCCATCTTGCATGATCATTTTCTCTGCACGAGAAAAGACATATTCAGACTGTTACTCATGTTATACAACCTATGTCATGAGGGTATCGCTTTCAGTGATCATTGCACATCATACACCCTTTCAAATAGACTTTACAACAGTCTAAGACTTGGCTTTTTCTGGTATTGGGCTTTCAGGAGACGGTAAAGACTCGGCCAACGGCGAGACGGTTCCCGGCAGTAAGAAGTCTGCAGCCACTCGCATGGTGACCCGGTTGAGGAACCCAGAGAGTAAGCTGAGCCAGATGAAGAACCAACAGGTGGCTGCTGCTGTTCACGAAGCCAACAGGGGCTTCAAGGAGGGCAAAGAGGTGAGGAGATGGTCACTGTCTGTAATGAGGATGCTCATTTTATACAGAGAATAGAATAGAATAGATGGGAACATGAAGGTATAAATAAATCTGAATGACTTGTGTCTTTTTTTTCCCCTGCCTCTACAGGTACTAGTAGTAAATGCACAAGGTGACGTCACCCGTGTGAGCACGCGGGGAAAGGAGGTGGTGATGAAGGGGACCCTCAGCCAATACTTTAAGCTTGGCCAGGAGGGAAAATACCGCGTCTATCATAACCAGTACAGCTCCAATACTGTGGCCCTCAACAAGCACCAGCACAGAGAGGCGAGTAGCACGACAACTTGATGTTATAAACCGATATTGAATGGGGCACTGAAATCTCCCCGGTCTTTCAGATGCTTTAACGTAATCCTTGACTGAAACCTACTTTATTTGTCTTTTCATCAGGACCACGACAAGAGGCGCCATCTTTCCCACAAGTTCTGCATGACACCAGCAGGAGAGTTTAAGTGGAATGGGTCTATCCATGGCTCCAAGCTGCTGACCATCTCCACACTGAGAATCACCATCATCCAGCTGGAGAACAACGTTCCTTCACCGTTCATGCACCCTAACTGGGCCTCACACAGGTACTGATTCAGGCACTGTGTTATGGAAATGATTTATTACAAGTCTGATACTTGCTATGTGTTTTTAGAACCACACAAAATGTTCAGTAAGTTGTCAGTCTGGTTGGCGTTGGTGCCTTTCTCTGATTAATTCATCTTATGTGTAGATATGAAAAAAAGGCCAGAATTAAAGCACTTTTACAAAAGTAAAAGCGCACCATGATCGGAAAACTTAATGTAGCCAAAAAGTGAAAAATGTTAAACGTTTCTTTGCTTGTTTTGTAGGACCAATTGGATCAAAGCAGTTCAGATGTGCAGTAAAGCCAGAGAGTTTGCGCTGGCTCTGGCCATCCTGGAGTGTGCCATCAAACCTGTGGCCATGCTGCCTCTCTGGAAGGACTCACTGGGCCACACCAGGTAGTACAGTGTGTTTGTATGTGTACTGTATATACTGTGTACACACTACACATATTCATAATTCTGTGCTTTTGTTATGTGATATAATATCTCAAACACGTGTAAACAAAATAATAGTTATAGTTCCATCCACAAATTCCTTTGAAGTGCAAGATATTCAAATACAGCAAAACATGCTAACTACTGAAACACGCGTTGGCCATGTACACAGGGGTTGTGTGGTTAGTTTAGCAGATCAGATCAAAAGGCCCACCCTAGCTGTGAGGCATAATATTTAGACTGCAAGTCCACTACCAGTGCCACCGACCTCTGCCTCTACTACCGCTTTAACACCACAACGCCCCTTTTAAAGAGGTGATTGTCCAAGATTTCACAAGGTTAGGATCAGAGTGTGTGTATGTGTGAGACTGAACTGTGAGCAAAGTAATTGAGAGAGAGGCGGAGACAAGTGCATGTGTGTTTAATTTCTGTTCCAAGCGCAATTATTATCTTTTCATCTTTAGTTAGTGCTTTAATTATACTTTTACATTACCCAAGAAGCTTTACAATTGTTTACTCACACTTAATAATGAGAAAAATAATTATTTGCATATGATGTGTTTCCAAATGGCTGAAGTGTTGAAAATAGATACACAAGATACGTGTGGTTGTTGTGAAGTGACATGAGTCTTTGTGGAAGGAGAATCAATTGCAGATACAATTTAAGGGCAGCAGGCTATACTGTATGATAATTAAAAAAATGTTTCAGGTTAAACCGCATGACATCCATTGAGCGTGAGGAGAAGGAGAAGGTGAAGAAGAGGGAGAAGAAGCTGGAGGATGAAGAGACAATGCAACAGGCCACCTGGGTCAAGTACACCTTTCCAATTAAACACCAGGTAGGTCGCATCCAAACCTGGCTCAAGAGGAATTTATCATGTCAGAAGTTAGGTATTCTATCGTCATTAATGCACACAAGGAACACCCTCGTGTATACTAAAGATATCAGATTGAGATTTGACCACCATCACTGTGCATTTCTACTTATTAGTGGCCACAGTCATTTGATTGCTGGCTGCATGCCTGACATTTTTACTTGTCATTACAACCTTGGTTTATGTTCAACACAATACAATAAAAATCCACTCATCATGTAAATGAGAATCATAAAGCACACATGCTGATGTCCATGACATTAGAAATACGATATTCTGTAAATGCACCACTTGATCAGTGACAAGAGGCGTGATATGATAAGATACCACCACCCTAGCTATTCTACTTCTGTTGTCGTGCAAACACAACATAAAACTATATTGATAATGGCAATACTATTTTAGTCTGGTCTACTTTTAAGATTTATACTTTGCTGCCTGGAAAGCTGAGGTGTTGCTTTGGGAAAAAACAGTGTGTATGTTGTGTGTATGTGCGTGAGTGACCAACGGCTCTTTGATGCAGCAAGTTGAGTTATGATGTGAGTCATTTCCAGCAGCAATTAGTGATCAATGGGTGAATAACCTCTGAACTTTTAATCTCTCTTCACGCCTTTGCTCTCCCTATTTTTTCTGTTTCTCCTAATTCACTTTTCTCTGCGTGAACCTTTTATCTCTTTTTCTCTTTTTCTATCTTTATCTCTCTTTTTACTCATTACTCTTCTACTTTCTGGTCCTATTTGAAGGTGTGGAAGCAGAAAGGAGAGGAGTATCGCGTTACAGGCTATGGTGGCTGGAGTTGGATCAGTAGGACTTATGTGCAGCGGTTTCTCCCCAGGCTTCCCGGCAACACCAATGCCAATTACCGCAAAGAACTGGAAGGTCTGTAACGGGAGACTTTTTGGGCCTAAAATGTGGTTTTCTATAATTTAAAGTCTCTTTGACTCTAAGAGGGAATTAGTCTCTCGCTCAGTAATCTCAACGATGTAATTGTGTGTGTTGGTTGACATTCTGTGAATTAGGCTTGTCTTTTGATGTGTCTGTTGATGTCATTGAGTTGGCTCAAAGAGTGAATCAAATACCTCATAAATAGTTTAGATTCTTCTTCTTTATTCATACTGATAGTTTATGTTCTTGTTTATCCTTTTTACCTTTGGCTTCTACCAACTATTTTAACTGTCCAGCAAAGCTGCAGATTAACTACGATGTCTTTATGTAATAGAGGTTGTATTTGTTTTTCTAATTAAGTCATTGTGTTTTCCAAAGATGCTAAACTTGGCAAGAAGTGCACCCTGTTGGATTTGAGTCGATATGCCAGTGTGGCTGCACCAGAAGCTCAGGGAGCTGCTCTCTTAAGCAGCGAGGCAAAAGATCAGGACTCCTCTGGCCTCTCCAAGCCTGAACCAGATCCTTCGATGTCTGTTGAAGATTTGGAGTCTAATGAGAGGATGGAAGAAGAGAAGAAAGAAGGGGTAGATGAAAAGGAAAAGTCTGAGTTGTCAGCAGAGGAATCGCCTACAAAGATGGAGGTGGACCCCACCGAATCACGATCAGATGAAGAGCAAAGTATGACAGAGTGCCACTCGGTGTCAGTGAACTGCATTGTATTCATTTGCGTGTGGCTCATTTTTGAGTTGTGCTTTATTTTAAACTTAAACAACTTTTATAATTACAACATTTACATTACTCTTGTGCGTCCTTCCCAAGCGTTTTCAACTTGATTGACAGAGATTGTAAGAAGAATTGTGCATGAATGCAGATTAAAATCTGAATTAATTTTCTCTCCAGGGTCCAGTATTCAGGAGGAAAAGCCCTCCATAAAGGAGGAGCCTACCGAGAGCCCTACACGGCCCTTCAACTACGATGTAGTGGATGTCAGCAAGGGCTTCCTCACCCGCATTGCTTACAAGAAGAAGGTAAAGTCCTCCAAGCTTGACATCCTGCTGGAGCGACGAGTGAAGCAGCACGTCATTGAGGAGAGGCAGCGGCAGCAGGTGTCTGCCCCCAACTGTCAGACTCCCACGCCAGTTTCGTCCATTTCAAACACTGCTCTGAGCACTCCTGTCCGGCCACGGTCACCACTCAAGCCCCATACACTCGCCCAGACACACCTTGCACTGGGCAAAGCTGTGAAAGTGGAGGAGAAGTTTTCCACAACACAAACTCCGTCGGCAGGATTACTCGGAGGAGGAGGAAAGGTCGAAGGGGAGAGTCAGGCTGAACTCTCTAAAACTACAGAGGAGTCTGTC
Source organism: Ophiodon elongatus (assembly GCA_016806645.1). Taxonomy (NCBI): domain Eukaryota; kingdom Metazoa; phylum Chordata; class Actinopteri; order Perciformes; family Hexagrammidae; genus Ophiodon; species Ophiodon elongatus. The sequence goes on from JACSYO010002143.1 coordinate 2,361,480, forward strand.
CCTCTTCCTCTTCCTTCTCCCGTTCCAGACTCCACACCCAAAGACAGTTGCAGTACAGGTACACAAAACCAAACCGCCTCCATACCTCAGGTGTTGGGGGCAGACTTAGTGGAAAGGACTATGGGGCCAAAAGAAACTGATCAGATCAAAAGAGACTGTTCAGGGCAAGAGGGCGTCACGCTGCCTGATGTACACGAAGCAACAGCAGGGGGGATATATAGCTCTTCAGAGCGACAAACAGCCATTGTACCATCAGATGTTACTAAGGCTGCACACATTGAAAACACAGGGTCTGAGGTACCCAACTTGAAATCAGACTCTCTAAGAACATCATGTGTTCTTGATCAGATAAGCAGTCAAAACACATCTCCTTCTAAAGGTATTCAGCAAAACCCAAGTTCAGCGCTTTCAGGTACAGAGGAAAATGGCACGGGGCTAGAGGAGAACCAAGAAAATATACAGGGCGCTGGACAAGGTAGACCCGAAGGCAATAGCACTCCCAAGCCAGTTTCTCCTCTCCCTCAGGTAAATGGTAATGATGGCTTGGGGAGTGAAATCATGTTGAGTAACTCTGTAATGAGCGCAAATAATGGTGTGCTTACCAATTGTCCACTGCCCAAGGTGAACAGCATAGGTAACATCGAAGAACAAGGGCTGGTTGTCAAGGACGGCACACAGCTGAAGCCTTTAGTAAACGGAGATTTGGCCCCCGTCAATGATTGTACAGCGGTTGGGGGCAAGGAACCGAGCCTAGCTTCTAAGGTGGAGGTGGAGAGCAAGACAATGTTGTCAGACCAGGACTACAAACCTCCACTGAAGATGACGAGGCTGGAAAACAACATCGATGCACTTGGAGCTAATACACAGAGCACTCTGCAGCACAGCAGCACATCACCATTTCAGTCGGCAGAGACTAAACCCAGTCCTGCGATCAAGATCATCAGAATGGCTCCGTCTCCTATACCTTCGGCGGAGGAGTCCAGTCTGAGCGACGACTTTGCAGAGGAGAATAGTAACAGCGGGGCGACAGAACCACTCAAGACCATTATCACCCAGGTAACCACGACCTCCACAACCACCACAACTGTAGTTTCCACAGAGATGAAGATGGCTGAAGTGCCGTTGAAGGCATCCGCAGTGATTACGAAGCCCGTGACATCGACGACAGAGAACAGCGCGGTGTCCACCCTTACCACCATAACCAAAACAACTGTGACCAAAATCTGTTCACCCGGGCTCGATGGTCAGTCAGAGGACAGCCAGAGTGAGATAGTGACGCAAGAACAGAAGACGGCGCTCTCAGCCTGTCTCAGTAAGTCAACAAGGGACACCAGGGGTAAGACGTCGTTAACGTCTGTCACCGTGAGCCTCGAGGACTCCTCATCGACTAAGGGCCGCGTCCGCCTCCTCAAGTTCTCCCGCACCAAGAAGACGCGCTCAGACACTGCGCTTCCTTCTTACCGCAAGTTTGTCACCAAGAGCAACCGCAAGAGTATTTTTGTTCTGCCACACGACAACTTGAAGGTGCTGGCGAGGCGAGGCGGATTCCGTGAGGTGTCCATATTTAGCTACAACGCCAAGCCAGCGCTGGATATCTGGCCATATCCTTCACCCAGACCCACCTTTGGCATCACCTGGAGGTAAGCACCAGAGGAAACCGATGCTTAACATAGACTCCTTGGATTTCGTACACTTTGACAAGCACAACTTTATTCCAAATGTATTTATCATTGATATCCTTCACCCTGACGTGAATATCGGATGACTAAACAAAGCCTATGTAGCTTTGTGCCCTATAGTTTTATCCACGGATGCTTAATTTGAAATGTTTTTAAAACCACACACTTCTTGAGCAACTAAGAATGTACATTTGTGATGTTTACAACAGAAGGAATAAGGCTGCTAGTATGTCCCCCCCCCTGCATCCACTTTAAACCCTCTCCTGGTTTTGTCAAAGTGCCCTGTCCTGTCGGTTTGTTGTTCATTATGTCTCCCTGTCTGTCTGCTGTTTGTGGCTTTGGTCCTGAGGGATGTTGTGGCTCTGAGCCTGGTGTCACACGGGTTGTTTCAACTGGACCTCAGAGATCTGAAGCAGTCATGACTCATCAGGCAGACAAGTGTCAGGATGTTCATTTTGTGCAGTCACCCAGACCTGCAAGCCAGGGATGTTTTCCTGCAGGTGGCCTCACATGGGAAAGGGAATATCTACCAAACCCCAAACACACACAGCCGTGTGGAGATGTTTTTGTAGATGTTCAAGATGTTTTAAACGGGTGCCAAGTTCTTTTTCGCAACGGCAGTCTTGGCCATAATGATGCACGGAAGGAATATTTCTCTTCTTAGAACAGTCTGTTCCACCTAAAATTGTTTATTAAATTAAAAAGGACCTAATGAAATATGCACAGGCTTCCACTTTGAACTTTGTGAGTTAAAACCGTTGTTTTACTTGCTTTTGCAGTCTGAGATAATATCTAGCCCTCAACCAAATTAGTGTATAACATTATTTATTAAATATGGCAGTCAATCTTTCATCGAAACGGTCATGAGGGGACAACAACACCACCAAAAACCTCAGTCCGCCTCTTCCTGTCCCATAATCATGCTCCAATGTGTTTTCTGTAACACCGAGGGAGTCACTGGTGGCCAGTCGCCTCGCACTAATGAATTGTATGACACCAGGGTGGGGGACGCCAAACACCCTTCAGCTCATAACTGTACCGCTATTCTTTCTCTTACTGGTGTTTAAAATTCAACTTTTCAGAAAGAATTTACACAACAGACATTTCCCTTTTACAGATGTTTCTTTCAGCAAATTGTCATTTTATGTGCAGATGCAAAGCTGTGAACGACACACAATACTTGGACAAATGTTTACATGCTACCATAAATATATGACTAGTACTTGAACCTCTGGGTTGTGTTACAGGTATCGCCTGCAAACGGTGAAGTCTTTGGCTGGTGTGAGCCTGATGCTGAGGCTCCTGTGGGCCTGTCTGAGATGGGACGACATGGCCGTCAAACCATCCGCTGCTGTCGGCACCACGCGGACAGGTAGAACACCTCCCCCCCTCCCTCTCCAGCCCCTCACCCCAACTCTCCCAAACCATTCAACCGCCTCCAAATAAATATGTCCTTCACCCGGAGAGGATGGTGTTGTTTGACATATATAAGATGTGGAAGTGCCCTGATCTAATTTCCTGAATGAATGTTCTGCTTTATTTATACCCATATTCCTACCTATATTGTTGATAATAGATGCAGCTGGTGTTTCTACAAATATGGATCAACTCCAAGCTGGTGTTTAGAAAACTGCATAATTTCTGTGGTTCAATAACTCGATAGTAGCTTCCTGTATTTACTCGGGCTATCCCTCCTTACCCCCATGTTGGGTTAGAGAAAGATACAAACATGCTTGTCTGAAAGACACAGTCCTTAGTCTCACTGTGTTTATGTTGGAGTGCTTCTCCTCCATCTTCTCGGGCTCTCCTCCTTATCACCTTACCAACCAAGCCCTATCCCCACTCATTGCCACAGAGACATCGGACACTGAAATCACCACCACAGAGATCATCAAGCGTCGCGACGTGGGGCCCTATGGCATTCGCTCAGAGTACTGCATCCGCAAAATCATCTGCCCCCTGGGAGTGCCTGAGACTCCGAAAGGTGAGAGGCTCTTTTTATTCCTGACACTGAAGAAAAAAAACACGATTTATTAGTTTAAGGTGAAGAAAAAAGGATGAATAATTTGTGTCTATTCCTATTAATCAGTTGTGGTGCTCCTTATTCGTATTGCAGTGTTTAATAATTATTAAACGATAACACTGATCTGTTCTTGTTCTACCACCATCCCAGAAACCCACACCCCTCAGAGGAAGGGGCTGCGCTCCAGTGCCTTGCGCCCCAAGAAGCCTGAGCCTGCCAAGCAGACAGGCCCAGTGGTGATTGAGACCTGGGTGGCTGAGGAGGAGCTGGACCTCTGGGAGATCAGAGCCTTCTCAGAAAGGTCAGAGGGTCAAGCATGCCAAAAACATGTCAAACTGGAGAGTCCAATATTATTCAGGATGGTGATTTTACTGTTTCAGCAGCTAAGTCCAAATATTCTCCTGGCTCTGCTCGAGGTAACTTGTCTTGTCCTGCCAAACTTGTGTGAGGTAAAAATGTAGGCTGTTTCAGGTGGATGCTCAAAAGGATTTTAATCCATAATATTTACCATCTATCAACATAATCACAATCTAACTTGTAAAGTGTATGGAAGGATTGTAGGGTGTTTCTAAAGGAAAAACTCACACTTTTAGTGCTTCTGCACATACATTTGGGTATCAGGAGGGCCCGTGGGGCAACTGTGGCTCAGCAGGTCGTCCTTCACTCAGAGGATCGGTTCGATCCCCCTACGCTAGTCCATGTGATGTGTCCTTGGACAAGACACCTAACCCCAACTTGCTCCCGTAGCTGTGTCTGCGGTGTGTGAATGTTATATGAATGTTTGTCCTGATGGGCAGGTGGCACCTTTCATGGTAGCCCCTGCCATCAGTGTATGAATGGGTGATTGATGACGTGTAGTTTTAAAGCGCTTTGAGTGGTCGTGATCCTACCAATCACATGCAGGCTCATTAGCTACTTAAAAAGACAGGTGCTAAAACAGTTAGCTAGTTAGTCTGTTTCAGACTGTCGGAATATACCATTATTCACCCTCAGACAGTATGAGAAAAATTAGTTTTTTTTATTAAAGCATGAAACATGTTCTCACAGAAACCCAAAATACAAATATGAACCTGAAATTAACCATAATATGTCCCCTTCAAATTACTTCAGTCTAACTTTCTTTGTTTTTCACAAATGTTTGCTCTGTCTTAAGCTTGAGGTTATTTTTTTTCTTTTTACAGGGTGGAGAAAGAGAAAGCTCAGGCAGCAGAGCAGGCCAAGGTGAGTGCGGTTCAGTTCCGTAGTCTTTCCACTAAATGTTCAATTACTTCAAAGCCACATTCATTTTTAAAGAAATTATATAAGCAAGCAAAAAAAAAAAAGTGTTTTTCAACTTAGGCTTGCATCTTACTTTTCTACTCAACTAATTTTGTGTGTTGGCATTTCTTTTGTATACTTCTGTCATGGGGTTCCTATTTTAATGAACCGACTGACTGTTTGTTTCTCAGAAACGTCTGGAGCAGAAAACGGGCGCAGTCACAGCGACCCAAACAGGGACTCCCGCAACACCTATCGCCACGCCCAAAGTCATCGTCGCTTCACTGTCGGGCCAGGGCACCCCCACCACCAAGGTGGTACTGTCCACCAAGATGGGCACCCCCGTCACATTCCAGCAGAACAAAAACTTCCAGCAGTCGTTCGCCACCTGGGTCAAGCAGGGTCAAAGCACACAAGGTACTTTGCAGAGGAGCGTAACTAATAGCCAGTTAGCTGTACTTTAGTCTGGAGGAGCGTCAGAGAAGTACAGTGTACTCTTTGTTCTTACCTAAATTAAGGGGCAGGGCATGTGAGAACAAATCATTATATGTGTGTTAACGCGAGGGACACCATTCACCCTCTATAATCTGGAATTGTTTTGCCAGACGTTGTACTGTTATGTGCTTTTACTATGTTTTTGTTACTGTAGCTGTGCTAGTTTAGACACAAACAGTGTGTCGGTTGATTGGCTCTAATGAACTAGACAATGTTGACATGTTTCCCCAACAAAGTACACCGCTTTTTTTTCTTCTTCACATATACTGTGTTTAAAGTGTTGATCGGCAGCGTCGCCATGTCGGTTATCTAAATTCATTAGAAGTAGTGGTATTATTGGATTTACATCATTTGTTGTAATGTTTTGTTTGCTTTATTAGGAGTGGGCACGGAGACCACCATGACCACGTCTGGTGGGCACACCTTTCAGATCACGGGGACCTCAGTGGGTGGAAAGGTAGTGACCACCAAGCTGCCGCTGCCCGCCAACAGCAAGATCGTCACAGTCAACGTACCGACTTCACAAGGAGGTACGGCAGGTTTTAATAAGTCACACAGGCAGACGGTTACATTTCTTCTTTCCATCCGCCACCATTTCAGGATGCATGTTTGTTTGTGTTTTCATTGCTTCACCTCGGACCCACAGCTGAGACATGTCAAATGTGTCAAAGGGGCCAAATTAGATTTGGCTCATTACTTGGATGCCATTGTAAGCAATGTAGTGTGCCAACCACGCACACAGCGCTCCAGAGGGACTGAGTGTCCTCACTGGTTTCAAATGTTGTTGGTGCCAGCTACCGCAGGCCCAAATATTTAGAAGTCTACAAATTAGACACAAATTGGACATTCCCCTGTCCTTGATTGCCACTGTCAGTGAGCCAAGTACACAAGTAGACTGTCTTCTTTTTTTAAAGGGCCACAGCTTAGCAGAACTATAAGTGTTCAGCTCTATTAAACACACTGGCCCCTTGCCTCCCTGAATCTGTCACACAGCTGTCTCAGTTAGTTGTACCATGGTGCTAATGCGGCCATGTTTTTCTTTACATGCTTGAAATTAATCGCCTCATTTAGCCTGGTTCCAGATCTCTGAATTTATTTACATAACTATCATAATAGATATTTTTAGACACAGCAACCAGCTGTTTATAACTAAAACTAAGCAAATAAACTGCTGGTACTGGCACAGCAGCCGCTGCCTTACAGAACAACGCAATGTAAATCGTGGCTGACTCTTTAAAGCCATCTTTACTGATATGTAATGTTAGCTATACTAGTCAGAATTAACTAACTTGTATCGCTCCAAAAGGCTTGATTTGTGTATTAAAATTACTGAAATGTTCTTTCGTGGGAGAATCTGATAGTATGTATTGTAATCTTTTTCACTTTTAGAGTTTTCTGGTCTGAAGAGTGCAGCATTTATCAGCTAAAGAGACAAATAATTACCTCTGGGGTTGGTGGAGAACCAAAACAGAGCTAAAAGGAGAGTAAATATTGGGCTCACATTCACTTGCTGGACAAATGGACTGTAAATTAATGAAAAGTTGCTGGATGCTTGATCTCTAAGCGAGTTCTTTTTCCATCTGTTTCCAGCTGAACAAATGTAAAAGGGGCTAACATTTCAGTAGCAGTCACCCTCTCAATGTGTATTGTGCTACTGTGGCAGCCTGGTCTGCATCAACTCTGTTGTGGTGCCCACTATGAGCCAACATCATGAGTCAGCGGCTTAGTTTGGTGTGGCACATCATGTCTGGCTGTGTCCTGTCGTCATAGTAATCTAATAGAAAACTGTTATTTTGGTTGGATGGTTTTTTGGATGGTAGACTTGTGTAGTCTGAGGTTCTAAATCCAGACTGCGGATTCAGTATTGTACTATCTTAAGTCGGGTGTTTTTCAACGTTTTGAAATGTCAATATTGACACTGCGGATGAGGTGAGGGTTTGTAGTGAGCACCAGCTGGCCTGTCTGTGGTTCTGTCAAATTATTAGATGATGGCTATAGCTCAACACTCAGCTGTTCACATCTTTTGATATGGGTTGTATAGGTCAGATTCAGCTTTCACAAACTTACCTGACTACATGCTACATGTATACGTTAGATGTTTTTTGCCATTTCAAGCTGAAAATATAGTTCAGTGAAAAACACAAAAACTGACTGGATAGGAAAGGTTAATCTGGAGACTAAATAACTTTCTAAGCTGTATCCACGTTTAGATAGATTGAATTTTTACAGGTTTAAACTCTGTTTTATTTGTCAAGCTAACTAACAACTGAACAACTGAAGAGATCTTCATTTTTAAACATGATGCAATGATGATGCCACTAAAAATGGCATCATAGTAAGCAGTAAATGGACCATTTAATACAGACTTGCTTAAATAAAGCCTCGCATTCACCAGATAAAGAGAATGATATTCACCAACCATACAAAGAAAGTGATTTTTCTTACCTTTGAAGTCCGCATGAAGGAGAAACTAAGTTCAGGTGGAGTTTAACCATTTAAGGGACATGTGTATTTATCCAGCATGACTGTTGGGCGCCCTGTTTGTTTTGGAAGGGCTCAAGGAAGTTAGGCATGAAAACAAGTTTACCCTGAGGTCTGCGTCCCAGACAGGTAGTCCTCTATAGCGGGATTCCATTTTTCTTTTTTTCCCCTCCGTCTTTTTGAATGAAAGTGTACCTCTCAACTCCGGAGTCCCAACTCCCCGACCTCTCCAAACAGCCAGTCCATAGAAAAGCGTGTTTGATGTGAGTGACCAGAGCAGCTACTCCCCTGGTCTTACGACCGGGTTTAACGTCCCTGTTTGAAGAGGGAAACCCTTGATGTATAGGTTTACCTGCTCGGTTGCGGTTGAAAAACCGCAGCAAGAAGGCAGCGGCAGGGGCAGAGGAAAGAGAGCGACACTCTTATGGTTTCCATTTCTGCCATCAGCTTCACGTGAGCTCATTAAGGCACAGAGCCCGGCGAACAAATATGAAACGCTCCCTTTGTCAGATTGAAGTAAAAAAAAAAGTAGGATCTCAAAATCATGCATAATTTATGAGGGGGCTCAGGTATGTTGGGGGAAACCCAACTAAGCTTTCAGTGAGCCTTTGAAGATTTTGTTTACCTGCTCAACTAATATTTACCGTCGCTGTGATCAAACGCTGGCCATCAAGCAAGGAGAGAAGCCCACAAATAATGTATTAAGTTGCATCAATGCAGGACTTCTGCACAACTGCTCACTTGTGACGCGCAAACATGTAGCCACTGCTTCACACCGGTAATTGTATTAGGAATGTTTGAGCATTTTGAAATTTGTTGGTGGATGTGTTTGATGTTGTAAAAGGCAGGTATTTGACAAATAAATATATATTATTTATAAAAACATAAGCTTACAAGCACTCCTGTAAGGATACAATTCAAATTTGACCCTGTCCTTGCAGAATTTCTCTTTTACTTAAAATCACTTGCCATTTGTGTCATCACTAAAATGATCCCCTTGTCCCTCTCATCTCTCCACCAGTTATGTTTTTGTCTCGACTGACGGTTAGTATTGACAAGCCACTTCCTGGGAGACCTCGTCTTCACCCGACCCCTCTGCTCGGGCCTCTCTCTTCTCATTCTTCTCATTTGTTCACTCGGGTATCTTTCTGTCTCTCTTTTCTTTGAAGGTGTGGTGCAGCAGAAAGTGTTGGGTATCATCCCCTCCAGCACAGCAGGCGGTGCCCAGACCTACACCACATTCCAGCCCCGCACCACCACGCTCAACATCAGGCCCAATACCCCAGGCTCCCAGCAGCAGGTACATCTGCCTTCTCCTTTCTCTGAAGTATCCTCAGAGTTGTTTTAACTTAATCAATTTGTTCATTCTTTTATGTGATCACAACTCCCCCAACGGCATTTTCCGCTGTGCTTCCTCCCATCTACTGCTTTGTTTTATTCACATTTTTCTACTATGTTTGCAAAGAGCTGTCATTACTTATTTTGTTCCATGTGCTGTTGGTTCTTTTTTAAAGAAGGTAACTTTCTCTATGCATTATTTTATAATATAGAATATAATCCGCTCCAGATATGCTCCTTTGTACCTCACCTTGATTTTTGTCAGATTCTGACAGTTTAGGAAGAAAATGCTGCCTTTTGAAACGTATTATTGAGTCTTCATATAAATATCCCCCTAGGTTCTGGCAGCTGGTGGTCAGATCCGTCCAGGAATGACAGTGATCCGAACACCGATCCAGCAGACGGGACCAATGGGAAAGACGATACTCCGCACACCCCTTGTGGTCCAGCAAGGTAATGTGCTTTTGATGGGAGTTTGAATACTTTTCAGATGGACAAATAGCAACCCACCTTTAAAGAATCACGGCAAACTAGCAGCACATTTAGAAACAAGCTCAAATGTAAATGTTGCATGCTCTCTCTGTAACTCTTCACCACATGTGTCAAAGTCTCGTTGAACTTACCATTGTTCTACACCTTTCTCTTCCAGGCCAGGGTGGACAACAGGTAGTGACGCAGATCATTCGTGGCCAGGCAGTTTCCACAGCATTATCTGGTGCCAGCCCCGTCGCCACGGTCACTGGCCAGGGGGCGGCCACCGCATCAGGACAGGCAGCAGGCCAAATAGCCCCTGGGACCCCACGGGTGCAGGGGCAGGGCCAGGTCAAACTCACACTGGCGCAGCTCACCCAGCTAACACAGGTTAGTGAGGGTTGTCCTGTCTCACCCTAACCCTTTGACATCAACGCCTACTGAATAGCAGTTATATACACTCCTCGGGACAGTCATGGTATTGAACAATACATATTTCACATTAGTCTGTACACATTATTTCTCCCCACATGTTTTCCTTTTATGACAGTAACAGTAAAAAGACATTCAAATGGGGAAAGTATTTAGATTTAGTAATTAATGCTGTATAGATATGAACTTCAAAAAAAAAATATGATGATAAACTGTGCAGACACCCTGGTCTCCACAGAAATGTAAAATATATCTTCATTTTAAAATGTCACGGCTACTTAGTTTATTATAGAGTTCAAGACTGCTTTTACACACAAGCCTTCTTCTCACAAGCCTAGTTTAAATATATATATTTATTTATTTATTTATTTATTTAATTTACAATCACATACCAGCAACAGTTTATGACCAAGCTCAAGTTCTCTTAAGAGAACAAAGAGAAACTCTCCAAAACCTTTAGAACACATGGGCAATGAGAGAAACCAGGTGAGAGACAGAGCCCCCCTTCTCAGATGACTGTTGGTGCAACAAGAGCCAACAACTTTTAACCCATTTGAAACCAGGTTTGAGATTTTGTGGAAAAATCCTAAAATGAATTCATGCTTTGGATAATGGGATACATCCACAATTTTTCACCAAAGGCAGTTTATTTTGGATTAGACTGTACCGTAGGCTGTGATTCACCTTCCCCTCGCTTCTCCACCTCTCGTAGAAGCAGCAGGTTGGGGCAGGTGTGGATCGGCAGGCCGGTGTCGGCGGTACCCAACAGGCTCTGACGGTGATGGTTCAGGGCCAGGGCCAGACCACCGGTCAGCTGCAGGTCATACCTCACGGGGTCACCGTCATCCCAGGACCCGGTCAGCAGCTCATGCAGGCATCGCTGCCTAACGGCCAGGTGCAGCGCTTCCTCTTCACCCCCATGTCCTCAGCTGCCACACCCACATCAAGCACAGGTATGATGAGAAACGAGCATAATTCACTCGACAGATATTCGTTTTTAGGATGTTTGCTTCCGGGCAAACTCTTGATATATCTGTGAAAATGAATAATGAATTTGATGCGGTTCTGCTGGGTGATTTGCAGTTAATGAGGCTGACATTTTTTGATGATGCTCCTCTCTGACCCTTTTTCTCTCTCACACTCCAGCCATCACAGTGCCCAGCTCCACCTCCACCAAAACCCCAGCACAGCCCGCTCAGCAGGCTGCCGCCCCCGTCCAGGCAGGGGCAACCCCCTTGGCCACCACCAGCACCCCTTCGTCGGCCACCCCACAAGGCCAGTTACCCCCTCAGACGCAGGCCCACATGCCCATCCAGTCTCCCACCTCGCTGCAGGTGAAAACGCAGGGAGGACCCGCCCAGCTGCAGCTGCAGCAGACACCTCAGCTCATCAGCATGTCTGGACTGCAGCAGCAGGTACAGGTATGATTAGCAAAGAGACACTGTGATCGGTACTGTAACGTTAGCCATAACCTCGCCGCACTTTCCAAAACTGCTGTCGTTAAGATGGTGTTCATGGAGTCCAGCAGTAGAAGACTTTACTGTCCACAAACCTGGTTTTCTTTTCAGCTTTGTTAAATGTGTGTATCTTCTGTGTTGTGACTGCAGGTTTTGGCTCAGCTGCAGGCCCAGCAGGGTGGAGGCTCTCTGCCTCAGCACATCAAACTGCAGCTTCCTATCCAGATACAACAGACTGGGACCACCTCAGCTCAGGGAGGACAGGTAGGGCAGCAAGCCAGCTGAACCAGACCCCAACTTATGTTATCTTCATAGGACTTGCTTCACACATTTAAACGGTCTAAATGATATACCTCATCACACTATGCTGTCCACACAGATTGGGAACGTAGTGACCATCCAGGCAGCTTCTGTCCAGGAGCAGCTTCAGAGGATCCAGCAGCTCAGAGAACAGCAGCAGCAGAAGAAGAAACAAGCCGCAGAGGCCAAGAGAGAGCAAGCCCTCAACGCAGCCAGCCAGAGCGACATCATTCAGAAACAGGTGTGTGTGTGTGTGTGTGTGTGTGTGTGTGTGTGTGTGTGTGTGTGTGTGTGTGTGTGTGTGTGTGTGTGTGTGTGTGTGTGTGTGTGTGTGTGTGTGTGTGTGTGTGTGTGTGTGTGTGTGTGTGTGTGTGTGTGCATGTTTGCGCGGGCTCGGGCACCCATCGTAGTCAGGTTATCCATCCCAGTCCAAGGCTTGCTGTCTCCCTGCCATCAGTACATAAACACCATCCTCCAACCCTCCTCTAAGGCTGGGTTTATTTTTACAGTTTTGGCCCAGTCTTTGTTTGTTGGGCTTAATACTGCCACTACTTCTGTGTGTGTATTTATTTTCCTGTCTGTGTCACATTTAGTAATAATCCATTTCTGCAGATATTTGTAGTACATCACTAAAGTTACAAAGGGTTTTTATAAAGTCCAAATTATTCTATTATTTAGGGGTTTTTTTCCCCACACGTTGGTTTAAATATGTTATTTGAGTTTTGTTTCGTTCTGACATCCTCCTGCGTCGTGTGTTGCAGGTGGTGATGAAACAAAACGCTGTGATCGAGCACCTGAAGCAGAAGAAGACCATGACGCCTGTAGAGAGAGAGGAGAATCAGAGGTTTGTGGGAAGTTTGCCACCAATCACAGTGAACGTACTGCGGCAACATGTTTTTGAAACGGCATGTGCACCATAAAGATGGAAACGATAGCGTCACCAGACATCATGTTGATTACCTGTGGTACAGTTCTTTTTTTAATTCTTATGTGTCCATGTGCTGATCATATGGATCTCACTTGGGCAATCTGTCATCCTCTCTCCATTTCGCTGTTGTCCAAACACCATGTTGGGAGGTACTACACAGCGTGAGAACTCTTGGGTGTGTAACCACCAACAGCTGCGTGTACTTACTGTGACCCGACAAGAGAGAACACAAAGACAAACCCATGTATATATGAGAGAAGTTGCACAATAAAATCACACAAGGCCCTTCAAACCCTGCACCAATTTGTTGGGATATAGCGAGATTACACTTCTCTATATCAAAACTAAATTAGCTTTGCCATGTTTGACAAAATAATCATATTTTTTTTTTTCTCAGTACATAGTCAGAAAGTGGGCAGAAAGATAAAAGAAGAACAAACGGTTAGAAATACTACGACTACTATAAAAATCAAACCAGAATCTATATAATAGAAGTCAAAGTAGAAGACTGTTTAGAAAATCTTTCCTCCTTCCCTCCTGTTTTATACGGTGTAGATAGATGGACTCTGACCTGCCGTTGACCCTGACAACCGTGTGTTTATGTCCACAGACGGTGTGTCAACACTGTACCCATTCACACAAACCTGAAATACCAACCCCAGACTACCGTGACATCACTACAGCAGCTCTGTCTGTTGTTTGTCTCTCTGCTTATTTTTTTTTTTATCCTTTTTTCCATTTCTTCATGCCGTCCTTTTCTCTCGCTTTTCCTTCAAAACACGGCTCTGTTAGTAACAACACCGATCTCTGACGTCAGCCAGCGTTTGTGTGTCCAGTTTCATCAGTATCCACCACTTTCATGCTACATTTGCAGTGTGTACTTTCAGTGTTTGCGCCGTTGGAACCCTGGCCCGTCTTTGACCTCAGCAGCAGTAAATGTGTTTGTCCGTTATTCACACAAACGTACACTGGTGGCGGCGTTCTGTCGCTAAACGCGGACCAACAATTTTCGATCTTAGTTGTGAATGTTGGCGAACATGAGTGAACATACTCGGGACACAGAGCCATGAACTATCTTGATTTACCATCATACTGACGTTCAATTGCATTTTTGATTTGGTTTAGTTTTTATAGTATCGCTTCATGTTTTTTGTACTTCCTTTTGATTTGCAGGAAGTTAGATAACCAAACCGTATAGGGCCCTACACATGACCCTGAATCCCCATGTGCATTTTATTTTGCTTGAGTTTTCTTCCTCTCTTTCCGATGTTTACAAGAGCAGCGTGGCTTCCCAGTCGTCATATTTCGGTCCATCTCTCCCCATACCCCTCTTTCAACCCTCGGTGCTACTCCCATGCCACTGAAGCGCAGAGTCTCACACAAATAAATACTCGTCAACCAAATACCCCTCTAACATCTGTAAGACAGGTGGCCCAGTGACACGACTCCTCTGACTGCTGGTTCTCACAGGGATGATGACACCGCAGCATCGCTTTTAGGAATTAATTATAAAAGACTATGGTAATTGTCCTCGTTTGACGTTGCACAGCAGAGGAAGGAAAGATTTAGGGCTGGATAGGGATGGGATACGAGGAAAGTCCAGATCCCTGGAGTTTGTAGTTGCACAGCTTACACAACTGATCCTCCAGAAAACCTCAAGAACTTGTGTTGAGTGAAATACTTTCATTGTTCATTGAAACGCACTGCCATTTCTTAAGCGTGGAAAGTTAGATGTTCACATTTTTGAAGAAGCCAATAGCCGTGCAGGTTGGACTCTCTAAAACATTGAAGCATTGTTTGGATAAAAAATCCGCTGGTGTGTCAGAGGGATAACTTTCTTCCTCTGTGACTTCAACTGTACTGACTTTCTGAATTCAAGATTCAGATGTGATAATCCTTTCCTCCATGCTCTTTTAACGTTCTCTCTTAGCAGGAGTGTTATGTGTATTTTAATACCTTTTTTAAAAATACCCTGAATGGGACACAGACCTTTTTCACATGGGTCCTCATTAGATTCAGTCGGGCTAATCCTTGAGCTGTGTTTTTAGGCGAGACTTGACATTTTTCTACTGTATCCATCCTCACAATACAGTACTTCACTATTCTATACAATGTGCATTTATGATCCTCTAACTTTTAAAAGGTCAGGAGGATATAAGTCGGTAATGAAATCCTTTCTTCTGTGTGTGTCTGTCCAGGATGATCGTATGCAACCAGGTGATGAAGTACATCCTGGACCGGATTGACAAGGATGAGAGGCAGGCTGCCAAGAGGAAGAAGAAGGAAGAGGTGGTGGAGGCAAAGAGGAGGTTGGCCAACGCCAGCAAGCTCTCCTCGCTCCTTTATCGACACAAAGAAAGTCTCAAGATGGAGATCCTGAAGAAGAGGGCGCTTCTCGACAAGGAGCTGCAGCTGGAGGCCCAGGTATGAAAGCAGGCGGGGGAGGGGGGGGGACAAAAAAGCTGAAAAATGTGGGCGAAATATGTGTCCATTCAAACATTATCCAACGTATACATTTTCAAAAGATTGAGGCACATACAAAGTAAGCATGAAGTTTAAAATGCAATTATAAAGAGGTGTGACAAATGGCATTGGAAACACCTAAAACATTATAAATCATGAATAAACAAATATAATTTCAGCTCGTAAAGGTGTCCTGCATCCATTTTAACCCCGTCTGTCTTGACATTGCACTCCTCAGGAGGAGCTAAAGAAAGACTTGTTGCGGATGCGGAGGGAGAAGGAGAGGTCTCAGGCCGCAGCCCACCAGGCAGCTCAGGCCGCCGCCGCTGCCGCCGCCCACAACCAGCAGCAGCATACTCTGGCACACAAGCACAGCATCACCCCTCCACACCACCTCACCACGAGCGGCGGCTCCTCACACAAAAGGAAACGGGAGGAGGAGCGGGAGGCCGCTACGTCAGCCAAGTCCAAGAAGAAGAAGATGATCTCGACGACCACGACGACCGCGCCGATGACGACCGCGACGACCATCAAGGAGAACAAAAAAGAAATCAAGCTCTACTGCGTCTGCAAGACGCCCTACGACGAGACCAAGTATGACAACGACCTCCAGAGTACACTCGTATTCAAATACTATATCACCCAGGGGGGTAGGCATGGTAGTAGCAGGCCCAGGGAAACACAATTTTAAAAAAAATCCCAAAAAACACCAACATACTTACCCATTTGACTGGTGAAACTTTTCAATCACCTCTTGTAGGAACTCAGTCAGAAAATGAACTTGCCTTTCATCTGCAGAAATATAGTTTCAGTTTTTGTTCCTGCCTCTCAGCTTCTGAGGTTGTACTTTCCAATGGTCCAGAAACTGTAAAGGAAGAGTTTACTGCCCTGAACTTTCCTGACTGATCAAACACGAACCTCCAGACTGCATCAACAAGTGTAGAGCATTCATTCATCCTGTAAGCAAGCACTGGTTGTAGAATCAATATTAGGACGAGGGATGGAATTTCGTTTAAAGTTGATGTTTAAACGTCACTTATGCAGCCGACTTCCTGACAAGTAAAAAGAGCGAATTAACCCAAAACTTTACTCTGTTTGCTAATTGTATCAATGTGGTCATGTAGTAAAGCGGAAAAACAACCCCCTAAAAAAACAGCAAATTTCTCCATCTTGCCGATTGAGTATCCTGATCCGATACTTCTATTTACCTCGATAGTACAGCAGCACAGTGCCCACTTCGAGTACATTAAAGTTATTAAAAACAATCCGATTCATGTGCTTGACAATGGAATGGATAATGTTTTGCATTAAGAAAGAAATTGCCTGCGTCATAGCTGTTCGTCACTGTTCAGACATCCATATTTTTTTTATGCATTGTGTAATTTGCCTAATCTACACGGTTGTTTGGATGTGGTGGAGACATACACATGAAAAAAGCTGTGCTATCTATTGGATGACAACCTCATTTTAAACTAATGTATTAAAATCCATTATAGTTTTGTCTATCCATTGACATACTGTAAGTGTCAGTCGATGACAACACCTTTGTATCCTTTTTCCCCTCTACAGGTTCTACATTGGCTGTGACCTGTGTACCAACTGGTATCATGGAGAATGTGTGGGTATAACAGAGAAGGAGGCCAAGAAGATGGACGACTACATCTGTGTAGAGTGTAAACGGGGCCAAGAGGGCACCACAGAGGAGCTGTACTGCATCTGTCAGACGCCGTACGACGAGTCCCAGTAAGTGTTCGTGTCCCTCGCTCTGCTTCTGTTGGCAAACCAGGCTTCAAACAATCATGTGGGACTGTGGGATCGTGGTCAATACATCTCAGCTCTACAATAATGAGTATGTGAAGTATCAAAAGTAAGGCTTGATTTAAACAAAAACAAAAAATCCAGATAATGAAACTTTTCTTTTAAAAAAATAAAAAATAAATTAATTTACAATACTTACAACTTTGAACTCACGTCCAGCTGAAGTCAAATTGGAGAACTATGGAGACGCGTTGGTGTTGCATAAGTAGAAGAAACTGCTTTGAGATAACTGAAGCTCCTGTGCATTATCGCACTCGTGACATTCCTGCTCACCCAAGAAAGTCGACACAAACTTATGTAGTATATTGGAATGTAAATTGGATAATGGGGAATAAGTGTTTTGCAAAAAGTGAAGGCAGACTGCAACCAACTAAAGCCGGCATCAGTGAGCTACGTCCCAGTAGCAGAATGTAACCCCAACAAATGTTGTATCGTTAGCACTTCACGAAACCCATTTTTAATGTCTACAAAGAATCAGTATTTGGAAAATGTATAACCACTCCGAGATCTTGCCAGCTGTGACCAAGCACTTAAATTGTGTCACAAGTTAATCTGATTTACAAATCAACACAAAGAGCTGATTAAATGTGAGCAAAGTGATGTGTTTTTGCCTTTCATAACCAATGTTGTTGCCTTGAGAAAATCACATTTTAGATCTGCTTTTGCCGCACTGCATCTTCCAATCATCTCGTCACTCTTGATTATTGATCGTGATGTATTTATTTATAAATCACATTGACAGACAATGCAAAGGGCCCTACATCACAAGTAAAAGCTCCTCTTGCCGCCACAGGTTCTACATCGGCTGTGACCGCTGTCAGAACTGGTACCACGGTCGCTGTGTGGGCATCCTGCAGAGCGAGGCCAACCACATCGACCAATACGTGTGTCCACAATGTCAGTCGACGGAGGACGCCATGACGGTCTTCACGCCGCTCACTGACAAGGACTACGAGGGCCTGCGGAGAATCCTGCGGTCCTTACAGGTAAGCGCATGTGCTTACCGTGTGCAGTAGAGCTGGGCAATACATTGATTTTATTAAGAAATTATTTAGTTAATAAGTTCTTTGTCTTTTGCAGGCCTAGTTTGTTTTTACGGCAAAAAAGTCATTCAAATCGTAAATCAGGTGTGACGTGAAAAAATCTAAGATTGTAGTTTTTGGCCATATTGCCCAGCCCTAATGCACAGTATTGTAGAAGTGAATAAAATATTCATACTACAGTCGAGCTAGATAATTTTTCACTTACCTGGCATCTCAGGTGTAAAAGATGACAGTAAGAAGGAAACAAAGAGTGCTCCGGTACCTTTTTTGTTATACACTGGTAACCCTGCAAATACAGTAAAACTTTAACCTGCAGACCGAATCGGTGGGTGAACTGAGTTCCATTCACTGTACAGGTAAATGAACACTCAGCAGTAAGCTGTAGTACTAGTAGTTTAATTACAAGCGATAGAGCACACCAACACAGCTCCTTGTGGCCCCACTACAGTTGTAAGAGCAGCAAACAAAAGTCCTCTGTGTCCGTCTTATCTGATGGGTTCGGCTCCGCAGAGCGCTACTTGGACAGCTGCCTGGCCTCAGCATTTTTTTCCAGCTTCCCTTTCTTTTCTCCTCCTCCTCCTCCCTCTTCGCCTCTCATTTGGTCCTCCTCTCTCCTGTGGTCTGTGTATGTGTGTGAGGGGGAGAGAGAGAGGGATAGAAGTGTGGAGGAAAGTAAGAGGGAACATCTGTGTTGACCCACCTGCCTCCACTGTCATTTTCATGGTGCTGTTTGTTTTTCTTCATTGGTTTCAGCTTTCTCAAGTGTCTTGTCTTTCTCTTTGTCTCGCCCTCGGGGCCCCTCCCTCCTCTGCAGGCGCATAAAATGGCATGGCCGTTCCTGGAGCCGGTGGACTCAAACGACGCCCCGGACTACTACAGGGTTATCAAGGAACCAATGGGTGAGTAGAGGAGATGTGTAAAAGTACACAAACACAATAGTGAATACTGACGATAAGGTTTGGAAGTGAATGTTTCCCAGTTTCGGAAAATTAGCCTCCAGTACCTTTTGGGTCGGCAGCGACCCCTGACCCCAGCCTTTTCTGTGTTCTCCTGTATTTGTGCACATATTGAGCTTATTAAATGTTCCCCATCTCCTTCGCTGACTGTGTTATCACTGACCTGAACAGGAAGCCTTTTTTTCCACTGTTTCCAATTAATAGCCTTTTGGAATATTATTCATATCAATGAGGAAAATCCAGAAATGAAATACAAATCAGAAGTATCATACAAACTTTACACGTTTTTGCTCATTTACTGACAATTGCCATTAGGTGTTGAGGCTGGTTTTCAACAGCACATTCCACATTGTTTTTTAAACTTGCATGTTGGTATATTTTGGTATGTTGTGAGCCATCAAACTGCAAAGCGACACAATAATAATAAAAATCATTCCCATGGAGTGTCCGTTCAGTCACATTTCGTCATTTTAGTGTGAAAGATTATCAGCAACAATTTTTATAATCAATCAAAAAATAATGAATCAAGGTAAAATACTAAATAGTAGTTGGTTCAGTCTCTTGAATGTTAGAATTTATGAGAGGTTTTTCTTTTTTTCTGATATTTCACTGACATCATTGGTGATTAATGGAATAACTGATAATGAGTCAGTAAAGTTGAAGCCCTAGATTATATCACACAAAATAAGTTACGGACATAATACAAAATATTATTGGTAACTATCAAAAGAAAGTAAACTTAAAAACATCATATCTTTTGTGGATTGGCTTTTCTAATGTTAAGATAATTTTAGTGTTGCAGTTTGTGGCTCTGTTATGTAGGAACATATTAAAATTGCAACTCGTGACTCAGCAAATTTCCAAGACTGGGATTGGTTGCCATCCCCATTTGGAAGATAAAATTGCCTCAGTGGTGCTGGTTTCATTTCATAATTGCTTTAGGTTGCTGGAAGCGACACCCAGTCTCTCTATCTTCAACATTAAAACACAGCCACCAGGAGGCCGGGCAGGGAGGAAGCCCTCCAACTCAGATCAAACCAGCCATGTAAATGGGGACTTACGTCAGCAGGGCCTTTTTGAACTTCCACACAAACAAACCGTTAATGAGCTGGTCCGGGTCTGCCGGACTCCCTGTGGAAAGGGACCAGCCCCACACTTAGCTCCTGTTGGCCCGCTGCTGGAAACTCAAGTCCTCTCATCTCCCTTCCACTGCAAGAAAAAAGACCTTGTTGGTTTTCAGGAGGAGAAAAAAAAAAGAGGGCGCATTTGACTTGTGTAGCTGCAGCCGTTGGTAGTTTTTGGAGGGTTTTGAGATGAAATCTGATGACAGAGAAGAAGGAGGTCTTTGATATTGACCAGGAGGCTTGTAAGCTCCCGGCCAGCTGGGTGGGGGTTAAGGAGGTTAAGAGTGGGATATGTTTGTTTTAAAAGGCAGCCCCGGGGACGCCGTGCAGAGCAAACCACCGGCAGCAGCAGATTATATGAAGCCTCGGCTGTTGCCAGTTAGCTTCCTCGCTGACTCAATCTTACCTTTTTTTACTAACTTGGATCTTACCTGGTTAGTAATACTGAAAGCTCCCTTCTATCGGGGGGGGGGGGCGTAGACTTGGAAGCACTAATTTGACACTCGGATAATGACGCTCTCCTCAGGAATGACACGTCGGTCAGATCCCAGTAACTGATCTGGAAGGCTGACGAGGTCGAGGTTAAAGCTGGCAAAGGTTTTGGATTTTTGCTGTCGCGTATAAAATGATAAACTGTGCTCCCAAAAAACATACTTGAATGTCTGTCAAACACATGCCACATAAGCTGCAATTACTATGACGCAGGCTTGCTGATTTGTGGAACAAAGGCGGTTAGGAAAGCCAGATATTTATCTGCTGCTTCCGCATATGTGCTGTTTGTCTCTGGCAAAAGTTCACAACTAAATTTGTAGTGTTTTTTTTTTTTTTCTTCTTTTCATTCATTTCTATTACATACCATTGTTTGTATCCCATTTTCTTAGACCTTTCCACCATGGAGGAGAGGATACAGAAGCGCGAGTACATCAAGCTGACAGAGTTTGTAGCCGACATGACCAAAATCTTCGACAACTGCCGCTACTACAACCCTAGTGACTCGCCCTTCTACCAGTGTGCCGAGGTTCTGGAGACCTTCTTTGTCCAGAAACTCAAAGGGTTCAAAGCCAGCAGGTAAGATGGGGATACTGGTGACGGTCAGAACTGATGAGGAAACGAAACACAAAAATGGCCGCAGGTGACTGAGAAAGCCGCCGGGTCAGAGAATAATGTGTCCCAAAGTAAGAGTTCATTAGTAGTTCCAGCTGTGCTGCTGTGAAGCAGCAGACTCCGACCTCTGACCTCCTTGGAGGTTGGGTGGATACACACTTTCTCTAATGAGCGCGATAAAATGTAACTTCTGAAGGGTCGGGTTTGGGTTGCTGATAAAGGCGTATTTTAGCAGTTCAGGCAGTTCGGATTAGTTTGGATTGTGTTGTAAAAAAAAGAAGAGAAAAAAAAGTCTGCATTATTCTGGGCTCTGCGAGGGAGGCCTTTCTCTATCCTCCCTACTTTTTTCCCCCTTAAACTGTATAGACTTTCACACTCTTGATCCTCTACAGTTTCATGTTGGTGGTATCTTCATTCAGTCTTTAGTCAGCTCATCTTTCACCAAAGAACCGTAAATTGAGTCGGCTAAACCGGAGCCTTTCATGTTCAGGATGAGACCCAAAGCTCTCGATCATCCAAAGGATGTTAAGCAAAGTTGTACCCTGTTCTTCATGGCCTCAATGCTCTTACTGCTGTTCCTGCCTGCACCGTAGTATGGAAGCAGCAAATAACTCCACCATCTGGTTGTGCCTCTAAACTCACCTCACTGCATTGCTTTAGGTGGATGCACACTACAAGATTGATATTATTTATATTGTACATATATACAGGCTGTTTACATGCCTTTGCTGTACTTTAATTGGGTTATTTACTGAAGAACAAGCTGAACATGGTGAGTTTAACTGGAGGTAGTGAGATCTAAACACACGTGGAGTTTCTATAAGCATCTGAGCTCTGATTGGTTGAGTGAGTCTTGTGGTTTGCATCCAGCTATGTGCCTGAAACGGTGATGTGCTTCACCCGTTTGTATTTACACCATCCATTCCCTCTCTCTCTCTCTTGCAGATTGTGATGTCAAACTCCTGGGTGCCGGGGTCACTCCTAAAACAAAAAAAACAATAATTTGCTATCCCCCCGGACGTTGCTGTTTTTACTTGTTTAAAACAGCGTTAAAAACGTTGTAAAAAAAGTGCATATATTAAACCACACTGTAGGTGTGATCCTTTTTTTATTTTAAAAGCAAAGGAAAGGAAAAACAAGTTTCTACTGTCTAACAATGGCAGCCATGTTGGTAACGCAAAGCATTCAAGGGAAAAGTTATTTTCTTACACTTCTTGCAACAGATGACTGATATTTTGTTTATGTTTGAGTTAAATATAAGACAAAATATGAAGTTTGTCATTCTCTTTCTTACGATTTAGTTTTGAAAAAACAAACAAAAAGCTATTGATTTTGATTGTAAAATCTGACTTCAGTTCCACAAACACACACACAGATAAGTTATCTTTTAATTTGACAACCTTTGTTTATCGTAGCGGTCATAACCAGCTGCAGCCGAACATTTTTACCTCATTTCTTAGCCAAGAATTTTAAAAAGCATGCAACATTTATCCGTTTCTTTCTATTGGCTGTACCCATGTATAATGTTATTTTATGTGCATATTATATCTCTTTGTGAAGTACTATTTTTCTTTTCTAAAGGAAATAATGGTAGGATCTGTAAAGATAGATTGGAGAAATATATAGTTTAGCTTTCCTGTTCTAAATATGGCGAGCTTGACAGTCTCCAGTTGAAAGTCCTTGTACATACACTGTTGGGCTGACATCACTTACATAACGTACATAACATCTCACCAACATGGCTGCTTGGTCCATGTCAAAGTGTCTGACCCACTGGCATCCAATTCATGTTTTTGTTTTGTTGTTGTTTTTTGTATTTCCCCTAGTGCATATTTTTGTCATATTGTAAAGCTTTTAATAAAAAAGGAAACACCAAGACGTTTTCCAACTGTTTTCTTCCTCCTCTCTTTGCCCGTCTCTGTAGGTCTCATAACAACAAACTACAATCAGCAGCCTCTTAGCTCCCCCCCCTCTAAAATCCAAGTGTCAAAAAAAGCAAGCCTTGAGGCTTCCTCTGAAAGACTAAGCCTCGTGGTCCGAGTCGGGCTGCAAACCAACCTGAGCCCTCTCTGAAGCAGAGCACGCTCCCAGCTGAAAATCAGCTCGCTCTGGTGTCAAAGCGCCCAACCTCCAACACCTCCATTGCACAGCTAAGGCAAGAGATGGAGAGAGAGAGAAGCCCCTTTTCATCCAAAGTGTCATTGGGACGTAACGGCAGAGAAGTCCCACCTTCAGACCAGGGGCAGGGGCGACCTCGGACTCTGTCTGGCAGCCTGCTTGATTCCCACCAGTGCATCCCATCATCCACGAGAAGAAAAGATCCAGATGGGAAACGCAGATTAAGTTGTCTGGTTTTGATTGTTAACTGATCTCACTTCAGCAGCGGACTTTTGAAAGAGTTGTGTTATTTCTGTAGCTGATCACTATTTTTGTGTGTCCTATATAGCAAAGTGTCAGCTTTGATCTTCCCACCCACAGGTGCAACTTTCATTTCATCCGGTCACATTTTGATGACACCAACATCCCATTAAAGCCTAGTCGCTGCCTCACATGGAGATGTTCATGAGGTCGATATGAAAATGCCCTTTGTATGCGTCACATGTGGCTAAAGGCAGGCATCACATCCATGTACAGGACCTTGGAGTTCATTCTTCTCCTATTTACCGACTGTATGTCTGAAAGCAGCGTTTTTTTGTTGCTGTAGGAATGGACTTCATTTTTTTTTTTTGGGCCCCCCGCAAGAAAAAGAAAAAAACCCCATTGAAGCCAATCAGATTTCAGATCCTCCTTGTGCAGCCAATCTCAGGCGAAGCGTCACCTTCCATGTTTCACACCCAACTCCACTGCATCCAGTTCTTCGGACTATGTTGTGTAGCCCTGCACGAAGCATGAACCAGCCTCATAGAGCCAAACATGGTGGCCAAGTCCCATTCGGTGGCTCATTTCACTGTACATTTCCTGATGCTGAGATGCTCCATTTTTAATAGAAGCTAGATTTCTGAAAAAAAATTAAAATAAAACTAGTCGAGAGGTGAATTAACTTCACCACGTACGGGCTTAGACGGCACTCACTCGAGTAATTCAAGGAGTCAATATGTGGTCCGGGGGTCGTTTTTAATTTCCAGAGGGAAACACCCAGGACCGGCCATCCCATCCACCACATCCTGCCTCTCTTCTGACCTTTTTACCGTTTTGTGTTTTTCCGAAATGCAAGTGAAGAATGTTGACGAGCTCTGTTCTCCTTTAAGCTTGAGCTTTTAGGTCTACTGTCCTTCCCTCCATACACACACACACACCGTCTCGTCAAAAGCTCTGATTCTGTCAGTGACTGAGTCTGTAAGTCTCTCTCCCCTTATCTGTCAGCCACTTCTTCCAACATATTTCATTGAAGTTGACAGGTTGGCTCACATATGTCTCTCAACTCGCCCTCAAAGCATGGTTAAGTAATTGGATAATGGACTTTTCCACTCAGCATCAACTCAGTTATGTTGCGGTCTGCGGCAGCATGTCTGGGAGTTAACTTTGAGTGGGGACTGGGGAGTCTTTGTACCGTGGGGTTTGTATGAAAATTTTATAGCTGCATTTTTATCATATTTGGGAACATTTTTGTAATCTGTGATTATCAGTTTTGTAGGCGGGGGAGCAGTAATAAGACACGGTTGTCTTTAAATTGTTCAAAACAACAGTTTAAAATTAAGCAAATGTTTTGGTTTCAATCAGTTTTTTGTGTGTATTCAGAGTTGAGAGATAATGTTGCTGCTGTCTTCTTTACCGTGTTTGTGTGTCTTTCACGCAAATGTCTGTTACTTTGTAATCTGATGACGATGTGTTTCATCCACTGTTTGTAATCTCTATTGTATACTATGGCTGTCCAAATATGTAGAGATGAAAGATTTTTAGAGCAGTAGAAACTTTTATTTTTCACTCTTTGAACCAGCAGCTAAGCCCGTCTGTATATTTTAACTGTCTATTTCTTTTTCTCTTAAATTGAAGTGAACTCTACATTTTAGGTGAAATTGCCCTTTATATTAAAAGTGCTGCATATTGTGAGCATACAGGTATTGAATACTGGGGTAGAGTGACACAGTTAACTCTTGTGAAGAGTTTTTCTTTTTTTGGGGGTTAGAAACCAACCAGTTCAACATAACTTCTATATTGACATTGCATTTCTTGTATTATTTATTCATATCAATGAAACGTTCTCAGTTTTTATTTTTATTTTAGTAATGTTGAGGAAACATAACCGCAGATAAAAAATACTCTATGTTTTTAACTGATTGTGGCAACTCTGAAGATATTCTCTTTTGTACTTTATAGGACATTTCATCCTAGATAATAAAGTAATGTTTTTGACACCAGTTCTCCAAAGACTTGTGTTTTTTGTTTTTTTTATTGTCTCCGCTCATCTCAGACACACTGGAGAGTAGTTTATCTTCCCTCAACATATCCAAGTTTGTAAGTTTGCAGAGCAAACTGACCCTGCTGAGCTCTAAAAGGGATCACAATAATCTTGAATTGGTTTCTGAATGTAATGTAGTGGCAGTGTACAGAAATCAAGATTTCTTTGGAGGACCTGGTCACAAGCTTAGCATCAGCTTTTTTTGGACCACTTGTTAATGATACAGGGATGTTTTGCAAAGGCGGGTGAAGATGGAGTTGCAATTGCTGAGACAAGACCTAATGAATGACTGAGTCTGTGCCTGGTCCAAAGTGATACCTAGATTTTGTACAGAACATTTAACAGCAGAGGAAAGAAAATAAAGAGGCCCTCCATTGCCTTTGGGACAAGGTTGGGTGTGGCAGAAATAACATCTGTTTCATCAGTGATCTGGCGTCTATGCTACAGAGTTTAGGTAGTTATGTAGATAAAAGTGTGAGGCTTAAGTGAGATGTATAATTGAACATCGTCTGCATAGCGGTGATAGGAGATCCCTTTGAAATAACATTATGGAGTGTCCCCGTTGCTTGTCTATCTCGTTTCCTGCCAACTCTATACTACTGTCTTTAATTTTATTTAAAAAAAGAGCAAAAGTGCCCCAAAAATGACTTATCTGCCCAAGGAGACACATATACAAGGCAAACTCCTGAGTTACAATCTAGTTTTAAGGCCTGTTGTTTGATATATACATACAAGGATATTTATGTTCATGTATGTAGTTTATATATAAGACAATGTTTACACGTTGTATTCTATAAAATAAATGAATCAAGTAACAACAAACTAATTACTATCAACAATGCACAGATAATGGGAGAAACAGGGCCCACTGCTCATTTTCCCCCAGGGCCTCTTAGTGAAATAATCTGACCCAACAAGGCAAGTTCAATCTCCTTCTTAAATCGGGTCAAGTATCTGGACCAGGTCATGACCTCCAACTCACTCATACAAACTCTTCCTGTGATCAAATTACCAACATGACACATAAAAGGTTGACCTTCCTCTCTCCTCTCTCCTCCCCCCTCCCGTCTCCCCCTCTCCCCTCCCCCACACACACACGTCCCTCTCGTAACCCCCCACTCTAACCGCTAAATGAATCCAGAGACTCGGGTGGATGCTGCGAAGCACCGCAGATGTGGTTTCAATCCACCACCCTCGTCTCTTTCTCTCACTCCCCCCTTGTGGCTTGGGGGCTATCGCACAGGAAGCAACTGAGATATTCCCACCTCCCTCTCCTCTCTAACCCACTTTCTCTCCCTCCTCCTCCTTTACATCCTCTGCAATGAGGAATGTCCTCCCGCTGTGATAGTAGCCAAAATGTGGAGCAGGCTCCTGTTTCCTGCCCGCCTGCATCTGTTCCCTCCAGCGCTGATCTCAGATAGAGGCTTCCTCCAGCCTGGGAACCGACCGGCCGAGCTGACAGACGGACAGAAGGGGAGAAAAGAGGCTTAGCCCTGCCTGCCTCCACGTCCAAGTTCCCAAGTTGGTCTCTCTTCCCGGAGGCCAGACAGAGACCATGGTTGTTGAACTCTAATTAGAGTGACTTACTTTGGGGGCTCCTTCCCATGCAATCACTGGGAAAGATAATGAGGAACAATGTTTCGGTCCGTGGGCAGATTTATGTGATAGCATGAGTGGAGGGTTGGTTTAAAGACAAATAAATTCCTCACGGGGTCGTGGAGTACAAAACAAAGACACATTTTTATTGGGTTCATGTATAGGTAAGCAAAGTAAGCGTTCAGTGCAAGGTTTCCCTTTCATGAGCTCAGGGTCGTACTGCAATCGAGCCAGAGATCTCTGATTAAATAAGAAGCTATCCCTTTAGAAAGACAGACCCAACACGCCCTCTCCTGCTTCAATCCCCTCCCTTGTCATCTTACGTAACCGTATTTATTTCTCCTCCACCTTGCCCACGTCTCGCTCTCTTTCTCTCATCCTGCCTAAATACTTTAAATACCCCCTTTTTTTTTTAGCTTTGGCCCTCCGAGAGGAGGACGTGTTTGTGTGTAAGCAAGAAAGCAAGAGCCATCCCAAAGAGGAGCTGTGACGGAGGTACTTTTTCCAAGTCATGTGTCCAGGTGCGGAGCGGATCAGATTCCTGCGATTAGACTTATGGCTTAGTCCCTACAACAACACCCCCCCCTCCTCCTTCAGCAAGGCCCCTTTTGATGTCCCAGTGTACTCGGGCAGATATTTCATCGTGGACACATAATTAAAGTTCGAAAAATAAGCCGTTCTCATGACAAGCAACGGTCCCGCGCTCTCTACCCCTTTTTCTCCCTCCTCCTCCACTGGGGTTTGTTGCTGCTTTTTCAGGCCCTTCAGTCCCTCCCTTTGGCCCTTGTAACAATAATAGTGCATTTCCTGCTCACCAATAAGAACCACAGTGACAACATGCACGGAATCAAGTGTTACAAAACAATAGTGTTTGGTACGATACAACATTTTGCATTCACATCAATTTAGGAGCATCAATTAATCAAAGGAATCAACAGGACTGAAATGTGGGATTTGCATAATGAGATCCAAGGTTCCTAAAATGTACTTTGCAACTGACATTATTTTGAAAAGCCAGTGTGTTTGCATGGACAATAAGATTCTCTTCAATGTTCAATGTTGTTTTCTGGTTCTCAATTGTTAAATATGGGAGCATCCTTTAAGAAGCTACTGCCCCAGCAAGAAAAACAACATTAAACCAATGATCTTATCTGTATGCATGTTCAAATGTGTGCTTGGATTATAGTGGGAACACAGAGGCGGGATCTGACTCAGCAGAAGAAAATTGGCTTGCTAAGTGCATGTGAATAAAACAGAAACACGCCCATGTGACTGCTGATGCAATTTGACAAAATACACTCATTCTATAAACTAATTTCGTGGCTTCATGTTCTTCAGATGAGCCAAATTCACCTTTAAAAGTGAGCCAATTTTATATATTTTTTAATGTAGGGACTTCATGAACCAGCCATGAATGAATGAGGAGTTTGAGTGGAGTTGCTATTTTGAGAAAATGGTAGTGGGGACATCCTTGTCTGATGCCCAAACGTTACAAAATGATGGTGTGAAATCCATTTAATTGAAGCTCCTTGTGTTTTCTATCAAAGAGACCACAAGTCCGTGCTTCAGGAACTTTACAGAGGAGTAAAAAAAATATGAAGCGGGGTTTGGATACGTCATAGCAGTCCATGTGAAAATAAATCCATGCCTTCTGCAAAATGTCTTCCGTTTGGCACAATACTGAGGGGGTTAGTTACGATCAGTTCAGGTGAGCTGCAATGTCTCTTCCCCTGCAGCAGGGGGCGGTAGTCTTATCTTTGGTTCACCTACACCTGGAGCGGGTGGCCTCCAGGGCTTTCTGGTGCCTCCGCTTGTTGAACCTCTTGACGTAGTTGTTGCTTCGCAGGAGGCCGTCTCCGGGCTTCAGTTTACCCCCGAGTAGGTTCAGGAGGTCACTGGGAAGGTGGCGCCTCCGGTGGTAGATCTGGCCCATCATAATGTATCTGGTCCCTTGAGAACGAATAGGGTAAATGTTGAAATGACTGGCAGGACAAAGGCACTCTTGAGGAATGTTAATGTTCGCACTGAACAAAGTGGATGTCACTGCTTTCGTTGATACCAGGAAAACAGAGTTCACACATCTCGTACAAGAATACGTTGGGGGAAACTTAATTTATGAGTCACGACACTTCTGCATTTCTTCTCTTGTATCAACTGATCTTGAGCATCAGACACGTTTTTAATATAGTTAGGAGACACACTTTCAGCGTTTATAAAGTTTGGTTTCGTGAGGCTTCTGAGCGACCCTGCTCCACTCACCGAGCTTGATGTCAGGGCAGGGCTTGCTGCACTTGTAGGTGTCCAGGACCAGAAGGCGAACTTTGAAGAAAAAGCTGTCTGGGGTCACATAGAGACGACTCATCTTGTAGAAGCCGTCGCTGCTCACCATCAGTGTGATGAGGCGTATTCCTTTACGCAACACATCGATGTCGTGAACTATCCCGTTGACAGCTGTTGAAGGGACATGACAAACATCACATGTCAACATCACACCTACATTCAGCTACGACCACAACTCTCTACATTCTCTCTACAACTCTCCTTCCAAGCAGTAGATAGTGATCAATTAGTTAACATCTACCTCCATAAAGCCAGGGATGTGTTCAAAATGTTCAGGCATGTTAATGATTTGACCTTTATGGACCTTCTTAAGCCATTCCTGCATTTGTGACAAAAACACCATCTCTGTCTCCAGCTGGGTACGTACCAAACTCACTGTAGCAGTAATACTCTCTCTCCTCCTTCTCCTTCCTGCACTCGCTCATGCAGAAGGCATCATGTGTGAAGTCGGACTCTGTGGAGAAGAAGACAAGCAGACGACGGGATGGAGGGATGAGAAAAAGAGGGACAGCCTGCTGCCAGACTCTCATTCCAGCGTCATTAGAAAAGAACAAGGTTGTCATTACAAAACCCAGGCGTTGCATTCCTCCACATGGGACTGTGGGGGAGGCGGTGTGCGTGCGTGTGAGACATTTTCCATCTTAATCGCAATATCAGGACCTTCTCACTTGCTTTGCTTTAGTTTCATTACAACTGCACACAAAGGGAAAAACTGACAGACAGATTGAAGGGGAAGTGGTTGTAATTAGAGGCGGGGGGGTTGTTCACTAATCTTCGCTGTCTTTATCGCTGTCTGAGTGAACTCTATGAACTCTATGAGCTCCAGTGTACATGATATCACTGCAGGGGAAAAAAACTAAAACTGTGTCTTGTTTTAGGTGTTTTATGAGATGGTATTTTGTAGCTCTCTATTGGACAGGAGACCGCGGAGAGTGACGGGAACTGTGGGAACAGAGATGAGGGACGACGTGAAACAAAGGTCCTCGGGCCAGACTCAACCCAGGGGACATTGCAATGACATGGACAGTATGTGAGACCTATAGGCCAGCAGGATGCACCAAACAATGTGGCCTTTGAGCACTTGTTTCCTTTTTGTTCAAAGACATTTTGTTAAATTTGTAGTTTGGGCCCTTTTTGTGATCAAATGTTAAGCCACTTTTAACTTTGCAGGAGATAAATTAGAAATTAAAAAAAGGTTAAAGGGGGACATAACGTGCTAATTTTCAGCTTCATACTTGTATTTTGGGTTTCCACGAGAACATGTTTCCATCTTTAATGATCAAAAAACCCATAATCTTGCTCACACTGTCTGTCTGAATATACCTGTATTCACCTTCTGTCTGAAACGCTCCATTTTAGTGCCTGTCTCTTTAAGGCCCTCTCGAAAAAAGCCCAGTCTGCTCTCTAGCATTCAAGCGACGGGTGGAGATACTCAGATGGGGGACGATATATTCAAATGAGCCTGCATGTGACACTTTAGCCAAATCTGAACAATTTGTTGAATCACGTGTTTTCTGATCTGACTGTGTTGTCTTATTTCACAGTTTGTGGTTTAATTCAGTGACTAATACAAAAGTTTTGTGATTGGTTTAAGTCACTGTGAGAGTGTAATATAATATTACTGGTAGTAAATACAAGGATATTGAGCATTAATAATAGTTTCCCAGATGGCTAAACTCTTACATAATTTCAATCTTTTGAAATAATCCCAAAAGGAGGATTTTAAAAAAACGGATAAAGTTCCAGCCCAATAAAGTAACAATCAAAGACGCTGCTGCATATGTGGACAACCCTGTATCGACACACCGGTCAGGACACAACAAATCTTCCCGTACCTCGCCTCAGGATGTCAAACTGGTAAAGCAGGCTGGAGGAGCGCCGGTTGAAGACGACTGGCGGGCGGCTGTTGTTCCGGGTCGCTGCACCGATTCCAGACTGATAGAGACTGGACTTCCCCGGCCGGTTCTCCTCTGGGTCCATTCGTCGGTTGGGGGGATCTCTGCGCGGGGAAGGGGCCGGTTGGTGCGGCTGACTCTGAGGCTGTGTGAGGGGTGGAGCCCTGGGTCTGGAGTTGGGGTGTCCATCTGGTTCGCCCTGCTGAGGCGGACTGTTGTTGGACTGGGTCTCCTGGCTGGTCTTCTGCACAGTGCGGTTGGTGACGGCAGCTGTGGCTCCAGTCAGCGAGGTTTTGGGGAGCAGTCCAGCAACTTCTCCTCGGGTTTTCTCGCTGTTGTGCTCCACCAGACGGTCACTCTTGGGGCCCTTTTTGCTCTTGTTGTGGGGGCCATGGTGGCGAGGGATGGGGGCCAGGTCACTGTGCTTGGGCCAGACGGCAGAGGGTAGAGGATGCATGGTGAACTTGGACTCGCCGGTCTTGCTGCTCTTCTCTAAGAGCTCATTGATGGGCAGGGAGGGCTCTTTGACCAGAACCCAGCTCTGGTTGTTTGGAGCTGGATCCACAAAGCTGGGTTGAGCCTTTTCTATCAGAGTGTACAGCTCTGCGTTGACACAAACAAAAATGTGTACTTCAGTTAGACATTCACTTCAATTTGGTGTGTTAATGTGATATCAAAGCCCCTTTGCTTCTACAGTAAGATACAACAATTTAATTTCATTTCATTTACATGACGTTCCTTGAAGCATAATATTTAGGATCTTATTTAGCTTAATTAATAAAGTATGACTAAGGTCAGTTATGTACCTTAACTGGAGGTTTATCAGGAACTTTGATCGTGAGAACTTACTCTTAAGTATGACACTCATTGATCTGAGCATAAGTGGGTTGTAAATGTCCAGCTTGATAAGAATCTACAGCTCAGATATTAGATTTTATAATGAAGCCCAATCCATCAAAGTTATGAAATGCTGCCAACTATTTCTCACTTAGCATTTTATCTAAATCACATACTTGTTTTGGGATGGAACATTTCCTCATGGGAATCATGCAGACAAGACTTTCCTAAGAAGCTTTCAACCTTTTTTGTAGTTTTTATTTTATTTCATATATATTGTATTGGTGAGATCCAAAGCTACAGATGTAGCCTCCGTGTTGAACAGTAAATAAATAAATAAATAAATCACAACAGAGCATGTTGCTGTGAAATTATACTTGTAAAATAAAAAAGACCTCATTAAAAGAAGGCAACATGGAAAGCAAATAGTGAGCACGTAGAAGAAGAAAAAAAAACACATAAAAATGTATAGAACTACAAATACTAGATTAAAATAAAAAGAGTACACTCACCATTGACCACATGCTCCTCTGTCTTGTCAAGAGGAAACCCCAGAAACAAGAGAAACAGAATAATCCCTGTCATTTTAGATGCTCAGTGTGGACACACTTCAAGGTCTGCTCCAGAGAAAAGGGATCCCTGAGATTTTTATACGAGCGGCTCAGGAATGAGATGAGATGGAGAGGGAGACGGTGGGACGTCCCTAAAACAGAAGTAAACACTTTGACATGACACTCCTCTCATTCATAAATGGATTCTGAAAATGCTGCCATAGCTGTTTACAACACGAGAGGGGAAATACGGTTATGTGCAGGTATTGTCTTTAGTTTACCAAGTAGGATTTATGTGAAAGAGAACTGAGTTTCTCTTCTGATGCGTCCAATAATCAAAATCGTCTGTACTGACGGGTTTCCTGCTTTGCTGTTTTAGACAACTTGGTGGACAATATTACATACACTCAACTTCAGGGTAACCGATACTAGAAACTGCTCTAGTAACTTTAGCGCACCTTGACGCGAGGTGGAGGTGACGGTGTAGACTACCAGTGTATTAAATATACACGAGGCTTCACTACCCTCTGGTGGCCACAACGAGGAACTGCAACACATCATTAAATTAGATCGCTTTAGGAAAATTAGCATCTTCTTCAAGCAATTCGATACGATAACAAATTAACATGTAATGAGCGTCATGTTGTTCTCTGGTGGTCACAGTTGTTTTTATTATTTATTGCACGAATAAGAACATTTATATTAACACTTGGAAAAAAAGACAAGTATGGTTAAATATTACTGTATCTCGTAGAAACAGTATTCAACAGTGTAATAATGTGGAAATATATAGAAAAAAATATAATGCTTGCTATCATTTCTGCTTGGACACTAGTTGGACGAATTGTTTTGCTGCAGTTCCTCGCTCTGACCACTGGAAAACAGTGAAAACCAATTATTCTAAGATACTTCTAAAGGTTGCTCTCAGGTCACCTGTCACCTCAACCTGTTGAGGGTCATGTGACAGACGTGGTAGCTGATGCTGGTGAGCTTCTGGTGAGTTTTGGCAGTGATGACTTTTACAGTGTAAATTGTGCTAGCCGAACTTCCGGCACATTATTATTCGAGTTTCACTTTATTTAATCACGAGTCTTCACTGCCCTCTGGTGGTCACAGTGAGGGACTGTAGCATCATTGAATTCGACAAACCAGTATAAATGCAGAAATCATGGCATATTCTCACTTCTGGTAAATACAGAGCTTCCCATTTTCAGCAAACCATCATGAGGCCCAGCAGAGTCCTCTCACTCATTTCTTAAGAGAACCCCGGACAATTTCAGTTTCTCTTTCACTGAGTAATGTCTGCTGCTCTGCTCTTAAATTTTACATAAAGGCTTGAGTGAGGTTATTCTTAGATCATCGATGTGTCTTATTTATTCAGTATGGCAGTATGTGTGCGGTTACATTTGCTTTTATACGTTTAGATGTCTTGTATTCTAGCGACAGAAAATACAAATTAACTTGTAATCCGTGGCTACTTTTATTTGCAGAATAAGGAGTTCTTCCGAGATTGTTGATTATGGAAATAACAATTTCAGTAATTACCAAGATACTAGTTTGGTAAGCCATTATCATCGTCACTGAAAAGGAGGTAAATGCGACCCAGATGGGACTCGAACCCACAATCCCCAGCTCCGGAGGCTGATGCCTTATCCATTAGGCCACTGGGTCAATACGTAGCTATTACGAGAAAACAACCTTTATAAAAACGAAACACCATCTCAAAGTCAGCGGTAACGCGTGCATTGTTGCATTGAACTACACATCGTCCTTTAGGGTAAATGTTACCCGCGGTACAAAGGATGTTTCAGACATGGCTGCACAGGTCCACAATGAAATCCAACCAACACACAAAGATGTGGTAGCTTTATCTCGCGAGACCAACAGCGGTTGCCTTTGACAACGTCTTTGTTGTTCGAAACGTTCTTTTCTTTTTTATAACCATGGGCGGGGCTTGTACCCGACCGACCAATCAAAATGAAGAAAAACAGGGTGGTATATAAATGACGTCACATCTGTTATAAAAAAATTTACAAGAAACCACAAGGTAAGCACGTCGCACATGCTGTTGGCCACATGTACATTTTAAACGAATGTACAGTTACATTAATAGTTCATGTTATTGTTTATAATGTGAATGTGTTATCGTTACTCCTCTGGGTATCAGCGGGGTTGTGTGTATAACGTCACCAGAGAGGCTCCGAGGAGCCACATGGCATTAGATAACCGGCTCGGCCTCGAGACGAGCGGCCACTTACCCGCCAGCGTTAGCTCGCGCTAATTCACCGCTTAGCTAGCTGACACAGGGGGGGAGCGAAAGCAGCCGTTGATCCGACCGTTAATCTGTAATGTTAAACGGTTCTGTTTAAACAGGGAGCGTCATCAACCGTTCTGTTGGAATCGATTGTCTCGTTCAACGGTCAGGAATGTCAGCTGTTAACGAAACCGGAGCTCGTCTCACCCAGTTCAAGAACAAGGGCAAAGACGCCACCGTAAGGAACAGCCCTGTAACATTCATGGACGTTAATGACAGCTGGATGATAGTAATACATGCTGATTTTATTATGGGGTTTCACTTTCTCAGGAGCTGAGGCGAAGAAGAGCGGAAGTCAATGTGGAGTTACGGAAAGCAAAGAAGGATGACCAGATCCTGAAGAGGAGAAACGTCCAGAGTCTCCCGGACGAGCCAACCTCTCCTCTGCAGGAGAAGGACCCCAACGCACAGGTAGACAGACAGCAGCTCACCTGGGTCAGCTCTCCTGCCCCTTTCATGCACTAGTTACTAGTCACTAGTTACTAGATTTGGCTGGGAAGAGTACACAGGATGCACCAGAAATACAGCCTCCATGCTTAAGAGCCTTAAGAGAATAAGTCTGGTCAGGTTGAACCTTAATGGGTGAGGGTTAGTCACATGTCTACATAATGATAACGCTGTGGAGCTTTCCCCCTCATTGTAAAATACTTACCTGTTGATTTAGGAAGAGCCACTGTCAATATTATATTTTGATTTATGAAGCTTTCAAGTTAAAATTTAGCACCAAATAGTCCCAACAAGCAGAAAGTATTAGGTCAAAGTGTTTTCTTTTTTGTTTATTACAATTGAGCTGCGTTGTCTTGAGCCCTGTAACCCCGACCTAAACATACACCAAGCATGCTCCAGTGCTTGTTGAGGGTTATTTTTAACCCAGGTGTTCAAGGCGGATGGATAATCTGCTTCTTCCCCCCCCCTCCTCCCCCAGCCTCCTCAGCACTGGTCTTTGGAGGAGATTGTCGAAGGAGTAAGCAGCCAGAATGTAGATCACCAACTGCAGGCCACGCAGGCAGCCAGGTAAAATCATTGTTAAGAACCTCGGCCGACCAGTTTTGACACGCTAACGTAATAAACCTGCGTTACCGTGTCATTTTATGCTTACACACAATGCAGTAAGTCTACCACCAGTCTATTTTGTTGTTTCTATTGTAATTTAAATATTTTAGAGTTGTGCAGCGGAAAGGGCTACAATTGCATTTCATGCAATCCTGTATTGTATGACAAAACAAATCTTTGAATGTGACTTGGTGCGTAGTTTTTATGCCTCTGCGACAGCCATGGCCAAGCATTATGTTTTTGGGTGGACCGTCCGCCCGATCCATTCTAGTACACCCAATATCTCAGAACGCCTGGATGGAATTTCATTATTATAATGTCCACCTAGACTCAAGGATGATCTGATTTTAGAATTTGATGGTCAAAGGTCGAGGCCACTGTAGCCACATAAAGCACATGTTTGCCCATAACTCAAGAATTTATGTTAGTTATGACAATTTCATACAAAAGTCTAATAGGATAAAATTATGAAGTGAAGACATTTTGGACAGACATGGATGTAAACTGCAATTAGACTGGTTGGCAGAGTCATACAACCGTATATCAGTAATTCTGGTTTCTCCAGTCTTTCCTCATCTGCAACACTATCTATCCTATGTATTACGACACAGTGTCATCACTCCAGGTTTCAAGCATATTCTTTTGTGGACTTGAACGTTTTTTTATTGAGTCGAAAATCTATTTGTTCTCAAACTTGTTCAACATGATAACCCCGCCCTCGTCATTACTCTGACATTCAAACAATGCTAAAAGTTAACTTTCTCTTTCCTTGAAGTTACTTTCTCTTTATTAACTCCCCAACTGTTTTTTGTCCCGGTGTACAGGAGACTCCTCTCCAGAGAAAAGCATCCACCTATTGACAGCATCATTGCTGCCAGCCTCATCCCAAGGTTTGTTAGTTTCCTGGCTCTCTCTGAATGCCCCCCCATCCAATTTGAGGCAGCTTGGGCCCTGACCAACATCGCCTCGGGTACCTCAGACCAGACCACTGCCGTAGTGGACGGTGGGGCCATCCCAGCCTTCATCAGTCTGGTGGCATCACCCCACCCGCACATCAGCGAGCAGGCCATTTGGGCCCTGGGTAACATCGCAGGTAGCGTATGCTGACGACACTCTACATCTCTTTGTGTTTGAGTCTCTTGTTTTACTTCTGATGCGCCATTACGTTATGTTGTTCAGTTTATTTGCCTCGATAGATGTGATGTGAAGATCTGTTGTTGTTATTGTGTGTGACTATGCTTCCTTTGTTTTGTCAAGAGCTGTTCTTGGTCTCCACAGTCTTTAATATTGAGGGATTTTGAAATAATGTAAAAGGGTGTGTGCTAAAATCGTAAAGGTTTTATTTTGACAAAGTCAGTTCAATGTCCAAATGTGATTCACGCAGGATAAGAAGGAACCAATGGTCTATCAGAGTAGCAGCATTGGTTGTTTTAGTGTAGGTCTATCTCTGAAATGCTCAACTACCTATTGTACTAACCCGGCTGTACCCCCCCCCCCCCCCTCGTATCTAGGTGATGGATCCAACTACAGAGACCTAGTGATCAAACACGGTGGTCTCCATCCACTCCTAGCCCTGCTGACAGCCCCTGACCTGTCTGTGTTTCCTGTGAGTTTCAATCAAAGTTCTTGCACTGCTGGTTTTAAGAGACGTTTTAATTTGACATGGCACTGCGGCCCTGTAGAGCCCTGGTATGTTCTAAGAATGGCAAGATTTTTATTGGTGGGGGCAAATCAACTGAATCAAGCTCTCAGATATCTAAGAACCTATCGGCAATCAGTCAGACGGTGGATAAGACTCTTGGGGCAATGGGCTATATTTCTGGGGCTCCGATATTTCTGGGGCTCCGATGTAGCCAGCAGATATCTGGGCCAAGACTGCCTTTTCTGTGCTCTGATCATCGTTCGCAGTCCAATTAGCAAGTTGAGATGCGAGACTGGAGTTGGAGTTGAGAGATCACGTGTTACAAGTTGCATATCTACTAGCCAATTTTAAACCGATAAAAAGCTGATTCATCGTCAGACGATAGCCGATGGGTTCCCAGGTTGCATTCCGGCCAATGCGAGCTGCCTCATTTGCTCTCCACAAATGGAAAACAGACTCAAAGTCAAAGTCACTGACTGGTTTCATGGATTGATAAATATCCTGACACCCTGATGTGATATTGTTTGGAGAGGGCTTATGGGGAAGTTTTGTTGTTTAGAGTAGTCCTGGTCGATATGGCAAAAATCATCATCCCGATATTCGTCATTTCACTCAGAGATAACGATATATAGCATGAAATAGCATGTTTTCTGGTATTCATTAAAATAAAAGTCTATATGAAATATAGTGTAAAGACTATTTTTCTTTACTCCTGTGTGAAAGAAATGCATGACAAATATAAAAGTACAGATTATTTTCTCATTTAATAAAGAACTTTAGTCCAAGATGAACATGACTTTCAAGTGAAATTACTGAGAAAAAAAATTATAAATATTTACAGCTATACGCTGACTGTTTACATGCCAGCACACAAATTCATAGTTTTCAACTGAGATTTTCTGATAAGTTTGAGTTTGTTTATCAATTTATACAAAGTAATTGTGTATTTATACGATATCTTGATATATGATTTAATCATGATGGGATTCCATTGAAAGGTTATAAATGAACATAGTTGAATTATCGCCCGTCAGCATTCCCAGTGTCTGTTACTATAACAACTATCATGTTATGACACTTTGATGTCGTGAGATAACACTTTGTTCTTCATCCACCATACCAGTTTGGCTACCTGCGCAATGTCACCTGGACGCTGTCCAACCTGTGTCGGAACAAGAACCCCGCCCCTCCTTTGATAGCGGTGCAGCAGCTGCTTCCAGCCCTGGTGCGCCTCCTGCACCACGACGACAGGGAGATTCTGGCCGACACCTGTTGGGCCGTGTCCTACCTGACCGACGGCTCCAATGAGAGGATAGAGGTGGTGGTGCAGGCTGGCCTGGTGCCCCGCCTGGTACAGCTGCTGGCCTGTGGGGAGCTCTCCATTGTGGTATGTGTGTCAGGGGAGATTACCGTCATCCATCAGAAGTGGCTGCTCTGTTGATTCTGAATTCATGACGGTGTTTGATGAACGTTAAACATAATTGATTTGGATCATTGGATCCAAAAGTTCTCGTTTTATGGTCACAAATACCAACGCTCTGCAAGAGGTTTGTCACAGCCCACACTAATGTCTTAGTCATTGGTCTCTGGTGCAGATGTGCGATGTGGACCATTGTAACTGAAAGTCAAGTCTAGTCTGCTGTTGCATGCATTGTTGGCAGATTCAGACATAGTGCTGAATTGTAACATTAACACTCACAGAATTTAGGTATCTTATCACATTCCCTGTCGTCACCATCATTCCTCCTGTATATTATTCCTAAATCGTGAACACTACAGATGATTGACTTGCTCTCCTTCACCTCCCAGACTCCAGCCCTTCGGTCACTTGGCAACATTGTGACGGGGACAGACGAGCAGACGCAGTATGTGCTGAATGCAGGTGCTCTGGCGATGTTCCCCAGCCTGCTGGGTCACCATAAGCCCAATATCCAGAAGGAGGCCGCTTGGACCGTGTCCAATATCACTGCTGGCAAAGACACCCAGATCCAGGAGGTTGTCAATGCTGGGCTGATGCCATTGCTGGTGGATATTCTCCAACAGGTCAGAACACAAGAGCAGATAGGAAATATAGCTGGCTTGTTACAATAGTCCAAATGAGATTTATTAAATAATAATAAATCAAGTTATATTTTATTGATTGGTGTGGGGGAAAATAAGGTTTCTGCATTTTACAATGTCTAAGAGTATACATGTATTCTCTAATTTGATATTACCTGACCAGCACAGTCCCTTGCCTTTTCCCCAACTCTTCTTTCCGACCTGCTGCGGATTATGCATGATTTTCTTATTTTATAAACCAATTTTGTGAGCCACTACCTACAATGATTTCAACGTTTATTCATGAAGGTTCATGAAGTAGATCGTCAGTGCCTCTGCTAGTTTAACATCGGATGTCTTTTCTGTTTAGGGAGACTACAAGACTCAGAGGGAGGCTGTGTGGGCTGTCACCAATTACACCAGTGGTGGGACGGTGGAGCAAGTGGCCTTCCTGGTCCAGTGCAATGTGCTGGAGCCTCTGCTCAACCTGCTGACAGCCAAAGACAGCAAAGTCATCCTGGTCATCCTGGAGGCAATCTACAATATTTTGCAGGTATATTGTCAAGAGTCTGTTGCTATGTTTGCATTGGAGTTGCTTCCAGCAAGTTTGTCTGGTTAGTTCAATCAAAATGCTGCGTGTCAAGCGGATTTTACCACCAACTTGTCTGACATCGCAAGTGACCTCTGAGGCCTACTGTACAACCTATCCATCCATCTTAGTGTTACATGCACTCAATTCATACTTAAATTATCGGTGATGTATCTCATTATACACAGTATCTGCAATTATTTTTGTCAAGGTTATAGGATCATTGTGTAACAATTTAGTCGTAAACTACAGTAAGCTACTCCAAAGTATGTTATAGAAAACTGTTATGTAGCACTTCAAATCTCAAGACTCAAAAATCTATGTCTGATATGATGAGATGTTAAAGAAGACATATTTTGGATCCAACTTTTTCAGTAGTTCCTTCTTAATGTACGGCAAGAGATGAGCAACTTGATGATGACGTCTAAAGATTTTTGTGTGCATCGAGACTTGAACTATTATACTTGATTTGAAGTAAGTTAGAGAAAAATTGTGCAACAGTTTTGGCAAGTGAAGGAAAATGCACTCAAATTCAAACCAGCCAGTCGCGCAAAGAGTAATTAAGAGTAGATGGTAGACGACTGCCTAGAACTGCAAGAAAGAAAATTATTTAAGAGAAATATGCTTTTAAAAGTACCCTTACTTATTCTTCTGCCAGCAGACATTTCTTTTAGGTCCCGAGGAAATGGGGATTTAAAACTGTGGCTCTCTGAGATTAGGAAACAGGAAGATTTGTAGAATTTAATCTTCGTCTGAATAATGCAGATGGATTCTTGACGGTCACAGATTAAACTGGATGATCACAGGTTCATCTCTCTGCGAGGGAACTATTAGTCTCACAGATTCTTTTTCTTTTTTTCTTTCTCCACAGATGGCATACAAAACTGGTGAGATTGAAAAACTCTGCCTAATGATTGAGGAGTTGGGTGGTTTGGACAAGATTGAGGCACTTCAGTCCCATGACAACGAAGCGGTCTACAAGTCCTCGCTCAACATTATAGACAGATTCTTCTCTGATGAGGTAAGTGTTACTAGTTAACAGGGGTCCCTACAGACTAGCCAAGTGGAAATCATTGCTAAATTTACTTTATACTTGAGTTTACACTGGATTTTCTTCTGTATCTGTTATACTTTGTTTGCTTTTTTTGCTTCTTTTTTTTTTAAATGCATATGTGCTGAATTTGCCAAGACTTTGCTGAGAAATATCACTCTGTGCAATTGGATAGTTTGCTACAATTGGGATGCTTACCACTCCCTTCAACACAAACAAGGAAATAATTTAGACCGGCAGAGGAAGTATGACTATGTTTGTCAATTATTAGCTCGCCTGCTGAGGCAGTATTCGCCTGAAAGTTCACCAC
Organism: Ophiodon elongatus; assembly: GCA_016806645.1. Lineage (NCBI taxonomy): Eukaryota > Metazoa > Chordata > Actinopteri > Perciformes > Hexagrammidae > Ophiodon > Ophiodon elongatus. The sequence goes on from JACSYO010002143.1 coordinate 2,403,466, forward strand.
ACGAATGCGAAGATGTGAATTTGCTTCACCACTGGAAGAGAATGTTTTTTTTTCTTCCTTTTTCTCACATAGAATGAAAGTGAACAGGAGGCGGATGTTGATTTTGTTCACGTGTGATCATGCATGTATTCACAGATTAAATGACAACAGTCTGGGTAGATCCGGCAGGGTGGCAGACGTTAACTTGTGCGGTTACTCCTCGGTACTCCCTGTTGCCAAAGAAAAAAATGTGGCGTGTGATGCAACAATAAAGTAGCCTGAGCTCGATGTTTGCTGGTTACTGCAAGTTTCTGATTCTTCGATATAATGCTCATTTGAATGATTTTTTTTAGGGTGTTTTTTGCTTTTTCTGGTAAAATCACTGACCAAAGGCTTCTGTTGCCTACCACCTTCAATACTACTCACAATAGACCCTTTCTTGTCTGACAGAAATGGTCCCAGTCCACAGAATCTATTTCAATCCATCAAATGATCCTTAAAACATGCTAAGACTTGGTAAATCCTGTAATGCTTCTCTTCGCCTGTCTTTCAGAATGAAGATGATGAGTCTGTGGTTCCTGAAGCTACTGCAGACTGCTACACCTTCCAGATCCCCGAGGACCAAAGCACTTTCCAGTTTTAACATACCCAGCCGTCTCTTTGTATCTTGTTGATATTTTTGTATTTTTTTTTAGACATTTCATCCTTGTACGTGACAGTACAAAGACTAAATCTCCCTGTTTCAAAGAAATATTTGTAAATAAATGTTACTCATGCACAAGTTACTTTTCTGTATGGATGTTTCAAAAATAAACCGCCTACGCACAGGGTCATGCGCCTAATGTATTTTCTGAAAATATGTGACGGTGTTAAGAATTAATTCTTGTGAGAAATAGAGAATTGGAGTTGATTCTTTCACCACTAGGTGACACTGTGGGTATTTGTTATACTTGTGAGCTTATATGTTGTAAGTGCCCTGTGTACATTATACACTATTTTATGAATGAAATCTATGTTTTAGTGCGTTGGAAAGCATAACACTATATGGTCATGATGGCTCATCTATAAGAAAGGAGCAGAACCAGGCTCAGGGACTTCTATTCAAAGTAACTTTCCTCATTGTAGACCTGCATCTGCTGTATATACCTTCAGGAAAAATGGCATTACGCTCATTAGTTTAATGTGGAAGACCCTAAGTGTAAACTGTCCTTAGGATATTTTATTAACCTTTGTGACTTGATATTTTTGTTACTGGTGACGTAATCATGCATATCATGACATTCATTTTTTTTGTGAAGACGTATAATTTACAATGGATAAATGAGTCCCACATAAGCAAATACCCCGATCATAACTGATTGAACTACTACTGAGTAGTATTATTCCAAATGGTATATTGATATATTTAGAATAGCCTATACATTGAAACCACTCTACTCTATGTATATTCTAACTATTCGCAGGAACTGTCTTGTTCGTTCAAGTAGACATAAACCGTGTCAAGCTATTCAGATTAAGGCCGGATAAGGTTTTAAATTCAAAGTAAAATAATTTGATGATGTAGAATCAATTGTAACCAGGTACAAAATACGTCATTAATATTCCCATTAAGTTAATGGTTGCTTTATTATATTCATAATTAATAATGAATATTGATCGTACTTAGTATTAAGAAAATATAGTCCATATGTTTGATAATACCTTTATTTTGACAGGTCTTACCGGATGTGCTCCTCTCGTCTCCCTGGTCTCCCGCAGTCTTCACCACCATCACGACTAACTTCAGTGGAAGCAGCACGGACGGAGCAGACGCCTGTCTGGATGGAGGGCAGCCCGTCCAGTTGATTCCTATAAAAACCCAAGGCTCGTTAGGGGACGTATTTAGGATTAGTTACTTGCATTTTTTATTTTTTTTAATGAAAGAGGGGCTCACGTGAGCGTGATATTCCAGCGACGATGCTCCATTTATGCTGCAGACAGTGTGCTTTGCTATGGTGAGACTACGAGCTACCCCGAGCTAGCACAGGGATTGTTTTGGGAGATACCTTTCCCAGACCCGTACGCTGACACATGAATTAGACGCTTTTTCTTTTGTGAATCTTCATCACGCTGGGACACAGAGGGGGATGTCTAGCCAAGGAGTGAGGAGGAACGGCCCGGTGAAGCTGCGGCTGACAGGTAACGTAAACCCGTTGGGAGACGTTAGCCCGGTAGCCTGCTAGCCTACCGGGCTAACGTCTGATCATGGTACATGTGTCTTATGTGGTGTTAAAAAGGTTCCTCTCCGATTCTACCTGTGTTTATTTTTTAATCGCGTTTAATTAATTGTTTTTTTTTTGTCGAATGTGACTCACGATGAGCCGCTAAGCAGCCTTGAGAGACAGTCAATGAGCTCGTTAGCAGACAACGCCGATGTGTTGCATCAACCTAGTTAGCTAACGTCAACGTTACTTGGCATCTTTGGGCTCAGAGGTTTCTCTCAAGACTTAGCTGAGATGTCAGTAAGTCTGTGATGAAGTCCTCCTGTCCCTGTGGTATTTCAGTCTAATTTATATGTATATCTTCAACACCTCTTTTTATCCGTATCGTCATTGAATCAGTCGTTAGGACTGGTCCCCTTTTGTGAGGTCATGTTCCGATAACATCTCAGGAGGTGGGAACCTGCTGTGTGTGGCTTCATACTCGGGCTTTAGTCAACGTGGAATCATAAATGGTCTTATCTCACATCCCATTCCCAATAGCATTTATGTATTTAGAAAATGTGCCCCATAAAAAGGAATGGGGAAATGCCATTACCAAGAGAGATACTGCTATACTATGTGCTACACACATTAATTGTAGTGTATGCATTTTGTAACAAGGCACATGCTGAAGCTCTGAGGAGAAAGATGGCTTTTTGTGTTTAACTTGCATGAATATATTTATGCAGGGGCCAGATTTCCAGCCATCCACCCCCATCACCTTCTGGCGGCAGCCACATCAAATGATAAATCTGAAAGTGTTCAGAAGGTACAACTGCTGAGCTGAAAGAGAGAACCTAATGTCTCATTATGAAGAGGCCATTTATCTGTATTTGGTGATAGATCACTGCAGTGCAGAACAACTTTTAATTCCCACAGCAGAGAATAACGACAGGTGCTCCATCGTGGTTTTTATTATTGATAGAGTCATATTAATGGTGGGGAACAGGTTCATTGACCTCCAAAAGTAGAGTAATACTGTAAAGAGAAATGAGCTCTCAAGCTCAAAAACCTACCCTGCTCTCCTGCCCAGGGTCTCTTTTTTTTCCCCTCCATATGGGGAATGGTTTTAAATGGGCCGCAGTGGTCTTCAGACGGAATCCCAGGAATGTGAAACCTCAGAGAGGAAATGTGAGTCTTTCCCGATTATAGACACATCCTCTGTCTGTCCTTTGCAAGAGAGAAAGGATAAGGGAAAGTGTGTGTCTGTGTGTAGGGGGGGTGGGGGGGGTCGTCTATCGTCTGGGGAGAGAGACATTCAGGTTCATATGGCTGTCAGTGACCAACTGCTGCTCACACAGTGATGCTAAGTCTGCATTTAGACTTTAGAATTAATTTTAACTGTTCATGTTTTGTTGTGGCCACACTTGAGATATATATATATATATTCTCTCATTTATTTATTTCATGTCTTAGACCATGTGCATTTAGACCTAACATTGCATTCCAGCCAAAGCCCAGTTTACGCCGTCTTCTCTGCAGTCTCTGTCATAGTTTGCTTGGAGTTTTCTTTTCTGTCAGAGAGAATTAGAATTTGCTAAACCAAAAGCTTGGATCTAAGGAAGTTAAGAGATTTAATTATTGTTGTGCCTCATAATTGTTTTTCTCAGGGTTTGGGGTTTGTGTGCTCATGGAACAGTGTATTTGATAAGCAATATGAATTCTTGGCAAGAGGTGTTATAGTCAGCAAGCCCCCAGCATTAAGAATAACAACAATGCACAGACTGATATGATTAACATTTTTTATTTGAAATCAAATTCAATAAAAAAGATTGACCTGTTGTGCTGGTTGGTGACTTGTTAGAGTGTAATTTTAATGTATCTGAGAAATGGGGTTTGTAGCCTCATTGTTGCCATTTCCCAGCCTTCATCCCTGTTGGCCACCATATATTTTCTCTCAGCGTGAGCCAATCAAAGTAAAACAATGACTCTGTATCGAACAGGGTCTTTGTTTGTCATCTTAATTAGAATTATGTTACATAATGATGAATTTCCAAATGAATCATTTTCCTACCTCCTTTAGTACGTCTTTAGTACATTTCTGAAGGCTTAACCTCCAACTTTGCCAGTTTTCTTCATGTGGCTGCAGGTCTTTGCAGAAACCCTGCCAAGGCTAATCACTGTGCTGTCATTAGTAAAGCTTATATCAATATCCAGCTGGGCAAGTTAACCCTGCAGACACGCTTGCTTTAATTATTTGCATATTGCTATTTCGGTCACAAGTGCCTACTGCACGCTATTCTCAATGTTCTCAGGTGTAGCGTAGTCTTATTTAAAAAAAAAAAGAAAAAAAAAAAAAAAGAAATGCTGATGCAAACTGAAGCTCAGCGCCAGTCATTGTTTTGAGCTTGCTGTGTTCTTCACTATGATATGAAATTGGACTGGCTTTGTTCTTGAAATTTCTCCTCCACTAAAATGAAGCTTTTCCTCGCTATGAGTCAGCTGAATTTAAAGTGTGCCGCTGTTTTAGTTTGCCACCCTCACTGGGATCCCCTTTAGTCAAGGCAGTGGATTAGAATTTGCGTAAAGTGGGCTTACACACGCACGGCAGGATTTTGACCGAATTCATCCCCAGTTTAGTCATCCCACACTGTATTCAAATGCCACCTTCTAACTTCTCACAAAGGCCTTTTTTTTTTTGGAGCTCCTCCTTGTGTCTGCAACATTTATCTGGGACAGCTGCTCTTTGATGCTTGAATTAATAAAAAATAAATAAAAAACCATCCTAGCTTGAGTTTGCTTGTAGGCGGTGTGTCGTCGTGTCCCCACAGAGCTAGCTGCCAAGCTTGTAAAAGCAAGCAATGTTGGATTTCGAGAGCTGTTATTCCGAACACTGCAGGGAACTGACAATTGGTGTAGTTCCCCCTCTGTCTCCTGCTCAGTGAGAGCTGGTGTATGATTTACTGAATTCAAACAGGAACGGGGTGTTTTCTCTTGCTTTCCTTCACTGCATGGAATCTGGAGTTTCTCAAAGTGAATGACATGAGACGTACGAGGGGATGAATCCATCGCTCGCCCCCTTTCAAATATGGCCTCTTGGCTGCACAAGCCTCCAGTTGGCATGCGGCACGCAGTGAACGACTGGAAGAATCATCTCAGGATTCTTCCTGTTGAGCGTGAGTGCGGGACACACAGGCGAGCAAGGAAGCCCACATGTACATTTTTCATCTTCTCTCATACTGTGTGTGTATTTCTCCCTTTTTTATTTTAACATTGGGAAGCTGGTCCCGAGGCCAGCAAGCTGGTGATCAGGATAAAGATCAAGCCTCCGTCCCTGGCCCAGTGTTGGGCCTGACTGCATTTCAGGAAGTTATCAGGGACCAAGTACAGCTGTGTGTGTCAGCTTGTTTATATGCGCAAGCGTGATGTTGTGTGTTCCCAAAACACAAGACAAACACACAATTTCACAGGATGTACTGTCAGCATGCGATGTTGAGCTAAATTAGGCCTGTCTGCTTCCTAGAATGTAAGGAATGAAAGATGCATAGAGAGTGCGCCGTGGTGATGGTGAGAAACCGACAAGAGCTGTCAAGTTTCCCACACAGAGTAGAGGAACAATTGTTTAAATGGTAATTATTAACTGCCTTTTGGGGATTTTGTTCTTTCTCAAGTTAAACAGCCTGACTTTAGAAGATATAAAATGCCATTATTTTGAAATGGTTCTCTCTGTTTGCCCTAATCTGGCAGGTGTGTCAGACATATATTCTTTTGTATTTATAATCGGTCTCACTGCTCGTCTCTGACTCACTTCTTCATCCTCACCTCGAATGGATTAAGTTGGTCATATTATTTCCGCTTGCCTGCCTTGCTGGCCTCCATGTATGATTTCAATGAAAGCTGATTACATAGATGGTCACATTTAATCAACACATTGTGAGCTGCTGGTAGTGAAGGGACTTGGACTATGCATGTGCTGGTGGTGTAATTTATTAGAGTTTTGACAGTTAAAATATGGACCAGAGTTAGGGAGCATGATTCATCCGCGCACAATGGACCTGAGTCATACTGTGACGTGTTCGTGTTGTTGCTCTCTGTTTTATGTATCCCTGGCACCAGCTTAATTTAGGAACAAGCAATGCCGCGGGTCTGGCAGACGGTGCCGTTTGACCCAGTTTTGAGGCAATTAATAGACACGGCTCAAAATTCCTTATTCCTGCAGAAATCGAGTTTTTCCGAAGGTTTTCCCCCAGATTTATCCAGCCTACATTTATGCTATTCCAAATACATTGAGAAATATGGGGGTGGGGAGACAATCGTTGCCATGAAAATATCGCCTCCACCAACAACATGGTGGTTAACTGGTGCATTTCAGAAAACTGAACATCTGGCATCAGGAAAAATGATGGAAGGTAATCTGCTAATGTGATGCAGATTCAAACTCCTAGCATAAGGACGGACCAATGTAGAAGGTCGCTCATAAACCTGAGCTATTCAGTGTGCACCTCTACTTCCGTACTTTGGAAAAGCAGTGTGTTGTCTGGGGAGGGCAGTGGGCAATTCATCTTTGCAGTCCACTGCCTTTCTGATCTCTGAGGTTCAGTCTAGTGTTGTAGACGGCATGCTCTAAAGTACGATGTGTTCAAGCCTACATGCTAATTTCCATATTGCTTACCTCCTGGCTTTTGCTCGGTCTAGAAACAGACATTTCCTCTTTGACTTGACTCCTTGTTGTTTTCTGAATTTGCCTTTTTGTGATTTCTGATCATGCAGTGTAGCACAATGTGTTACTCCTCGTCTTTAGACACGTGTGATGGAATTGATGTTTTCAACGTGGAGAGAGTGTGTATCCTGTACATTCTTTTTTTTTTTTTTTTTTTTTTTTTTTGCTGGTTTGTGTTCATGTGATTCAGCTCAAACATTTTACATTTGATCAGCCAAGAAGAGAGCTGCTCAGATGGGGCAGTCCCCCGCTGCTGCTGTCATCAGCCCTTCTGTCGTCATCCCTCCTTTCATCAGCTACTCTCATGTTCATACTCTCCTCATTTATCATGTCTCCTCTGGTGACATTTTTTCTCTAGTATAGTATGGGGTTGGAAGTGGGGAAGGGGCCATTGGCCAACCCGCTTAACGCCCCTGGTCCAATGTGGCGTTATTTCTGGTTTGATCCTGTCACGAGATGGTCTCTAGTTTTTAGAGATGCACCGATTGCAATTTTTGTAACTTTTCTTTCATGCAAAATTGAAATTCAACTGTATTTTCATATAAAACATTGGCTATTAAATACCTTTTTATCTCCAAAACGGCACCAAGTTAGAGGACCTTTGCAGTCACTCAAACAAATCTCTAAATGAAAGTGCTCCAGGTTACTGGACAAACGCCATCCATCTGTAAATGATTTGCAGTATATTCTACTTGGTGGTGTTTTCACCTTGTGAGTCTGTGTGTGTGTCATCATGGCATATTGTGGTCCTAGAGACACCTACTGTAACTACCACAGAAGTGGTTAAGAGTACTTTACCAGGTTCTTTATGGAGGGTCTACTGGACTGTAATTAATGGGAAACAGTGCACTAATAAGGGGAAATGAAAACTGTGGGTGTTATGCTTTTGTATCAAGCAGCCAAAAAAATTGTAGCATGACGTGTTTGACTTAATTTGCTGACATCACACGTCCTCTGATGTGACCATAAGCATGCGCTTACATGGCGATGATGCAGACACGATATATTGTGCAGCCCCAGAGAGAAGTCTGGCACAAGAAAGACGCCCTCACACTAACTATATGCAATTTTTCTGATCTTAATAGGCTCCATTTAAATGTTAAAACACTGAAGGACGTTATTCTATGCTTAAATCCGTTGCCCGGGGCATCTGAGGCAGGAGGTAGTGGCAGACTCTTTAATAAAGTGTAAACTAGTCTTAGTTTATGGGATGCATGCCTCTGTGTAAAAATGCATGGTCTGCGGTATGAGAAATAAGGCTGGTTAATGACCGTTGTTTAATTTGCACTGACTGACTCCGATGCGTCGTCTGGCTGTGAATGCTGTGTTATCCTCTCGTGTAAATATTCGGTACTACAGATTAGTCTGTGTGCACAGTTGCCAGGGAAGAGAAGACGCTCTTGTATGTGTGTCTGAATGGCTGCTTGGTCCTGCCTCCAGCGTTTGGGGTCACTGTGTTGTGGTTAGGTTTTGTAGTTCAGTACAGAGCTCTATACCCAAACTTCCTCTGTTTAGTCTGCATCACTAGCATGTACTTCAATTGAAAACACACACACACACACACACACACACACACACACACACACACACACACACACACACAGAGAGACAGACAGGTTCTATACATTCTTTCAGTGTTCATGTGGCTCTTTTCATCATATGGAAGTATTTATATTCACTTTGTCATGCAGCTGTTCCAGCTGTATTTATCCTTTCTGTTATCAGTATATCTGAAAGGAAAATACAGGGGTTAACGGTTTTCAGATGCAGCAGACCACACAAAATGATGTTGCACATTGGGCCTACTTTGTAGTGGAAACATGAAAAATTATCTCTGCTCGTGTGTTAATCCAAAACAAGTTTCTATATTTTACTTTCAGATATCTTCACCTCCCCGCGATAAGCGAAACCTGTTTCTAAATCGGACAATAGCAGGATGGTGAAACTTTTATAATGTCCCTTTTTTAATCTGAATGTATCGGTTTTGTTTTCATAAAAAAAAAAAAAAAAAAAAAAAAGTTCAGTTATGCAAGTGTCTTGCTGTGGAAACGCAGAGGCCCTTGCGTGCGTGTGGTGAGACATTTGGAAACAAAGATTTTTTGTGGAAACTGTACTTTTGTACACTTTGATTTCCCTGCTGTGTGATTACAGACAAGATTACCTGCCAAGTCTAGCACTTTTTTGTCTCAACTGCTTTCCTGCTGAATGCTACTGCATATGACACAGTAGCGCGACGCTATCAAGTTCAGGGAATACGGATGATGAAATGAGTGGATGCTTGTGTTTGTTTATGCTATAGGGCACCTTTTGTTGAGATACTCTCTCTTTTCACGCATCTGACTTTGTAATACATAAGTAACTAATGCAGAAAGAAATTAATATCACCTTGTGGTTCAGCAGCGCTGGCTGACCCATTTTTCTTGCTTTTCCAGTAATCTGCTGACATTGAGCCAGACTCAATGCAGTATTATCTAACCCATGGCTCACCTGGCTGGCAGTAGCTTAGGTACAGCTGTCTGGATACTTTGATGGTGGCACACAAATGGCTGTTTTGCTGAAATGAAGCTCTTGGTATGTGTTTTTGTTTTTGATTTTGGCATTGCTGATACTGATTTACGGGGATGTAATTCAATGATGCGGGCGAAAAGTGAACACAGAGCTCCGCACAGTTTGTGGTCATCTCAGTTTCTCTTCTGTGCTCATATTTCATGCAGCGGGGGAACCCCTGGGTCTCTGGTGGGTTGAATCATACCCTTTTTGTTTCATTGATACATTTGTTTTTAGTTGACGTGTGGATTTTCCTACTAGGTTTAGCACATTCAACACGACCACAGCAGTGCAGACATACAGGAGCGTTGCTCTGGAGATGTGTCAGCTGTGTGCAGCTGGTTAACCCTCTATTAGCTCAAGATGGATGCAACGTGATATCTGATCGGGCCGTAATGATTTGTTTTGAAACATTACCGTTTAAAAAAAAAAAAAAAAAAAAAAAAGACAAATTCCAGCTGGCGTAGCATTTTCAGGCACCGTCTGTGTATCTCGACACAGCGCTGTGTTTTAGGAAGAATTTGGCATGTGAGGAGAGACTGACTCAGTAATGAAATCTCGCAGGGCGCTGCCAGTCTCATAACTCAGCTTTACTGTGCTCCACTCATGACCTGCGTTTTACCACACAACACACAGGGAGCTTACATGCTTTCTATTGGACTAAAACCTTTTGTGCGTATGATATTTGGCCGAAAGCTGAGCTTAGGAAAAACTTCAGTTCTGACTTTACGGCAACAAACGAATCAATTTAATGAAAATGACAAATGTATATGGAATGCATTGATATTATTATGTGTTGGTTTCTTATTTACTACATCACAATATAGCCTATGAATGTCTTTTCTCTAGATGGCATTGTACAACTTCTTAGACTTTGGTTGTTTCAGTCAGCCCTCAGTTTGATCTGCTTTTCAAATTACTTTTGAACTTGGTGGCATCAGCGTACTTCTGAGAAGGAAAATGGAAAGACTGAACACCTCACTATTGCATAACAGCCTGTGACTGGAAAGGAGGTGGTCTTCAATATGCAGAATACATTAAACTTTCCAAGTGCTTCAGGAGGATTTTCCTGCAGAATATGGAGAAGAAATATCACCTTTTCTTTTCATAGGCCAAGAGCATTATATCTCTCACGGCCTCTCAGAATTATGAGGAGAGGCAAAAACTCGAGTCGTAAAAATTTAATTTGGAACATGTGAAAAGGCAGGTAATTGGTCTACAAATGTGATTTTTTTTTTTTTCTTTTTTTTTTTTTTACTGCAGTGTTTCTCCTGCACTTAACTGCATCCTGCCTGGCCCTCTTCCTTTCACTGCCTGAACTCTCTACCCCGCTGCAGTGTCTCTTCATGTGTCTCTGACTGTATCCTGTACTTTTCTCTTCAGTTTTCTTTTCTTTTCTTGAACAGGATGCCCCTCATCTCTCTCTGTCATTTTTCTCTCTTCCTTCCTCTCCCTCACTCACCCCCGGATCTAGTCCAGACAGCTGACAGACGACTCCGCCGGTGTGGCTCCAGTTTGGTGTATTTTTTTTAATTTTTTTCTTTCTTTATCTGTTCTCAACTTGTGATGCACACACACACACACACTTACACACTTCCTGTAGAGGTCCCTCACCACAGTGCAGTACTTAGTATTTGTCAACGTTTGTTTGGGGACCCTAAGGAGTCTGTGAGAGGATTCGAGGGACCCCGAGCAAAGAGCATCATGCAGTGTTGATACTTATACAATTTAATAGCAAACCAACAGAGACCATTATACCAAATCAATAAAAATGCTTGTATATGTTAATGTTATGTGTTATTAATGTTTATGTAACAGAAATCTCTGCATGGTAATGCATTTATGTGGCCAAGAATGCAAGTCATGCCATTAAAAGGATGTTGTTTGTAGCCTCATGCTCGGCTTCAGTCTCCGTATTTTTGCAAGAGACTCTGTTGCCTTTAACTTCAGCAGAGCAATGAAATCTGAAACGAGAGGAAACGCCAAAATCTTTTACTAAAATGAAATAAAAACGGTGTCATCCAAAACCAACTTCAATGCTCTTTATAATGAATGAAACAAAAATAAAATTAACTCAAGTAGTTTTTGCCTTTTTGAAGGAATAAAAGG
>JACSYO010002143.1:2420000-2460000 GCA_016806645.1 Ophiodon elongatus
CTGACTCCAGATTGTTGGCGTCTCCTCGGGGAGCAGAGAGGAAGGGGAGTGTCAGCTGTAGACGGCTGGCCTCTCAAATGAATGACATAATTGGCATCCTGAGCATTCACTGGGCTGAGAGTGGGAGGTTGGGAAATGTAGTAATGGCTTTCCAGAGGAAGTGCAATGCAGAATAGATCCCCATTTAGGCAACATTTCCCAGTTTTGGATACCTATAAATGTTAATTCATACCACACCATCATTAATGTTTTGCAGTGTGTACTTGCCGACGTAGCATGAAGTTGGTCACATACACACAGTGTACTTGCGCTTGACATTTTTCCAACATGTACACTGTGTGTTCTAGTGAGGGAGCGAGCCCGCCAGGGAGGCGTGAGGACGGGAAAAGGAAGTGTTTTGTTTAACTGTTGAACAATGCTGTGAATGAGACAGCATGGGGCTGTAGCAAGAGCCATAACAGGAGCAAAGGCGAAGGATGTGGGCCTTCCCTTTCAAATCTGATTTACTGACACTAATGAGTCAGGGGACGTCAGTGGGTGTGTTATGTGATTATTATTTTTTCACTCCAAAATTAGTTAGCTTCTCTAAATGTAGGAGGTTTCTTGTTTTGCCTGTCCATATTTAAGATGGAAAGATTTGAAGATTTTTATATTTTTTATATAATAGAACCTGCCTCAATCATGTCCTATTTGGTCTAGGTAAGATTACTTTTGCTGATTTCAAATCAAGCAATGCTGCTCCAGAAATAAAGGATGTTTAGAAAGTGTAGCGACCTTGTGGAATCAGTGAAGCAGCCTGTGTCACCGCACAGAGCCCACATTGGCTGGCATCAGGTAGAGCGTGTGCTAAGGTAATAGGAATCAAATTCTGGCCTTGGGCCACATGCACATTTCATTACTTGGTAACCTAGATTTTTGGAGAATATGGATGTTCCTTCAGTGTGTGAGTTTTTCCCACTTTGATGGTGTCTTGGTACAATTTTCTGTCAGTGACGCTACCTGAGGCCAAAAACATTGTTATCATAACGTCATACTTGTGGATAGGCAGGCCGTTTTTAGGTCATAGAATGCCTATGATCTAAAAGCAGTAGTACCCTTGGAAAGAGTCAAGTTCATGATGAATTTCATGGCTTTATGTTCTCCATTAATGTGGAGTTTAAAATGATCTAGTTAATTATCAAACTTGACACCACAACCTGAACTGTTAAATATGTCTCAAAGGGTCATGAATTACATTTGACGTTTCTCCTATTCAGCTGAAGTTGCATTTGATTTAGCTCCACCAGGTTATATTTCCAGTTCCTCTTGCTGACTGTCAGGTCATTGAACCTGTTTGTTATTGTCTTGTGTTCTGTTGAAAATGAGTTAAACCTCTGTATTTGTCTGTCAGAAAGGCTTTTTGGAAAGAAACGGATGTTCTGCTAAACAATATTTGAAGTACTGCAAGACTAGGAGCCTCTTTTCACCCTGAAAGATGTTGCCCTGAGGGGTTTTAACTGAGACTCAAATCTTTTTGGGCTTCCTACGCAGCCAAAGTCACACTCCAGTTTGTTGAGCATTGTTGAACAGCCCTCCCCCACACTGTTGACCAAGTTAATATTTGGTAACACTTCACATTTCTTTGAGTAGTGTTGTGTTGATTAAAGACCAGCAGAGCATTAAACAATCACAAAATCCCATTTCAGGATCATAACTTGAATTTAACTAATGGTTTGTTAGTGACACTTACTGACAGGTTGATTTAGATTTAAAACATTTCACTTAACGGTGGTTGTTTTGCCAAAAAGGAAATTAATTGCACTTAGCTACTTACATCTGTGCATTCCCATTTAACAGTTCTGATGACAAAACTAACCACTTTGTCATAACTTTGCCTTATATACTAGCTGCAGCATGAGAACCTGCGGATGAAATTGAAAAGATCCTAGAATCACCACTGCTCTCAAACACACGGTGTTTTTCACGACAACCAAGCTCACCAACTGGATGCTGATGCAGTGCGGGTTTACTTTCCTGTCCTTAGAGCGCTGTCGGAGAATTACTCGAACAAATGGACCACAAAATGGCTACACTTGACCGTGGAGTTGGCAGTGCACACACATCACGCAATCGTCTACTGGAGCTACTGACCGCAAACCCTTTGGTCTAGGGCAGAGCAGCGCAGCTCTGTGGTTTGATAATGTTAACGGAGTGCAAGAGGCTAGAGGCATGCTGGTGGTCCAGTGCAAATCATACACTATTGTGAACTTGAATACAGCCCATGTCCTTTTGTCTTGTCATCCCCTTTCTTCCCAGACAAAATATTATTTTCCCACGACAATGAATTTACAGGACCTTCAGGCCATTTGATCAAGCGTTATCCTCACTCAAACTACGCTCCTTTATGCATTAATACCATTAACCATTCACAAAAAAAAAATTCTTAAATATTATACATTTAATTTTTCTTACTAATTGAAGAATTTTAGATGGCAACATGCACATTTTCACCCAACTCTCACAGCTTTCAATTCTTATTCAGAATAAATATTACCACCATGAATGAAGGGCAGATTCAAACCACTCAGAATTACGTGTCTTCATAAATGTGCTTTGGGATAGAGTTCAGAGCAGCATTTGTTCTTGTTTTAAAAATAATGAAACCGTTTCATTTTGTGAATTGTGCTGCACTGAGTATCAAGCTAAATGACCTGATCGTCAAACTGTGATGCAGTTTTCAAAGAGAGCATCCTCTTTGGGTTTAAAGGAGTTGAACAACGGACTTATCCAACCCACCACCCCTTTTCCTAACGAACTGAGTGAGGCGTTAAGCATCCATTACAAATGGAGACTCCCTTGAGAAAACAACAGGCACCCCCACGACTGACTGTTTAAGACCTTTCCCCTTTTGACCAGAACTAATGCTAACCGTTAGCCTGACCTTTTGTATTCAGACAGACGGAGACGATACAAAGCCCCCACCCCTCCAACTGCCTCTCTTTGTGGTCGGAGGCCCATTGTGCATATTTTGTAATGAATGCTAAGGGCCTTGCTTTTTGAAATGCATAATCTAATTATTGTACATCATTTTGCAGTGATGTATGTATGTTACAATGTTACATCAGTAGTGCTGTATTTATATTTAGCGTGAATCCTATTTCAGAGGGATGTGTAGTACTATAAACATACTATATTACATTATGTTTAGGACACAGGCAACCAGAGAGGAGCGGCTTCACTTCCGCACAACATACACGGATGACCAGTAAGGACTGAAGCAATTTTAAGATCATGGTCAGACAATTCTCCCACACTGTAAACAGTGTTTACAGTGTGGGATAACTCGTATAGTGGAACACAAGGCCTCTCGTGCCCGTACACAGCCACTTCACAAACTAGGAGGGCCCAGACACAGATGTCATGACTGCCAGACATTCAGGGCTGGTGTGATGGCACAATTGATTCTGTGATTGTGGGGGGGGGCGTATCCCAACCCTAACTGAAAGTATTATTATTTGTTCCATTCACAGGGAATCAGACTACCGACTCGTCTCTTCAGTGCCCTGTCTGTTAACATGAGGCAACAGGGCAAGCGTGATAGCCACACATGTCGATTATTACATCTTTAAAAAATAGTTTCTGTACTTTCAAAGTCTTCAAATGCTGGTTTGCAAGCTCAATAAAGGTGTGGGCTTAAACGGTACACTAGCGGTTCCCCTGGAAATGGGAAGCTATGGTTGACCTCTGAAGCCTAAGGACATATTGTCTGGGTCAATGACAGGCCGCTGTCTGTCTCCACCTCCTTTAGCTACCAGACAGTGGTAAAGGCATTATCACAGCACGTTACTTGCTGAGATGGATAGGCTTGGTTTTAGTGTGACAGTTTGATTTATGGCTTGTTTCACATTGTGGAATGGGGTGACTCACCTACAAATGGTCCCAAAACACCAGCTGTTTCAAATCCTTTTGATAAACAATGGAGCAGAGTTGACCCCTTTTTGACCCTTTTAACTACTACAACAGCTTGGTTTAAGATGAGTGCAGCTTTGGGTGGTCAATGACTGAATCAGCAGTATTTAGTCAAAAATGCAATGTCAAAGTGAAATGTAAGTTGGAGCGTCTCAAGTTTCTGTGCCGTTAAGTATTTCTCAATGAAACAGAATATTTGAGCGGTGTACAGCTGTAAACACCCCTGCGTGGAGGATGAGTCATCAAACATTTGAAACCGTTTTTTTTTTTGTTTTTTTTTTTTGATAAATTAACAATTTACACAGAGACACAAGATTAAAACTGGGAAAGTGTATTTTTCATTTCCCTGGAACTTTAATGTGAGCTCTTGTGCATGGCTGTCGGAAAGCGTCACGTCAACACCAGAGACATGGTAGAGAACAGTTCATCTGGCTTTAGTAAATACAGGGATTGCTATTGCCATCAATATCTTTAAGCTGGTGGGAAGATCTGCTGTCTAAACTGTCTCCGGGCAAGAATGCAGTTGTGAGACCTTGTTGCTCATACAGTATTCATCCACACAGGTTTGCTTATAAAATATAAAAGGATTATTGTAACTTCAGGGTATGACTCATCTGTCTTATTACAGCCATTTTGTTTTGAAACAATCCTATGGTTTAAAAAAGAAAAAGGGGTGATAAAAAAAAGAATGTTACTATGATGAACTTCCAACCAAAAGGTCAGGAATGAATTTCAATCCTTTTCGCTCACAGCAGGCATCAGGAAAAGTCTTTGCAGAATCCCCTCCCAAAATATTTCAGAGAGTCCCTGGTGATGGGAAAATGGTTGTTATCTACTCATCTGCTTAGTTGTTTAGAGGACACTGGTGTTCAAGCCAGATGTATTGCCTCTCCTCTTACTGTTAAAATGAGGGTTTGTGATGGGGTTGATGATCCACGGACACTGAGGGCAGCTTCACCCCAGGGCTTTCTGGTCGTTTACTGATTCCTAGTTGACCTAGCTTTCCGTGTTCGGATCTGAATGAGTCTGGTCCTCTGCCAGCCCTGGGTCACCATGGCCTGCCTGCTCACGTGGCAGCTATTCAGCACTGCTGGGTCCCTACAGGGCACAGGGATGAGATTTGATTCCCCATTGATGCTAGGGTCCACAGTTGTGGAGTCTGCATAAGTCCAGATAAGATTATCAACATATTTAGGCATGTTTATCTAAATCCTTGTGGGCCTCCTGTAAAATGACATTGAAATCTGTGGGGGCAGTATTTAGCTGAATCGAGGTTTTCTGAACATTTCTCAGCCTGCCTACATTTTCCATTAACTTATCTTTGTTTTAAATTACACTTTGTACTTTGCTTTAGTCGTGAGTGATGACAGTGCTTTTTATATAGCGACTCAGTGCTGCTGAATTGCTAAAGGCTGAATAGGGAGTCAAGGAGCCCTTTATAGAAGAGGATTTCCCCTGATCACAGGGATGAGAAGTTCATAATGCAGCTCTCTTCTATAAAGGACACTGAACTCTTAACACACTAATGCACATGAAGGTCCAGATGGCTTTCCCTTGCATCTTGCTGTTGCATACATCCTCATGTACCTTGTCGCCTGACTTTTTTTAATGCTAGACGGCCCTTTTGTCGCACTAATTACCAATAAGTCAATCATGTACCTTGTAGAGACCTGGAATAAGATCAATTGTTTTACCATATTTTGATGTGCTGTCATGGAAACCTTGCTGCTAGTTTTATCTCTGAACTTTGGCCCCCACCCAGTTGTCATTATTGCCCCATTGTCTAATGTATGCCCCCTTTGAACCTATTCGTCATCATCATCATTGCCAGTGGTGAAAGGCCATTGATGATAATGAGTGAGGCTTTCCCCCTCTGTGGCAATCGTGGCTGAGACACTGGAGCAGTGTGCAGGTTAATCCTTTAATCTTCATTAGCATAGTTTGGTAACCAGAGAGCCAAGTCTGTATTATTGCTCAGCACACTCCGTTTAACCCACTAGCTACTTACCAGTGTTGCCTCCTCAGCAGTCGTGAGCACCCAACAACAAACCATATGACACATGACGCCATGAGAATATCTAAACTTGAATAATAGCTGAATGTCACACAACATGGTTCAAAACGTTTCTGAAGTAGTTTGGTAGCCTGAGAGTAAATCGGCGTTGCAAATGTTTTACGAGGAAGGAAATTCACTCCACATGCTTGTTAGACCTCAAGGATAAACACACTGCATTTTGGTAACACTAAATGTGAACATAACTTTTGTTTGTTTACAAGAAAGCGCCACAGGGCCCTTTTTTTAAATAACATTTCCAAACCAATAGACAAAGTGCAGTTTGTCACTAAACCTCTGCTGCTAATATCCTAGAATACAAGTGGACAAAATAGGCTCATACATATATCTGCAAGGCAAGGGTTGAGGCCCAAGATTATGACCCATTTTAACTTTGGTGGCTGATTTTTGAGTTGGAATCTCTGTCCACAAATGTTCTGCCAAGACTTCAGGCCTCTGTCTCTCCTGTTTTTCTCCTGTCTGCCGTCAACACTGCGTCCATTTAGTCCCACAGGAGGCTTTTCTGGCGGCCTCTGATTTGGCCTGCGCCCATACTGTCGGCTTTGGCAGTGTAATTTCCCCTGACAAGCTGATGGTTAGTGTTCATCCAGGCAGTCCAGTCAGTGTAATTTGGTTTGTGTTAAGATCGACTGTTCCCATGTTGTGATTCTGTCTAATTTGTCTTGACTGTCATTTTGGTCACTGTCAACGTCTCCACATTGAATGGGTTTAATGCTAGGTTGGTTTCCCAGGCCTGTCTATATCTTTTTCGGAAGTGGTGCTTGTTTCTTAATCCTAGCAGGTTTGCATGCTTTAACATGATCTATATCTATCTAGGTCTCCAGCACTGTTTTGGCGTAGGGATCATAATGTAATAAATATGCATTTCTGTGCTCGTATCAACATCTAAAATGGTCAAAAAGTCAAACTGCATAAGAGTTCTGTCCTTCAAGCTACATTGTATATTCATGTATCTTATTTTCTAAATGAGGCTAGTGTGTGCATAGTTGGCTGCTGTAAAAAATAAAATGCATTCAGCCGCATAAAATAGCGCTACAGCTTTCACTACAGGTTTTACATTGTGTTGTAGATGTTGGACAATATTCCCTTTTGAAAGCCTTATCTTTCTGGTTACTCTTTGCCCAGAGACTAAGGCCATGATATGGTTGGAAAAGAGAGGGTTCATGTGGACCTGCATTCATAATGACGTGGAAGTGCCTGCCCATGAACATGAATATAAAGTATTGAATATAGAAAATGGATGCATGGTTGGAAGCACTTGCAGAGAGATTGAACAGTTTTATAAACCTATTTGTTCTTTTCTTTGAGTTTAGCACCAACTCAGATTCATATCGAGAAGTGATGAAGACGTTGGTCTGTCACATCTCTCATGCTCCCCGTTTTTATGATCTTCGTCGTGTTGGTTTTCACCGTTACTGCTCTTAGTTGTTGTTGCTGGGCTGGTGCCTACTTTGTCTCGCTTTATAATTGCCACAGGATTGTCTAGCCAGCTCCAAACAAAGCATTGGTCTGCTTCAGTTCACCCAGACCCTCCAACACATAAGGAGGTAGACATTTAGGAAGGAAGATATAAAAAAAGACAACAGCAGACAAAGCACAGACTTACGGACTCTCTTACTTTGTCGGCCTCTGTTGAAAGCTCTTGCATGTTGTCCGTGATGCGAACCCCCAAGGACTCGCTCCATACAGGAAAAAGTGCTTCGCTACTTAATATTTTACGACCGATCTCCTTGCCTACGACGGGACGATGACGATGGACAAACCTATATGTTGGCAAAAAGACGGCAGTAAAAATTACTCAAAAGAAACTGTCAACTTTTTACAACTGTGCTTTAAACATAATTTTAAATAGATTATTGTTGAGAATTTGTCATTTCACTTGCAGGGTAAAATATGTACTTTTATAATATCTTAGAATAGATATTCAATAAAAAAGATTGCACACCATTGAAAGCTTACTATGTATATATGATGACAGCCAAGGTTCTTGTGAAAACCATCTTTGGCCTCTTTTTTTTTTTTTCTTTTTTTTTCTCTCCTAATTTTCATCTAATTTGTGCACATCTGATTTTTAACCTGACTCTAACGTCTCTGTATTTCTTCTCTTCCAGTCCTGTGTGCAAAGAACCTGGCAAAAAAAGACTTCTTCCGTAAGTAGATCCTATTTTTACAAGTTGCTATTCTTGTCCCATTTCCTCCCTTGTGCATTGAAATGGGCTTTGTCAGCAGTGGCAGCTTGCTGGCTTTTGAAGCCGTGCTGTAAATGAAGTCCCTCAGGAGCTGTCTGTCTGTTTTACACACCAGGAGGCTTGGCACGCACAGGGACCCACCGCTAACCAAATGTCTAGCAATACGCACCAGGTCCACTGAAACAGAGGCAGTAGACGAAGTACAAAAAAAAAGAAGAAAAAAAACGCTTTAATTAAACTGGACAAAAAGATAATCGTAACGGTGATTCAATTAGAATAAATACAAACTTCACTGTGTAATTAAGAAGACATTTCATCCCTTGATTTTGCATTTCGTCGTGAAAACATCACATGGCAAGTCGTATCATGCAAATTTTGTAATGGAAGAAAATAAAGAGACCTAAATATGTTCAGTGTGATACAAGTAGGCCCTGCTTGCCATGTCTGGCTTTCTTTTAGAAAACAAGTTAATGAAAATATAAAGAGACTAAAGAGTGCTCCACCATTAAAGTGAGATTGGATTATAAAATACAAGTGAAAACAAACATGCAAAGACTGAAATTCTGATAGTTGGAGGTCATAGTAGGAGGAATGGGTATGTTGTTTTCTCTCTGGCTTCTAATTTACTGTTAGTTAATGTTTAGGTGTAGGCCGTTTCTTCAACGTCAGTTTAGGTGATCAGGACAGAAGGCCTTTCTCTGTCGCCGGCATTAATGTGAGAGGAGACGTGTTATTTAGTTCTACTGATGAGAAATTTCTCACAAGAGAATACCTCTGAGCAACTTACATCCTTTAAATGAACTCGTCAGGATAAAAGTGCTAAATTGCAAGGTCGGGTATTAAGCTGGTAGTTTGGTTCTCCATTAACCTGGAAGTCATGAATACAGACAAAGGCAAGTTCATGTTTGATCACAAAGAGGGAAGTCACAGAAAAGCATAAGGGTGAGTGAACAGGTCTGACTGGAAGTATCGGTGCCCATAGGTACGCATGCACAGCCACACAGAGAACAAAGCGGGATGGATTCATTATCAGATTATCAGATTTCCAACTGAATACGATACTGTTTAAAGGTTTTCCTTTTAGTTGTAGTGAAGTGTAGAGTAAAGCTTCAATGTCCCAGAAAGGGGATTTGTCTCACAGACAGCATTCAATAATAGTAAAAGCAAAAAGAATACAACTATGAATACAAATGGCATTCAATACAACACACACATCCTGTGCATTGTATTGAATGATACTGATAATACTGTGTCAGTATCGAAATCTGCACGGGATACTACTACCTCCGACCACACTCTGAAGTCCTTGCACTCTGTTTTTTCTCTCTTTAGGATCGTCTGGGAGGCCAAACTTAATGAGCAGTATTATGATCAGAGAAACTTTGCAATAAGATTTGTAGGCTCCCCTGATGGTCCCACAGCAAAGGTCCAGCACAATAACTGTCTCGTAGGGCAAGTAACTTGTAAAGAAAATATGACTACGGGACTTATCCACAGAGCAGCTTTGAAAATCCCCCATAATAAAGATAGGTGCACCAGGGGATATGCTATGCGAGCTGCTGCTGTAGTTTTATGATGACCGATGTGGCATTGTACACGTTCACTTTAAGGTGGATATAAACAACCATGATAAATAATTGAGGAAATTCTCTTGGCAGTTATAAAGGTTGCAGAGAAACAGCTAAAAACTCAATATAAGGGAAATTCTCTGAGGCTGGTCGTACTCCTCCCGGCCAAACATGGCTGGAAAAAAAGACTATCGGCAGAAAAAAAATCTTGCAACCTTCATGATAGTAAGATGTCAGTGGAGCAGATAACGGCACAAGCAAATCCCCAACTCTGGACTGGGAGACAGTATTTGCTTGCCTTGTCGCTCTGAACTGTGATGATTGTACTACTGAATAACTGAATTGTGAGATAAACTTGCGACTGCAGTCTCATATAAATCAGTCAAATGGGGGTGTGGAACATGTCGCACCGTCACACGCACAGTTTCTTCATTAAAGGGTTTCTACAGTTGCTTAACAAAACCTTTTTTTTCTTGCCTCTGTCTACTTTTACAGGGTTGCCGGATCCTTTTGCCAAAGTGGTGGTGGATGGCTCAGGACAATGCCACTCTACAGATACTGTGAGAAATACGCTGGACCCAAAGTGGAATCAACATTATGATCTGTAAGTTAACAGAACTGTAGGGCAGTATTTTGGCCTGCTGTGTACACCACTGATGCCTCATTTAGAAATAAATGCAGGGAGTGTTTGTGTGTGGATTTGTGTATGAGGTCACACGGCCGTACAGGAAGCGTTGTTATCACAGAAATACGCCATGCTGGTTTTGCTCTCTAGTATGTCTCCGTATGGAACTGCTATGACAAGTGTTTCTGGAATGCAGATTGAGTCGTCTCTTCCCTGTGTGCAGAGACACCCGTCTATAAAGCTTTTGAGCAGTTTTATGTGCGAACAAAACATCTTGTAGAGTGAGATTTTAGACATTCCATACCGCTGGCCTCACCCTGACGAATGCATATGAGATTTCTTGGGAGGAAAACGCAACGCATACTGCTATGAATTCCTTCTTTCTCAGATAACAGTTTCATCCTATTTTGGATATTAAAAGATGGAGTTTGCTAAATAGTTATGAATTATTGAACAATATCCTCTGTAATTTGGAGTTTGTGTGATTCATATTTTTCTGGCTTGCTCGCTTTTTTGAGCCAAATGTGTCTTTACATAGGCCAACACACACATTTAGGGTGCGGCTTTATTTTTGTAATCTCATATAACTTAGAGTATAAATTAAGATGATTAGCATTTCAAACAAAATCTATGAATACCGTGGCAAAAAAACTAAAGGGATGCAGGAGGAAAACACGTTTGTTGTTAGATGGTTACATTGCTGAGGAAAGTTACAACAACAGTACATCCCTGTACGGAGGTCTGTGTCGACAGGCAGTTACGAGGAGTGATCACCCCAAAGGACCCACCGGCAACCAGGGTTATGGAGTGGGGAGAGATGGAGGGAATCGGTGGTAGAAGAGGGAATCTAGGCAAAAGGAAGCCGGGTAGAAATAGCTGGAAATTTTCAGTAGAGAAAAAAAAACATGAAGGGAAAAGTAGGAGAACGGGGTGTGCTTGAGAATTACGAAGGAAAAGGGTGAATAAGGTTAAAATATCTATTTTATTTTTATAATTGTTTTTAACCAAAAATGGCAATCTTGTCTTCGTACTGTGTTCGAACTTGTGAAAGACATTTTTCTCAATTCTCTGCCAATTAATAGACCACGCAATTAAATTTATATATCATTCAATAAAACAGTGTAGGTTAATAAATAACCAAAATAATTGTTTGTTGCTGCCCTAATTATAATGAAATCCAGAATATATATGTTTCTGAATGATTTAACTGTCCATACATATGTGACTGTACATGTGCCTTTATCATTTCACTATAACAACTGAGGCATCTAGCCTTTCTAGGCACATTTACACACGCACACAAGCACACGCACACACCCGTTTCAAAATGCTGCCTGTGCACTGTCAACATTAACCTCAGATCCCCTCTTTTACATAATTCTCTCCCTTCTCGATCCCCACCCTCTCGGAGGAGTTGGTTTCCCTCCAGCGACCCCTGGCCTCTTCCTCTGGTTCAGGAAATGGCTAACATGCCACAGAAAGCAGATGGGAGTGTGGGATTGGCCAATTGCCAACTCGCCACACCCCCCCCCCCATCTCCAGCTTTCAGCTTTAGGAGGTGGGGTCTTTTTGTCACATGACTCTGACACTACCATAAGCCTTAATTCTCTACATTACATACTCTATCATACATACCCTAGTTATATCTCTTTAACTACAGTTGGTGCTCTAAGGACTTTATAAGGACAAACGGTGTCAGACAACTTTTTGAAAGTTGAAAGTTCATGAACTTGCAGTAATATGTACGTAGGTCTGGTTTTGGCAAGAGGCCTCCTCATGCTTGGCATCTGTTTCCAGCCTTTTTAGTATAAACTCCTCACATTGCTTTGGTTAAGAGGGTCAGATTTGCTTCACTGCTCCCTCAACCTTCACTCTATAATAAATGCTGTACAGGTTGTGCTGTGCATACCATGCTGCCTAAGGGGAGAGCCTGTGTCAGCTAACGGGGCTTCACAAATACTGCCTGAGCAAGATTTGGTTTGTCCCCAGTAATACGATGTTGACCATACCAGTGGCAATAGCACTGAGACAGTCAGTTTTCTCCCCTGTGGCCATCCATATTAAAAATGCATTGGCGGTAGCCAACAAGTTGACTCTTCATCACAGCCTACCTATCACAAGTCTTGGCAGACATACCCACCGAGAGTATAATCAAAAAGTGAGTAACTCCAGACATTGATTAGTAGTGGTTTAACCTTCGGAAGATGTCTTTCTACTTCATTCCTGTCTGCTCTGAGTTGGCACAGTAAAACCGTGGGTTGACCCAGGAGAATGCTAAAAGAAAGCAAGTTGTTTGTTCTGCGCTTGGAAACAGGCATGGTTTTGGTTGTATATTCCATATGTTTTTTTTTTTTTTTTTTTTTTGTCTTTCTCAGTCTTGGACTGACTGCAAAGGTTCAGCCACCTTCAAGAAGCTCTACTGCCAGACATACCTACATTGCAGCCAGAAATCTTTTTAGTGACGTTATTGCTTAAATGTTCACAATTTTCTGTTATGAGAGACAGGAAAAGTCTGTGGAAGCATATGTCCAAAACTGGAAGAAGTGAAATGGGGTGGTCGGCACAGTGTAACAGCAAGGAACAAGGGAATCGAGGAAGAATGCTTTGGCATTCACTCAATTTACATAAATCAGATCAAGAGACTTGATATGGACGAGCCAGAGCTGCAGAATCTCCACTCTGATTTATTTTTGTCTTTTTAAAGATGTTAACAACTGAAAGCTGTCCAACATTAATATGAAATATATCCAATCGGGAAAGAAATCTTATTTGTGATATCCCAATGTAATGTACGTTCCCATGGCAAGAAAAAGTGTGGGAAGTTGTGCGGGTCTGGATTTAGTATGTCCTGGAAAGCTACTCTGGATTTGACCCAAGATTTTTTTTTTTCCCCTCTGCTGTTGTCTGTAGGATTAGGAGGGCTAATCCTTACTTTTGTTTTTTGCCATAACTACCTTTATGAAGTGCGTGAGTGCGAGCGATATAGAGAGATTGTTTTTAATTGTTTTGTCTCTGTGCTTGACCAACAGCATTTAGTAGTGAATCATAGGAGAGTTTCTTGTTCTTGTTTTTAAAGTAGATTTAGTGCTGGAAATTGAATAATTCAACACCATGAATAAAAAAAAGAGTGTGCCAAGAACACGAGGTGAACCCTGCACATACTGTTCTGTCTGAGTCCTGAGCAGTGTTCACAAGCGGGAGAAAAAGATGAATCTAGTGGCTTACATTATGTCATTATTAATTCATTTCTAATTCATGTTATCGGTTGTGTAATGTCATAACATTATCTGGAAATAGATTACTTTAATGGCTTTTATTACATTTGACATAATATTCAGTGGTATATTTATCTTACTGGGGCATATTTCTTTTTACTTGGACATATTTTTATTATTTGGAGCATGCTGGCATAATATTTTTGCTGTCATCTCGGGTACTATGTCCTGCGCAAAGACATTAGGATCTTTTATAAATTACTTTTTCCAACACCAAGCCTTGAAATGTTTTGATGGAATTCTGGATAACATTTTTGCATTTCGATGCAGATAATGGTGATGAACTTGAAAAGGAAACTGAGACACTTTTCTTCATGGCAACACAGCCAATACCAGTTTCAGATGGTGGTCACACGGTGAGAACTGGTCTGTGCCGCTCTGGACCGCAGTCCTGTTCAGAAATATGGTCCAGTTTGTCCTTTTCTGGATATAGTTTGCACACCAAGTATGCTGTGGCTTTCAGAGTAACCACTTATAGAAGACAGGATGTCACAGTCAGTCATGTGTGTAAATACTGTACCTCCATCTGTTCTGCAGTCCACTTATTAATCAGTGCTGACTGTTAAACCCACTCCAATCTGTCTTAATCTGCCGTCGATAGCAGTGTTGCAATGATTGCCTCAGTACCTGCAATGTTATGTCAGAGCACAAGGTATCCCAACACATTGTTAGTGAGGAAATAACATATTTAACCTGTTCTCTTTTATTCAGACACTCGGTCATTGTCTCATCAGCTATTTCAGTTCTCTTTTTTTGTGCCAAAATGCTTTGCACACCACACCTTTGCATCACATTGACCTGTTAATCTCACAACTGCACTGTGCTCAGAAAGAGCATTTGAGTTGCACCACAGCACACAAAATGCTAGGGAACCAAATTGAAACATAACCGTACAATGCTTGCAGAGCTTAGTCAAAAAGTGATCTCATCAATGTGAACAACAGCACTGCTTTAATTAGAAACGCCAATGGACGAATAACGGGTAAATCCTTTCAGCTGTTTTGTTTGATTTCTCATAACAATGTTGTTGGTCACGTTTTCCTAGCTTGTGAAATATTCTGTATAATCCCATATTATGGCGTGAGAGAACCATTCACAAATTAGAGGGTTTGGAACCTCTCACCTCCAGTGGGTCCTAGTCGGTAAATATCCATTTCTTGGGAAATGAGCCTTTAATTAATTCATCGTTATTTCAGAAGAAATCCGCTGAGAGAGAAAAAGTGAACGTGCCAAGATGCTAACCTCTGCTACCGCATCTTGATCAGATTTTAAGATCGCAACAACAGACTGAATCACTGGACACACACACACAATGATCCACCACTCACACAGGTTGTGATTTAATTTCAGTGCAGCAATTAACCAAATGCCAAATCCTGGAATTTGGTTAATTGCTGCACTGATATAGATAGATAGATAGATAGATAGATAGATAGATAGATAGATAGATAGATAGATAGATAGATAGATAGATAGATAGATAGATAGATAGATAGAGCTAGCAGCCAGTGCTGGCTGCTGGGCTGTAATTACATGTGCGTGTGTGTGTCAGTGTTTGCGCATTTGAATGTTGAACTCTGCGCGTTTACTGTGGTAGCTGTCTGGGTCTCAGACAGTGGTGGAGCACATCACGGGGACTTCCTCTGTTCTTCAACCACGACTAGACTGGCCTCAGCTGCGCTTAATCTGCACAAACACTCGAGCAAGTACACACAAGGTACTTTAAATCAGCTAATCGGCCTCATTACACAGTCTGAAAGTCTACACCGCAAACGTGGTGTGCATTGTTCTCTTGCTGTCGGGGAGAATCAGTTTGAAGAGATGTGAAATACTAGTTTCAGTTTTTACTCTGTTTTTTTTAGTCAGTGTATTTGTGTAACTTTCTTGAGTGTCGTAGCTCATGATTTCAGTTCATGTTCATTTTTCATACCCCGTGGGTTGATGACCTACTCTGTTCTTTTCAATGCACACACAAGCATACATCGTGTGTTATTGAACCCTTTTGTCAGGATTGCAAACCACTTTTTTTGTCTTATTGGCCTGTTTTCCTTAACTCCTTCTCTTCCTCTTGTCAGATACATCGGAAAAGCAGACTCGATCACCATCAGTGTCTGGAACCACAAGAAGATCCACAAAAAGCAGGGCGCAGGTTTCCTCGGCTGTGTCCGCCTCCTGTCCAACGCCATCAACAGACTCAAAGACACTGGCTGTAAGTACCTGTTGTTGTGTGCACACTCTGTGCGGTGCTGCAGTCTGGTCTCTTCATGCTCCCTCTGCATGCTTACCATGGCCTTTACCCCGGGGCCAGTCTGGCTTGTTAGTGAAGAGTGATGGGGAGGTTCCACGGAGAATACAGAGTTTATTAATGAATAACTTAAAAGTGGTTGAGTGAGCCATGTTAACCTCTCTTCACACATCTATGCACACTCATCCTGCACTTAGCACACATCGTCAGAAAGACAAATGTGTGGACAAGAAATAGTGTCTCCAACAACAGACAAAAACTTAATTTCAAGCAACCGTTCCTGTGCTTTTGTTTTGTACGACTGCAGCAGTTTGATAGCTAGCTAACCTGCTGCTACATGTGTACTCTTTCAGCGGTCCCATCCTCAGCTTGCAGCCTGCTGCTGCTTTTGTGCCAGCCATTCATTGCCATGAGATTTATGGGTACAATACACACGCAACCCCTTTAGGCCACACATATCAGAAACATTGCCTGCTGTAGACATCCGGCACCTGGGACTAAATCAATAGCCACAATTCATTTTTACAGCAATGCAACTGTCTGTCCAGAAGCAAAAAGATTTTATTCTTAGAAACAAATTCCTGCTAATGTACTTATTGGCACTATTTTGCACAAGATGCAAAAATAGAAATAAGGATGCTGTTTTGGGATAGTTGTGTGGGGAACAAACAAAGGAACAGCAATGAATTTGCACAGACACATTCTCAAACCGTTAGTTTCCCGTCTGCGTTGCTTCAGACTGCGGCTCCTGTGTTGTGCCCTTTGATTTCAACTGATTTTGACTCACACATATACACTTAACTGTTGTACATACTGGCAAATTAACATTCTTTTGCACATTTGGCTATTTATTTTTTTATCCATCTTCCTGACCGGTCCTTAACAAAAAATGTCAGACATGTACCAGAACAGCCACACTGGGTTACATATTCTTCTCTTTTTTTAAATATCTGGCCTTTTTCTTACTTCCATCCTTCCATTCTACACAGTCACACCCCACAACCACGAAAGGAGTTGTCTGTCTGAATATAATTGCCATTTGTTGGATGCTTTTTTATCAAAACTGCATAGTTGGAAACCTCGATGAATGTAGGTAGTCTGAATTTGGTTGGCCCAAATGCGATGGACACCTATGCCAAATCCAAAAAGCTAAATACTTTAAATAAGAGTACTTGATATGTATTATGTTTGTTCCTAAATGGCATTATTGGCACATACTTTAAAGTTCACCCCCTAATCCACCAAAAACCACAAGGGACCTTGACAGCCATGAAAGCCTGGTGCCATGCTTTACCCTACTGGGTGCCAAATGACTTGTCCTTAGATTTACCCACAGCTTCCAGAGACAGACAGTATAGGCTCCAGTTAGGCTCCAGACCAGCCACTTACTGTACAGCCAACCTGGCATAAATTATACTTTCTCATAGCCACAGGAAGTGGACAGGGAGACAGCTCATGATCTATGACAAGACACCAGCGCTCACATTACCACCCTGTCCCTGTCCTGAGTGCTGCAGACACACACACTGTGCCCAGTCTGTGGTCTGACCATGACACACACACACACACACACACACACACACGTGCACGCGCACGCGCACGCACACACACTGAGACAAATATAAAAACATAAAACAATACTTTCCTGGAACTGCATTGGTTCCTAGAAGTCATATTCAACACCCACACACACACACTCACACACACTCACCCTTGCAAACCAAAAGTAGATCCGGCATGATTGTCTAGTTTACTAGAAGTCTATCTGTCTCTACACTGAGCTCCACTTCCTGCAGCATCGCAGACACAAACCTCTGAGTCTTCTGTCCTACTTCTGAACCCACAAACTCGGTAACACACACGCACCACCAAATTTTCAAAATGACTTGCCTGACTACACATGCTAGTCTGGCTCGCTTTGATCCCTGATGTTTATTTTTGTGTAGTATTTATAGTGTTGATGTAGCGGCTTTTTATATTTAATGATTTGCTGATTGTGATACTGCTGATGGCTTAACACATGCATACAGACATAAACACACACGCACAGAGCTTCAGATGTGCGTGTTATCGACACTAAACACACTCCGCTCATGATGGTCAACATGCACATATTTACACGCGTTTATGTGGTTTGTTCATTGTAGCAACCACTTTCCCCTAGCTTTGAGAAATTGAATGGTGCAGTGAGGGCTTGTGGTTAAAGGTCTGAAAATGTTCTTGCTCTCCGTTTCTGCCTTCTCTTATTTAAGAGAAAAATCTGCTTACTATTCCAGCCATGTAAGGCTTAGACCATCCCTGTTTAGTCTAGACACGTATCCGGAACAGATGCACTCACACTCACACACTCTCTCTCTCACACACACGCACACGCACACGCACACACACACACACACACACACACACACACACACTCACTCTCTCTCTTCTGGAAACGAGCTATAGGGGTTGTTTAGATCTGCTTAGTCTATAGAAGCACACACACCATTTTATATGCATACTAAATCACAGAGGCAAACCAAAGACATGACAAATTCAGTCTGGCTTTGGTTTTAGTATTGTACATGGAGAACTGGGGCATCTCTTTATCTTCACTCACTCTCTCCCTGCCTCTTCTGCATATTTCCCTTCCTCTCCATCTCCTACACTCACACTCTTAGGTCTGATTAGGTTTTACAGTTTCAGATTTTAGTAAGCCAAAGCCCCTGCAGGACTCTTACCGTGTGTATACACACACACACACACACACAGACACAGACACAGACAGAGAAGTTGAATTTTAGACTTGTACCAATTGATGTCATTCCTGCGCTGGTCAGCTGGACTGGACATGCAGAAGTTCCCCTGTGGGGTTTAGTGTGTTTTTGTGTGTGTGTGTGAGACTGCTGAGTGTATCTGTGTCTGGATCTTGTTCTGAGTGTTCCTGGGTTGTGTTTCTGTCAATGTCTGGCAGTGCTATCCTGTGCTGAGCAGACAATTAGTTCTCTCTTATCCAGAAACAACAACTGCTAACACACATTTTGTTTCCAAACTTTTTTGTTTTTTGTCCCCAATTTTTTCATCTCACACACAAAATGGGTGAAGCTTTAGCAGTGTGTCTTCTGCAGAGAACACTGTTGTTGGGTTTTTTTTACATTTCAAAGGCACATTTGTATGCAGACATAATTTGTTATTTTGCAATTTTGACTGGCTACTTCAGTGTGTCCCGTTTGACTAAGTTAGACCGTCATACGCACTGTGTAAAAACACACAGCCGCCCCATTCCTTTCAATGGCAATGCATTGACGCTGCAAGGTTGTCGACACAGAAGACTCCAGCAAAAGAAAACACAACGTTGTCTGGCAAAAATGTAGAACCCTGCTAAAAGTTTGCCACAACACAATGTGAAGTTATCCAGCAATGTTCTATGTTGGCCAATCAAATACGTTTAAGCACACGTTCCTGGTATATTACTTCATTGTTATATAACATGAACATAGTAAATCTACTGTTTATCTAGTGATACTCGGGGTGAAATATATGAAGTTGCTCAGTACCTGGATGTGTTCCTGGTTGTACATGTGGGCAGATGCTTAATCAATGGTTATGTGTCTTGTTTGGTTTTTCCCTGCAGATCAGAGACTGGACCTGAATAAGTTGGGCCCCAATGACAATGATACTGTGAGAGGACAAATAGTCGGTAAGAAACACAAACACGCACAATTTCAGTTGCATACGGTACGTCACAATAGAAAATGGAATCTTAAGTGTAGGGAAATCAAGTCTTGTGTCAGTCTGCATTTCATATTTCTGATGCTCTAGTCTACATCCAGTTTGCCATTACTTTGTGTAAAAAAAAAAAAGAAAAAAAGTTCAGGTGTCAAAATCCCTTTTTTCCACTGTACATTACTTAAAACAAAATATTAATATGGAGCTCAGTTATTTATTTACTTTAAATAGCAAATTATCATTAATCGCTCTCATACTAAAAAAATTTCAGGATTTGAAATTAGATAACAGTGGTTGACCCGTATCCTGCAAGAGTTAACTCTTGATGTCTCAGAGCATTGTATTATTTAAACACTAGAAAACACAAATTGGCCCAGACTGCATCCTCTGTCTCAAGACTCTGACTCAGTTCATTACTTATTAAAAAAAAGTCTTTCATTTTCTTATTTTTCCCATCCTTTAGTCTTAATGTCGGAAGAGAAAAGGAAGAACACAAAATGTATAACAAGCATTAGTGAAACAGGCAACCACATTCCATTGGGACTAATGCAAAATATACAAAATATTACCCATATAATGCAGCTCAGATAATGATTAATAATGACATTGTTTTCCTTGTCTTTTGTTAACTGTGTAGTAAGTCTTCAGTCCAGAGATCGCATTGGGACAGGAGGGCCGGTGGTGGACTGCAGTCGTTTGTTTGACAATGACTTACCCGATGGGTCAGTATTATCACAGGTTTTAATAAAAAAAATGAGCTATCTTATATGTGCACACAAATTGTTCTTTTTTTTTTTTTCTTGAAGTCTCCCATTTTTCTGGAGCCATCTTTAACTCTGTCAGAGACTAATTCTATCAGTAAAGTAATCTGTAGTTTAAATGTGTACATTGGGGCAAGGGGCTAGCTGCTCTGTGCTATGATAATTTTGTCTGCTTTGTAAAGAGAAAATATCTCTCTAATAAATATTTCCTTTTCCTGTGCAATCCTTGACTTGTAGATTTAGCTGTATGCATGTTGGGGATTCTCTTCTTAGATACTAATAAAAAGAGGTATACATTGTTGACAGTGCTGTTAGGTTAACATGTTCTTAATGATGACATCGTTGTATTTTTTTTACTTTTGATATTGTTTTACTACAAGTACAATGTTTGTTTCTTACCTGTTTTTATATTCTGTCATGAAACAGCTGGGAAGAGAGGAGGACCGCCTCTGGAAGAATACAGTACCTGAACCACATCACACGTACCACCCAGTGGGAGAGACCTACTAGGTACATGTGCACACATACTGCACACATACTGCACACATCCTCAACTAGCACTTCAAATACAAAGAACACAACCTTTTACAACAAAGCATGGGGAATCTATTTAAGTTGTTGAACTTGTCCCCACCTGCCTTTCCAGAAAGTAAAAAAACACTTCCACTCAGCTTAACTCAACAATAACAGTATGTCGGTAATGAGTGAATTGCTGTCAATTTCCTTAGCCACCCACTCCACCGCGCCACACACACACACACACACACACACACACACACACACACACACACACACACACACACACACACACACACACACACACACACACAGCCACACACGCACAGCCACACACGCAGCCACACACGCAGCCACACACGCATGCACCTAAATAAACTAGCCAGCCAGTCGGGCAGCCAGGTTTTACTTGGCCCCTGTTTGTGCAAAAACAACTGTCGCCTTCCTACTTGGCCCATATCAGTGGAGCCTTTAGGGAGTAAGCAAACAAGTAACACCACCTCCTCACCCGCTCTTAGTACACATCTCTAGTGGCCCCCAGGCAGCATGGTGGAACGCAGTATGACAGACAGGAAATGGTGAAGAAAGGGTTTAGTGGCAGGTCATTTAGAGAGGTGGAAATGGTGACGCTGAAAAGGAAGATGAGTAGCTAGGGACTGTACGGGAGGAAGAGATGACAGAGGTAGTGAAGAGTAAGAATAACAGTTGGGGGAGGAAGTGAAGACGGATTGCTTTTATTTCCATTTTCTGAGACAGCAGGTGCAATAAATACCATGTAAAATTTAAAAAGCAAGGGGGTATGCCTCAGACATGGGGAAAAAAAGAGTGGTATAACATGAAGGAAAGAGGAGGGAGAGGTGGGACATAAGTGAAGGGGGAGAAAGAGGAAATAGGAGGGAGAGAGAGTGTGTGGGAGGGGCAGGCGGAGGAGGTGGATTGTGGGTCCAAGGTTTTAGATAGCCGTGGCGTCAGTGACTCCGGACAGCCAGACAGTGGTCACACATGCTACACAGACATACACACACCAATATTAGTAAGTCAGCCTGTCTCTGTTTATGTCAGCTTATCAGATATGTTTTCGTAAGTCCTGCAGTTAAGTAGCACACAAACACACTAAAGATTCTACTGTAGTCTTGTGAGAACTTTCTGTGTGCTTTTATGCAACCCATAAGCCTTCATATCACTTTAATCTGAACCATGAAATCTATTTGCTTCTTGAGGACTGATGACACACATGCAGTTTTCCAATAATTACACTATACTTGTTGTGTGTATGTCTAGACATCACAAGAACAAATAAACTGGCGACACCTATGACTGAACCCATAGCACACCTATACACACAGTAACACACCCTCCACACCCAGCTTCTTGAAAGCGGATGAAATATGTTGCATTCTTTCACTAAAACTCATTTAAATACTCTTACCATGGATGTAACTCTTTGGAATGAAAACAAACATTTGTGTTGTCCTTGTCAATTTATTCATCCAGTTCGCAGCAAGAAAGTTGGTATTGTTTAGCCAAAATGCTCTGCAAAATTGTAAGTGTTCATTCTTTTCTGATTTGTTATGAAATGGTTAAATGTATCATATATTAATAGATATTTAGAAATCCTAACTTGAAAAAAAGAGATTAAGATTACACTGCACTTACATGCATGCACGCTCGCTACTCTCACCCAGGCCAGCGTCGGAGTACTCCAGCCCATCGGGGCGGCCGCTGAGCTGCGTGGTGGACGAGAACACGCCAGTGATGACGCCCGTGAACGGGGCCGAGGCCAGCTGCCCACCGGGCGAACAGCGGATCCAGGAGAGACGGGTTAGATCGCAGCGGCATCGCAACTACATGAGTCGAACACACCTGCATACACCACCTGACCTGCCCGAGGGTTATGGTGAGAGACAGAGCTGCAAAACACACACACACACTCTCTCTCTCTCGCTCTCGCTCTCTCTCTTTCTCTTTCTCTTTCTCTTTCTCTTTTTCTCTTTCTCTTTCTCTCTCTCTTTCTCTCTCACTCACTCACTCACTCACTCACTTCGCTAACTCATTACCATTCATTCCATCTGGTGAAATAGGAAGAGGTGGTCTCAATAAATTGTTGCGTTTTGCCTCCATCTTCCTCAATATGAACATTGAAAGCACCATTGTAAAAATTATCACGCGATTACAAAGGTGATCCAATCGTGTCGCTGCTAAACCATGAACTTTCTTTTGTGGAACGTTTTGCAGTGTGTTGGCTGGCTGACGGTCAGAAGCATGTAGATAGTTTATGCTACCTACGTGAGCGGTTATAAGCCGATGCTCTGGAAAGGGACGCAGTTCTTGAAAACATTGAATATTAACTAACTCTGCCATTCAGCATCAATAAGGTCACCTGAAAATGTATTTACACGTCTGACTGCACCCAGTCTGATGTTTTCAACAAATATTGGTTACATTTGACAGAGCTCAGCCTTGTCACTGCTGTTTCATTGCCAGTACATAATCAGTGTTGACGTTCACATGTTATTACAACATGTTTTTGTGCAAAGGGCCCTCCTGCTGGTAGTCAAGGTGACATGTCAGGGGAATACTTAACACCTGGGACACCAAGTGAATGCTTTTATCTAGCTGGTACAGAAGAGAGTATGCTGTAGTCACCGTGAACTGTTTAATTACCTGTGTCACTGATCTCAAAAAGTCAAGCTGAGATGAAACACTAACCCACAAAAATATACAATCAAAGACATGGTGAGCTGCTCCTTTGGTGGTGTCTTCTTTGTAGCCTGGAGGAAGTGATACTTTGAACATTTTATTTCTGCCCTTTTCATCCTTTTCTTCTCTCTCTCTGTCGGTCTCTGCTGTCATTGGGCTCACTCAAACTTTCTCTCGCAACCCCCTCCCCCCCTTCCTCACAGCCCTTACCACAGCACCACATCATGACAAATGCAATCAACACTTGCTGTGTGCCTCACCTCTCCTCTCTCCTCCCTTCTTTTCTTCTCTCCTCTCCTTTACTGTCCTCGCCTCTCCTGTTTGCAGACTGATAATCTAGCAGTGAGGAGAAAGAGGGCAAGCAGGGTATTCATAGCTCGGTGTTTAGCTCAGAGAAGGCCCTTTAGGTTATTGGTAGTTTGTTTTATGTCAGTAATTCCCTTACTCATGGCAAGAAAACACATTGAGAAATTAATGCAGGCGCTACACAAGTACATTTTCCAGCATTGGAATGCAGAAAAAGTGTGCTTTTCACAGTCAGCCACAGTGCAGCCCACAATGCCCACAGAGTATATACTATAAATTATTATTTTAACCATGGTCTTCTTTGCCAGTGATTTAGAGTGGTACTATTGGACCTGTGCCCCCTTTGAAATGTCCTGTTGTGTCCGCTGTGGCTGGCCAAGGTCGGACAAAGTGAGTCACTGATGCCCAACAGCTAGTGAGCTTTCTTCCTCAGCTGAACCCTCTGAACCAGTGGCTGGGTGTGGTGAGGGAGAGAAGGAGGGAGGGAGGGATGGAGGGAGGGAGGGAGTGTGTGAGGGGAAAAAGAGAGGGAGATGTGGGTAGGAAATGAGTTGTGCCAGTAGGAAGTTGGGGTGGGGGGCAGTGATGGATTAGCAGGTCCATATTCACACACGAAAACCACGCCTGTGCAGCACGCACACTTTGTGCCAACACTCAGTCTCCATTCATCCATGAGCTGGATGAAACGAGAGATCCAACAAGCCAATGATGATCCATTCTCTTTGGATTTCTTCCCCCATTTGTTTACAGTATATATTTTTTTTGTTTTTGTGGGTTTGGAGTGAGTGACAGCGTTTTCCTTTTCCTTTCCTTTGGTTTTGGAGATGGGAAAGGGAAGAGATTACTTTCAGAGCGCACGCAACAACCTTAAAGAGAAAACAAGGCAAATAGGATGCATCAAGGAAAAACACTCCTGGAAGTCTTTGATAAATTCCCCTCGCGTTTTATTTTCCCCATCCTCTTGGGATAGGCCTACTGGAGACTGGAGAGGAACTAATTGATTACATTGGCGCACACCTTAAGAAACTCTTGTCCCTGCAGTTTGCCTGTCACATCAATTATAAACAGAATTCCTCTTCTATAAAGTACAAAAACTCACTGTCCATGCTTGTACCCACACCGCTAGACTACAGAACAGAACAACTGCCCCAGCAACGGGACCAAGCTTGTTTTCAGTGCGCTTTTTGCATTTCCGACATATTAATTCCAATTAATATTCTCTCTGTTTTAGAGCAAAGAACAACTCAGCAGGGTCAAGTGTACTTCCTCCACACACAGACTGGAGTCAGCACCTGGCATGACCCTCGGGTGCCCAGGTAACTCCTTTTGTTTTCCAGTTTTTCAATGTTTATTGACCAGATTTGTATATATTTGTAAAGCACTACATAAGCTTCTTTTCAAGAATGTTTTTAGGAGCTATTAAAGTTAGCATGATGATCTCAGCTAGACATTGACTAAAACACATGATAAATGTTCTGCAGCGCTGACAGCCTGTTATGTTTTGATCCTATTGTAAAACTTACTAAGACTGACTGGACTTGACGGGTCTAAATCAGACCTAATTTCTCATTTAATTTCTCAGCTTTGTGTTCAAAAACACTCTTAATCGTCATATTTCATGCTCGAGTCCGGGTCAGCCAAACTCATGACCTCTGAAACCGATATGGAGTTGTATGAACATTTTTGGACAGATGTTGAGCTGAACACACCAAAGGCTAGCGGTTCTGCATTCAATCAAACTGATTCACCAACTCTCAATTGTCCACTAGCTAATTCACCAGAGACTTCAGGCACTGCTATTGCGTTACATTTCTGGGCGTGTCTTGGTGAAGCTGCTGCTCCGTGATGAAGCAAATGCATTTAACATTCAGCACACAGCAGCAACCTCTGGGTTGGGTCATTTTGGACAGAGCTTCTAAAATGACCCAGTCTGTTGTGATGAGTGCAGTGAGGCATGTGCTTTGTCCCTGAGTGATGTGTCCTCACTTCACACAAGGACAAAGTACTCGCACATGAACACATAGACACAGGCACAGGTCGTCCTCAGGCTACAGCATCGTCCCAGATCAGGGCTTGGGTTTCTACTGACAGGAATGTCAGTGCATAGGAGAGAAGAAGGGTCAAGAAATTAGAGCAAGTGCTTTGTCTGAAGGATAATGACAACGTTCATTTTGTTGACGCTCTTCGGTCTGTTGAGAGCTCCGGTCTAGTGGTCTGATTTGAGTCCTGTGAATCTGCTGTAAAGGGAAAGTCTAGGAACTTATTAACGTAAAAGGTAATGCAAACTATTGAACTTTAGAAAAGCAGTTCACAAAGCATTATTCCAAACAACAAATATGTAAAACCACAGCAGGGCTGTGAATTTTGCACTTCAGTAAAATCTGAACACTATTAAATTTAAGTGACTCTGAATGGAATCAGCATCCAAGATGTTATAACTCTTATTATCCATGTGAGGAGGACTTTTTCTCCCATCTGAGGCCAATCAGTTATATAGAACTGAAGCTAGTCAGAGTGTGATGATCAATGCTGTTTGGTTTGTTTTAGTATGTCTGCATGTATGCATGCATCACTCTTTCTAATGGGTTCCATTGTCTTTGTTCAGGGACCTAAGCAATGTGAACTGTGAGGAGCTGGGTCCACTGCCACCAGGCTGGGAGATCAGAAACACAGCCACAGGTCGCGTCTACTTTGTCGACCACAACAATCGAACAACACAGTTCACAGACCCGCGACTCTCTGCTAACCTGCATCGTGTGCTCAAGTAAGTGTATAAATCATTGATGCGTCTGAGCCCTCGGCACAGGATATTCAAGGACATCACTTGGCTGCGGTTTAGATTTGTGTTACCGAGAAAAAGTTGCTGTTTACACAGTATTTGTGTCTTTCTAAATAACAGCAACACAACTCTTAAACTCTTCCAAAACAGAAATGGTGAAATATGTTTCTGTATGCAAATGTTGTTAACAGTCCCCTCTACCCTGAGAACTTAAACTAGTGGGGACAAAAACACAGAGATCAACAATAGTTGCTGTGAAACAACTGCAGCCAAGGTATTATAACTTAAAGCCATTTACTTTGAAGCCATTTAAAATGCCACATACCCTCTAACGAGCTCTGCGTGCGAAGAGTTTAATTTATTTGGCAAATTAAGGCAAACGACCTGGAAAAGAAAATGAGACATTTTTCTTTAAGGAAACACAACAAATGAGCTGATGCTTCTCATTGTGCTGTTCATGTGCATCTTTTATACGTTAGGGCTCTAAAACAAAGTCCAATATTTGGCTCACTGCAGACACGCAACTGTGTTGTCGGTCTTGGTTTGGATTTTGTTGGCAGGATTGTTATCAGCTTATTTTAATTTTTTTAAATTGCTTTACATTCACACTATTCGTCCTGGAATTGGACATGATGACTTCTGTCTGGAGATGCTGGAATAACCTGATCACTGATGGCTGTCTTGGTTTCATTAATCTAACTGTATATTTTTGTCTTCCTCTTTTTGTCCCTTCCCCTCCTCCTGTCTTTCTCACTGACTGCTGTCTCCTCATCCATTTCCTCTCTTTTATTTGTCCTTCCTCTGTTGTTTTTCCCCTTTTTTAATTTACCTGCATTCTGTTTCTGCTGACTTTTACTCGTCACCTCTGTATTGCTGCTCTTTTTCTCTTCTTGTCCCATCTGTCCTTTTTAATCCTGTCCCATGTTGTTTTAAATGCTCCAAACCTCATCTCTGTCGTTCACATTCTTTTCGTGCCCTTTTCTCCTTCTTTGTCTTTTCCTCACTGTCCTCCTTCTGCTTTCCTCGGACAGCCCAAGTCCAAATGGTTCCCGTGTGGCCATGGACAGCCAAAACACTAACCTCAGGTAACACACACACACACGCACACGCACACGCACACGCACACGCACACACACACACGCACACACAAGGTATTTGTGCAGACTTACACGTGTGTTCACATACTTGCACATGGTCTATGACATATGTGCATGTGAACATTGCAATGGGCACTCACAGACTGACAGACGTTTTCATATTCTCGCCCCAGCCGTCTGTATAAAGCACTTTCAGCAGCCAGTCACTCAAAGCTTCACACACACTCTCACACTATTACCCTATTAGAAAAAATGCTGACTGAGATACTTTTCCACAGGAGATTGTCCGACGTGTATTTTGTATATACATGCATAACCTTCCTCAGGGGTGACCTTCATGTGGAGTGGATGTCATTCAAGTTACACACACACACGCTGGCTGGCTGGCTGGCTGGCTGGCTGGCTGGCTGGCTGGCTGGCTGGCTGGCTGGCTGGCTGGCTGGCTGTCCGTGTCTGGGACTGTTGGTCCATCTTTCAGTGTGTTTGTGCTGTCTGTCAGCAGTCTGCCTCCACTGAAGATAATCTCGTAGGCAGCTAAGCCAGCGGAGAGGCCCAGTGAGGCTGACCCCGCTCGGGAAAATAATACTAAACACATGTTAGCACAGCAGCTGTTAGCTTAGCACCAGTTTTCATATTCTTGCCGAACACACATAGGATGGATACTTTGGCAGTGTGTGAGCTCTTCTACTGAGTAGTTAAGAAAAAAAATGACAACTAGCAGGTCCGTGATATTGTATGGAAGGAACCCGTGAGTAATGCAAATCCCTGATATGATAAACTGAATTCTAGGATTGTTCTTCGTGTATTTTGGCTGTCAGGAAGCTCCCTGTACGTTTCGCCTGCCAGTGTGTGAGGCAGGAATCATTAGAACAAGAGGAACACAGAGAGATCTGGAGATTTTCCCCATTGCTTTTTTAGTGCAAATTCTTAGTCAAAACCTCTTTCAATAACAGCGGCTGGCACGACAGACATGTTTGGGAAATCAACATCTGGTCATTTGGTCAAATAGTATCCATATGTGTCAGAACAGCCTCTGGTTGTGAGTTGAAGCTCAGCTATGTTATCCAGTCAGCATCATTAACTGCTTGTCTGAGTCCTTATTAGGAGACATTTGAGGGAGTCCAGACAACGTTTTAGAACTTCCAAAAGGTCAAAATTAACAAGCCAATTTCTAATGCAGTTTTCCGTGATACACACTGATTAACAAAAACAAAATTAAAACACACTCTGTATACAGTCCGTGTCACAGCATGAGATGTGCAATGTCCAACACTCTTGAAACATGAGTGAAATAAGTGTGTGTATACTTATTTGGCCTTTTTCTGGAGAAAAATGTTGATCTAGCCAAATTTGGAGTGCTTGTATTTCAGATTCCGGAAAAAAGTTGAATAGATCCTTAAGCAAGGCAGTTTGTTTCTTTCTTTAAAGGAGCAGTGTTTAAGATGTAGTGGTATCTAGTGGTGATGTTGTAGATTCCATCCATTTTAACACCCTTATTCTCACCCTACCCTTTCCAAGCGTGTCAGAACTACAGTGGCCTTCAGCTAACGTAAATATGCGAAAGGCTCTCTCTACAGCTTGTGTTTGGTTTGTCTCTTCTGGGTTACTGTAGAAACATGGTGGTGCAACATGGAGGACTCTGTAGAGGACCCACTCCTTATGTAGATATAAAAAGCTCATTCTAAGATCAAACACTAATGAAAACATAGTTAGAAATATTATATTCCATTTCTGCCAAGAAATCCCCCTAAATCATACACACTGTTCCTTTTAATACTATCATTCAACTGTATTTCAAAGAGAATAAAAACATTTTTTATTTCATCTTAATAAGTTTAAATTGTATAATAGGCCAACTGGAGAGGTTAATGAGCTCAATCTCTTCTGTTGAGCTTAGTTGGTCTGTTTGACCAAAAAACTGGCAACGTCGGTCCTGCGTCTTTTTGAAATGATTCAGTATTTCATTGGAGATAAATCTCTGTCGAGAAACAGAGCCTCAGTTAATTGTCAAACCGTGTCAAGATTTTCCTCAGAGCAGTCTTAGAATAGATTAGTGCAGTACAATTGTCTAAAAACACAATTTGAATGTAAGCCTCTTAAAATGTTATTGGGTGTGCTAAATGGTACCAACAAAACAGACATAATGTTGGATTGTTTACTGGGTGAGAGGTCAACTCTAAACACCTGACACACTGACAGCGCGTCCATAAACAAAAACAACAGCAGGCAGAATTACACCGGCCACATAGGGGACGCATGGAGGAGACGGCAGTCTGTTAACACATACTGGACATGTACATACACAAAAAACTGCAAACTGAAAAGTTTTTTTGGGTGGGGACAGAACTCAACACTTTTGGCTTTACCTTGTATCTCTTAACCCACTTTGTTTTTTAGTGGCTGCAGGCTTTACCCCAAGTCTGTAGAGACAGGTTGTGTTGTGTCTGTGAGATTAGATGTCGTGGAACAGATTTGACATTACCACATTGTGAGTCTACAGTTTGCACCTCAGTCTACCGATCCTCCAGGATGCATCTCGGTTTAAATGTGACTCAGACGACCTTAGACTAATGAAGGCCTTGAATTGTCAGACAGTCAGACACAGCTACATTACTGTGGTCTGCCACACTGTCTCTCACATACTTAGCTTCCTCCCTTACACCAACACATAGTATATGTTTGAAAGATTACATCAGTGTTTGCTGAAGGTATTTTTAGTTGCTGCTGGGTTTAGGTTTAGTGGGCATCAGCAGGTATTTTCCCAACCAAGTTATAAATCTTCATGACATTTATATCAACATTTATATTGATATTTTTAGAAGAGATTATATATTAAATTTGGTACATTATGGGTGTGTGTTTTATTTAACATGTGAAAGATAAATAGAAATGCAAATTATTGGGTAGGCTACATATAGTGAGTGTGTGTGTGTAATATATACAGTATTTGACATCGACTGTACTTTTCAAACCTCACATGTAACTTGATGGTACAGTAAATTCCAGTCATCTAAACAGTTGTATTTGTATAGCAGGGTAAATCTGTCTGCATGTGTTGCATTAAAGGGCTGTCTGTATCGGAGTAAACAGGAGTACAGGGCCTTGGTCTGACTAATTGAAATCTTAAATCCATACAAACAGAAATTCACTTCTGTTTTATTTGCATGCACAATTTACTGCACTGTGTAGTCGGCGCTAACTGCTTTTTTCGCTGTCATATATGCTGTATACATTATATTATATGAGTCAAAATAAAGCAGAAAGTACAGCAGATTGTTTTCTTTAATAGAAACATTGTGCAACACTTTAATTCGTTATTCTCAGAAAGAGTTGTCAAATGCAACATATTTTTTATCAGAAGCCAGTCTCATCGCGGCAGCCTGTCTGCTGCTCGTTTCCTGTACTTTCTGTATTTTTGAAACCAGTTGAAAGGTGCTGATGTGGTAGTTTGGTAGGTGGGAAGAATGTTAGCGATCACACATTTATTGGCAAAACACAAACATCGTCCAAATAAATAATTCTGTTCACACACGCATGTGCGCACACACGGCTTCACTGCCAACCTCTCTGTCCTCTCTGGCTTTTTAGGCAAGTGTAAAAGAGCAATGCAACAGCTGATACTCAGACTCATAAAGGGCCCTTTGATTCTCTGGGCTGGGTGTGGGGTGGGGCGGTGGGGGGCAGAGTGGGTGTTTTGGGGTGGCTGGTGTGGCTTTAACACCGCTGCACCTACTCAACACTCATTACGGCCCACCTGTGGCAGCTTCCCTGAAAAGAAGTA
Organism: Ophiodon elongatus; assembly: GCA_016806645.1. Lineage (NCBI taxonomy): Eukaryota > Metazoa > Chordata > Actinopteri > Perciformes > Hexagrammidae > Ophiodon > Ophiodon elongatus. The sequence continues at coordinate 2,451,573 of JACSYO010002143.1, forward strand.
CACTTTCTCTTCCACACACAAGCACCACTCTTGTGCATGCACTCTCTCACCTAACGCACACCCAGTCTGCCTCCCTGCAAATACAGTGAGGGGATGGAGGACGATCATGACTCTGCAGGTTCAGGTGCAGTTGACCCAGTTCTGGCAAATGTTCACTCCTTCACTTCTTGACTTCTCCAGCTTCTTTCCCTTCTGCTCCTTCCACCTTGGAATAACAATTATAAAAATCCTTTGGCTCTGATATTGAATTTCAAAAGTTATATTTCTCCCCAAGTAGTAGTTTACTCAAGCTGTCAAACCAATAGGAATCATTCCTCTCTTTTGGCTCAGGCAGATTTTTAGCTTTGCTGGGCTTGTATTTTCTATATTTACCATCAAATATGCAGAGCTCGTCCCGTTTGGAAACCAGAGACGATGAACTATGTCGAAACGTATTTTTAATTACATTGTGCCCTCAGAAGGGGGAAAAAAAGGGCGCTGAAACTACGCTTTATTATATGGTTCTTCAGCCTCCCAGCCAAAAGCAACTCATTCGATTTTGTTTTAAGGCCATCTTTTCTTCCCCTCCTTCTTCCTAAAGTGGTTTTCAGGACTGCTCTGTTGCAGTCTTACCCTTTCTTTGACATGCTAGGAGCCCCGGTGCCTGCCAATAAAATAAATAGCAGCAGTCTTGATTATACAGGGATAGACTGGCGAAACACTGCACCCGTTTAGTTTGGAAAGCCCAAATAGTTGAGGCCTTTTTCAACCGACTGAACCAGAGAACCCAAATGTACAAGTGTCGGAATAAGTGGGTGGCTATGTACTGCTACCTTAGAAGGTCTCTCCTTCCTTTTTATACACCAATTCAGTCTTTGTTTAGCCAACAGCACCCTCGACACTCCACTCCCAGCAGAGGACAGGAGCTTCTTTTAAAGAAATCCTCTGCTGGCTCAGCGTCTCCTCACAGGAAAATGAGGGCTGCTGTCCTGTCGAAGGGAGGGATGGTTTATGTTTTTACGAGGCCCACCCAGGCATCCCACCACCAACACCACAATGAGGGCTGGAGGAGACCAGCACTAGAACATTGACCATGGCACACTTTAGCCAAGATTGTATTTTATAGTTGTCTCATCTGTTTGAGAATATAAAGGCCCTGAATGGCTAGAGAGCAAAAAGGGATGAAGGTCAGGAGCTAAGTTCCTTGAGTCTAGTTCCTCGGTCTGCTGTGCAACAGCCATACTTCCCTGCTCACACCTTCACTACACTTTGCCTTCTTGTTGTGAAAATTGCAAAATTACGAAACAAGGCAGCACTTTGGCCAGGCAATCATGAACTCAGAGCAGTGGTTGGAATCTACATTTATCGGATTATCGTCTGCAGCTACGAGAAAGGCATCTTCAGTGAAACAAGACTGGAAGTTTACAAAAATGTTGGCGTTTTTCTTTTTTTCCTTAACCTCAAAGTATGAGGAAGGGTGGCAGCTCCAGTGGTCGGCTGAGTGAAGTTCCAGTTGTGGTTGGTGGTGGGCAGGGATGGCTAATCAACCTTGGCTGTCAGCTTCTTTATGCTTGACTGCTGGAGTAATGATTTAGGGGAAATTAAAATAATTAAAGTTGGATATGTTAGACTTGAAGAGAAATGTGTAATGAGGAGGAGAACACTAGTTAGTCAAAGGAGCCAGCTACTCTTACACCACTCTCCTTTGTATATTTTTTTTCCCCTCTCTGTCTTTTCCTGGTGAGACCAAAACGTCTGCTCAAAGGCCCAGCCTGTCCACAGGTCTGGATCAGATTTACTCGGGGCTTAGGGCTCTGTTTAGAGGAGTGAGGGCTGGAGAGGGAATTTCTTACAAAACGTCCTAGTTCAGCGGTTAGAGGATATTTGAGATGGAGGGGTTGGGGATTTCCCGACAAGACATATCCCTTTTTTCTTCTTGTATAAATCTGTTGCCTCAACTGGAGTCAAAGCAGCATCCAAGAAAAAAAAATATAATACTTATGACCATATGACAGTAAATGGCTGAAGTACACCAAATAGGAAAAGAGCTCCTGAGGTCAAACTGTTTAATACTCCTGTTAAAGTGAATGGTGACTCGTACTGACATGTTACTCTTCCCCTTTGTCTTTTCCCTTCTGCCCTTCTTTCTCGTCACGTATCTGCCCATTCACACCTCGTTGATCTCCCTCCATCGGGTTCAACTGCTCTTCTCCTCCTCGATCTCTCCTTGACTGTTCGTCCTACGCCTCCCCTCGAACCACATTATCCCTCCAGTCATCCGCCGCAGCTGAAGGACCAGGGTGGTCCTGGCGTCCCTCAGCAAGCTCTGTCCCCGGCCCAGCTGCCCGAAGAGGCCGAGTGCCTGACGGTGCCCAAGTACAAGAGGGACCTGGTGCAGAAGCTGAAGATCCTGCGGCAGGAACTTTCTCAGCAGCAGCCCCAGGCCGGCCACTGCCGCATCGAGGTCTGCCGTGAAGAGATATTTGAGGTAAAAAAACTTCAAGAGGAACACAAACACTACCTCTCTTCATGTTTATAGATTAGGAACCACTATGATCCCAAAAAGGTGTTTGTTTGAAAGGCAACCTAAAATGACTGATGTGCTTTAAACCTTAAAAGGAAACATTTGGTTGACTGTTGAACACATTTGCCTAAATGAATTCAAATGCAGAATTTTCTTCTTTTTTTTTCTTATAAAGTGCATTGACCATGGGTTCTTTAGAATTTACCATCTGGCATTCACAAAAGCATCACGTGCTCACATGCTGACAGAACACGTCCATGAACACAAAAGCAGAATGCTCACAAACCCAGATCTTTGCATTTTACAGGCATTCTTTCACCCCATTTACGACGTGCACCAGAAAAGGGCCCAGGGCAGCACAGAACCACTACTCATAACCGCTTTATGATTTCCAGGGAAAAGCAGAACAGAAAGGCCTTCACAACACCACAAAAAAAACTATTTCTCTGTTACTTTTCTTCTCCTACTCTGTCTGTCTTTTTCTTGCTCTCCCAATCATTTGTTCTACCAAAGCGATGCATTCTTTCTGGATGATTTCAGCAGCTAAAGAGATGGGGGGAGAGGGGAGGGTGGGAGGAAAGGAGCTAAGGCAGCAGTGGCAAGTATTCGAGGCCAGACATAACTTCATAACTACAAGTTGAGCAATGAAAAATATGACTTCATCCCCCTTCGACGTGACAGCTGGGGAAAGGGGAAAGTTAAGTGTGAAAACCAGCCCTGCAGATCCACTTGGGGTTTTTGTGCAGGAACCAGTGCTGCAGTTAACCGCTGGCAGTGTGTTCACGCAAATGTGTGCATGTACTTAAAATGGTTCTAGTCTGATTTCTTATCGACGTGTTCTGTGCCACAAGTTGACATACAATTAACAATTAACACAGATGAAATGTGTCACTCGGTGGTCGTTCCATTAATGAGTCAATGGAGGTTTTCTGTGTTTTGTACACTTTGCACACAAATGTTTGTGCTCGTCAACATGTTGGATAACTTCAGGTTAGACTTTCGAAAACGTTCATGTGTTTAATAGCATCTTACAGCCGACTCCGTGCAGCCTAATCTCCATCGGGCTTTCACTGTTGCAGCATTGTTGTTACTGCAGCAGGATGTTGTGTACTGTGGCGTGGCCGCTCAGTCTTTTAGAGTCCTCTGAGAGGACAGGCAGAGAGATGACAAAAAGGAAATACACTGACTATTTCTTTAACTAGCCTGGGGGGAGGCTTACAATGAAAAGAGGCAAGGACAGAATTACCAGGATGCACTGGGATTAATACTCTAATAGTAAGATGTATTTATTGTTAGTAATATGTATTCTGTTTTAGGTCTGCGTCTGCCCCAAATGTGTAACAAGCATGTGAAAATGTATGTGTAAATGTAACTAACTAACTATATCAATGAGCTACTTTTTTCTTTTTCTTCAAGCAGCTCCTCAATGTGCATCTAAACCAACCTCTAATATCAAATGCTTTGTGCAGGCTGTTCAGACTCTGAAACTGGAGTTTCGAGAATAGAGCGATGATCCTGCACTGGAATAAATTCACAATTGTTTACTCTGTCTTTTTTTACAAGACAAAATCAGTCGTAGATAGAATAGTTAAAGCACTTAGAATAGAAACCATGGGGATCAGCGATGGGTTATTAGGTATGCACTTTCACAGCTGCACGTCTGTCTGGCTGATGATTGGTCGACTGAAGGTGCTGCTGCTCTGTCACACCCACTGAACACCAGAGAGCCCCATTAGTGCAAATTCACTGAGAAATACTGGCGACTCCCTTCAAGTTAAAAAGTCACTCTGTATGTCGCTAGCTGCTTTTTTGAAAAGAAGACTCTTTAAAGTCACCAAATCTAGCACGAAAGTCGCTAAGATGGCAACGCTGGTAGTGATGTCCCTCAAATGATATTGTCGAAATATGTTCCGAGATGGTAAATCTCTTCTTTTGTGGACTGCATTGTATAAAATGTTCTGTATGTGTTGAATTGTAGGAGTCGTACCGGCAGGTGATGAAGATGCGTCCAAAGGATCTCTGGAAAAGACTGATGATCAAATTCAGAGGAGAAGAGGGACTGGACTATGGCGGGGTAGCAAGGTATTTAGTCACATGTTTATTTTGATGTGGTTTTACATGTCCGCAAACATTTGTTTTTTATGCTTGTTTGAAGTACATTTGTTCACAGTCAATCTGTGTTTGTGTTAGGGAATGGTTATACCTGCTGTCCCACGAGATGCTGAACCCCTACTACGGCCTGTTCCAGTACTCCAGAGACGACATCTACACTCTACAGATTAACCCGGACTCCGCTGTCAACCCGGTAGGAATTATTTAGTTTTATAGTCGTATAAAACTTTTAAGACGTGATGATAATTTATATATCCAGCCGGTCATCAGATGCAAATGGAACCAGGGCTTCTATTTCTACAAGAATGCTGTTTTGATGTCTAAACTAGAATTCAATTAAATCTAATTAATTACTTTAAAAAATGCTTCGCCTAGTTTAAAGGCCAGCAAATATCTGGACTAATTTCATCTGCCATGGGACACTTTGAATTTGATGTGGATTTAAAGGTGTATGAGAGATTTATTGTTATGATTCGAGTTTCATAATGATTTATTTGGGTAAATGGATTATTTTTTTTGCATGCTCTAAAATTTGCTGAAGTTTAAATGACTCTCCTCTCCTGTGTGTAACTCTTAGGTACTGGTATTGCGAAAAAACTGAAGCTTTATAATTTGATATAATAATACAAAAATAATGTGATATGAATGATAGCCTTCATAAGAATATCCCTGTTTTAATGTGCAGGAGCACCTGTCGTACTTCCACTTCGTGGGCCGCATCATGGGCATGGCGGTGTTCCACGGCCACTACATTGACGGAGGCTTCACGCTGCCCTTCTACAAACAGCTGTTGGGGAAACCGATCACGCTGGACGATATGGAGTCTGTGGACCCGGACCTCCACAACAGCCTCGTCTGGATCCTGTGAGACCTTTTTTTATGATTCTAGGCAACCCATTATTTTTCTAAATTCTCTCACTGGAAACCCAAAGTTGGAGGAAACGCATATGGAACTGATAATGCCGTGATGATGTTTTGTAGATTTGTAAATTAATTCAGAAAGCGGTTGTTTGCAGGTGTGCCGTGTTATAAGGGGGTCAGGAAAGAAATTCATGCATTTATACACAAAAAGTAGAGGGACATATACTTAAGATGCACACACAAACTTGACCATGCTGTCATCTATTGACTGTGGCGCCCTCTTCTGCCAACAAAGCTAATGACATCTGATCTCAGAAATATGCACGAATCCTGCATGTTTTGATGCAATGTTTTGCATCAAATGTTTTCCACATGAGGATGCTGCAATGATCTTCCTTTTGATAGAAATCCTTCCTTATGATCGTGTCATTAACGATTTGGTCTGTTAAGTAGTTATCTCTGCTGAGTCATCACTGACCACGTGGAGGTTAAAGATGGTAAATGCTGCTTTTTAATGAAAATAAAATTAATTACAGCAAATAAAAGAAACTCGTGAGGGGACCAGATGCTAAAAGTAATCACAATAAAACACATTATATAAACACAGTGTAGTTGTTGAGTTGCAGAGTACTGTTGTGTGTCTTGGACCGAATCAAAAAGAAATGAGGGGAAATAAATAAATAAAGAGAAGTTGTTTCTGCAGAAGCTGAGAGCTGGTTCTTATTGTGACATACCTTCTCTCTCTAACCTGCCCTCCCTCCTCTTCAGGGACAATGACATCACTGGCGTCCTGGACCACACTTTCTGTGTCGAGCACAATGCCTACGGAGAAATCATCCAACATGAGCTCAAGCCCAATGGCAAGAGTGTCCCAGTCTCAGAGGACACCAAGAAGGAGTATGTCCGGTAAGCACGTTCAGTTTTCAGCCCACACAAGTGCCACAGATCACTGCTTTTATACGGCTTTCCTGGGTCGTTCCAGGCCATCGCAAAAGGAATTCAGTGTCATGGGAATGAATCTGTATTTGCAGTCTGTATTTAACAAGTGTTAAATAAACTGACACACTCCCTCTGTGTTTCCTTCTCTCTCTCTCTCTCTCTCTCTCTCTCTCTCTCTCTCTCTCTCTCTCTCTCTCTCTCTCTCTCTCTCTCTCCTCTCTCCTCTCTCCTCTCTCTCCTCTCTCTCTCTTCTCTCTCTTCTCTCTCCTCGCTCATGTCCTCTGCAGGTTGTATGTGAACTGGCGTTTCCTGCACGGCATCGAGGCTCAGTTTCTGGCTCTGCAGAAAGGCTTCAATGAGGTTATTCCTCAACACCTGCTCAAATCCTTTGATGAAAAAGAACTGGAGGTACAAGATAAAAAAAACCCCATCTATTATGTCTTCCAAAATACAATTATTACCTCAGGTACTCTTGTGTAGTCTTACTGAAGTGTCTGTCGCCCTCTCTACCTCCAGCTGATAGTGTGTGGCCTGGGAAAGATCGACATCGCCGACTGGAAGTCCAACACCCGCCTGAAGCACTGCACCGCCGACAGCAACATCGTCAAGTGGTTTTGGAAAGCCGTGGAGTCGTTTGACGAGGAGAGGAGGGCCCGGCTACTGCAGTTTGTTACTGGCTCGTCCAGAGTCCCACTGCAAGGCTTCAAGGCTTTACAGGGTAAATCTGTCTCTGCGTATGTTGACGTGTCTCTTAGCTGGGACTCGATCTCCAGTCCTGATGGTGGTCTCAATCCTAACGTTGGAGAGTTGAGGTCCTCTGGTTTAGCTTCGGTTCCACCAGCTTTCACTTCTTACAGAAGGATTCTTTCGTAATTTAAAAAAAACAACAACTTTGAAACATGATCATTTTCTGTCCATATTCTAAAATAAACGGGTATCTTTTGCTATATATGCTGGTAACATTTTATTTTCATTCTAACAAAGGTAAAAGATTACATAAACTAATTTATATATATTTTTGAATATTTTCTTTAAAGCTGTCAAAATTGTCCAAAAATGACGTTCAAATATTCGTTCTTCAAAAACACATAGGTACGAACTATTTTAATATCTATTTTTACACATTATATGTATGATTATATGTTGCAACTGGCCGCATTCACCTCAGCACTGCACTGTTTTGAGCTTTTGTCAGATGACTGGTTTCTACATATTCCTGTCTCTGGCTTGGAAAGCCTGCAGTGGACAAGGATTGGTGGAGTTGAAATGCGGCGTTATCTATAAGATACTTTTGTATTTCACTACAAAAACCTAAATAATGGGGCAGCTGGCTGGACGGAGACTGCCAGGAGATTTCCTGAAAGTCTGTTTTCTGTTTGAAAAGTAAAGATTTGGGAAAATGAGTGCAACCCGCCCATCTTTTAAGTGGTTACGTCTCCAGTCTGATCTGGAGCGCAGAGAGAGCTCACAGATATGTGGTTTGTTTACATGATGTAACCTAGCGATGGCTGCTAGGACACGGCGTCGCACTCTTTGGGTTGTTTTTGAATCATTCCTCGTTCAGCTTGACTTAACCTTATATTTCAATTTAATTCACTTTATTTTGATTTAATTAATGAAAGTGACGCCGGTGTATTCAGTGTACACAAGACAATATATTAATACAATAATATACATTTTCATATTTGAATTTGAATTAAAAAATGTTTACAACTAGTGTAGGAGCCATTGGTTATGTCTGTGTATTATATGTGTGTGTGGAGCCTATCTCAGGTTGACCACGGGTGGCAGTGTGTATTAGTGTGGGAGGTATTTTATATATGGGGCACAGGTGCAACTGACAGGGGTAATGATGCATGGGTGACGGGGAGATGGCATGGTTTTTACCGCAAAACAAAACACATCAGAGGGAAACCAATAGATATCAAGCAAATGGTCAGTTGTGAACTAAAATTAAACGGGAACCTCACCCAAAAATACGAACGGCCTGGAATCTCTTTTGTAACAGCGAGT